>CM035799.1:37504485-37586985 GCA_020466265.1 Siphamia tubifer | reverse complement strand
CAGACCGGTACTGGTACTAGTATGTGGATCAATTGGTACCGGGTCACTGGCGGCCTAATAATTAATTAATTAATTATTTCTCTTGTATTTATTACTCTTTGGTCTGAACAATCTTTTATTTTGAAAAATAAGTGGATTCTCTCGGTTACATCTGTGTCACTTGAACGGCAAAAATGTAACCAACAAAACACACAGACGTGTTCGGAAAGTTTCTTTTCGAAGAGGAAAAGGTCGACTGAAGAGACAGAAGAAGAAAAGCCTCCAACTGCCAAGAAAAGGAACGTTTTTTAACAAACAATACCAGGAGTTGGGCTTAAAATATGGATTCAGTTGAATCCCACAGACAAAGACCGCTCTGTATAATTTGCAGCGACCGATATAAACAATCTATGTAACCCCCCCACCCCCCCTAGAGAAAAAAAAGTAAAAAATCCCAGTAAACAAACACAACCAGAATTAATCCATATATAAAATGCACTGTGGTTTATAGTCCAGAAAATACACTAACCTTTTGTTTCCCAAATGTCATGTTATTTCCTATTCAAATATTGGTGTGGACAGTTGTGTGTCTGGTGTGATTCAAACCACAGATGATTGTTATAACATCAATGGTCACAAAAGCCTTCAGTCCAACAGAACCAGAGGTGGAAAGTAACTAAGTAAAAGTACTTCATTACTGTACTTACATTTTTTTAGGTGTCTGTACTTTGTACTTTACTTGAGTATTTATTTTTACTTTTACATTTTTGTATAAATATCTATATTTTATATTCTTTACATTCTCAGAGTAGACTCATTACTTTTTTAAAACTAAACAGATGTGACAGTATGAAAAATATATCACCAGAGGAAAAAATGAGTGGAGGAGACTTAAATTATTATACTTCTACTTCTATAATTTTAACATTTTATCTCAAAATCTTGAATTTTTCTCTGAGAATTTTTACTTTAATCACATAATTGTGTCTCTGTCTCATAATTTTAACTTTTTAATCTCATAATTTTAACATTTTATCTCATAATTTTGACTTTTATCTCATAATTGTGTCTTTATCTCATAATTTTGACTTTTTAATTTCACAATTTTAACATTTTATCTCACAATTTTGACTTTTTCTCTTATAATTATGCATTAAAAAAAAAATCTCATTTAAATTTTTTTTATATCATGATGACTTTATCTCAATTGGCAAAAAAAAAAAGAAATGCTGTTTTACTTTTGTAATTTATTACAATTAAGAAGTTGTACTTTTTTCTTTTTCTTTTTTTTTTTTTTTACTATTTTTTCACACAAGTAGCTGTACTACTACTTAAGTACAGAATGTGAGTACTTTTACCACCTCTGAACAGAACTGAACTGTTCTATGAAACGTCTTTTCCTCTGAAGGTGTGATCAAGGCTACAGTGAAGTGTCTCCGGTCCAGCTGCAGTCTTTTGTCCAGCTTTGCTCATTGACTTCCCATGGACGAGGACACAAATAACAACAGAAACTCAATCTCTGCTTGTTCTTCTCTTTGTGTTTTTTCTTTGTCAATGCAAACACTACACACTGACTCACAGCCTTTTAATCTGTCCTAAGGTTGATGCTTCTTTACACTTTTATTTCCCATCATGTCTCTGTACAGAAGTCAATGTTAACTTCAGTAAATACTCAATGCCACAGCTTTCTAAAAAAGGCCCATTCATGCTGGATTTGCATATGTAAACATGTGCTGATCCATGCTCACTTTACTGAAATAACTATTCATTTAAACTATGTCAAGTGGCTCAGCCTTTCAGGGGATGGCAACAATAAATAAATAAAAAATAAATAAATAAATAAATAAGAACACAGCTAAAATAATTAAAATAAAGTCTTTGTTTTTGTCAATGTCAATTCATATCAAATATCGAGTGTGACACCCCTGGTTTAAGACATACTTTTTGTCCTTCTACCCATGGGAGTAACCATGATGTTGACATTACTGGGGACATACAGTACGTCAACGACAGCAACAATAAATGAATAAATAAATGGCTAAAAGAATGAAAATAACATCTCATTTTGTTTTTGTCAACAAAAATTAAGAGACATTTTAGGAATGTTTTTTCATTTCTTAAACCACATTTTGTCTGTTTTTTTATTGGTCATCTATAACTGCATTATATATTTAATTATAGTTACCGTCACAAGGTCCACATTTACGTCTAGTTTGGTGTCGTTTTTGTCACGTGATAAAGGTTTGTTGATGGCAATGTTTAGTCACTATAAGCCACACTGTCAATGAATGGTTTATTTTTTAGATTCTTCACATATAAGACGCAGTCAAAATCATTAGATAAAAAGTCTAAATTATGAGATGAAAAGTGAAAATTATGAAATAAAAAGTCTAAATTATAAGATAAAAAGTTAAAATCATTCGATAAAAAGTCTAAATTATAAGATCAAAAGTTAAAATCATTCGATAAAAAGTCTGAGTTATTAGATCAAAGGTGAAAATTATGAGATAAAAAGTGCAGACCTCCACCAAGGTAGCCCCCCCCTAATTTTCAGATCTCCCCATGACCAACCTACCCTGAAAATTTCCTTAAAATCCCTCCAAAAGTTTTTGAGTTGTTTTGCTAACTAACTAACAAACAAACAAACTACTAATTAATTAATTAATTAATAAGCAGTTTTTCAGTAATTATATAAGGTGCACTGTGGTTTTTTGAGAAAATGTAAGTATTTTAAGTGCACCTTAAAATACAGTAACCTTTTGTTTCCCAAATATCATATCATATCATTTCCTATTCAAATATTGGTATGAATATTTTATTACATTCATTTATTTTTTTCCTGCAAGTTTTCAGATCAATCAACAACACGAAACCTAGCTGGATGCTACTTAGGTAAAGCTAAATACATACACAGCGAGAAGGGAGGGAGGAGTGTTCCTTCACACATTCTGAGCCAATCAGAGACGACGAAACTCTTGTTGTTCGACCTCAAGTCATTTTTTTACTGTGAAAAAAACAGCTGGAAACAAAACAATCTGGACGTTTTTTTTTAAATAGAACCAACACAATAATGTATTCAATAACAATGGAGAACACAGTAATATTAATGAAATAACCACAGAATGACAGCTTTAAAAAACAAACATGCAACTACTTTTGTTGGAATTCTGAAAAAGTTTCTCAGGATTTATTTATTTTTTTCTTACCTCCAATTTTTTTTCTCCACCCATGTCTCTTCGGGGGCTCAGTACTGTATGTAAAAAAAAAAAAAATAGTACTGTATCAGGTAGTTACACTAAAATCAAAAGTACTATTGGGTTGTAGCTTCAGAAATGTGACAAATAGCTGCTTTATATTTATAAAATCGCAGGTAATTGTTTTTTTTTTTTTTTTTTTTTTAAACCAGGCTTATTATAGACGTCTCCATGATGAAGGGTCTTTCACACAAAACCACTGATTAATAGAAAATCATTAGTCTTCTATTAGGAGGTGATAAAAAAGATAAACCAGTCATTTTCAGATCTCTAGACATTTTTGTATTAAACCTAATGACGAGTCCATCATCTAAAATGTTATATTCAGTTAATTTTTATTGATCTGGTAAAAGCTCAGATGTTTAAAGATAAAAAAAAAATAATAATATTAATTTCATTACCTTAAGGTGAATCAGATACAAATGCTTCTTCTTTGAACTAAACTTGTCCATGGATCAGTTTGTAATTCTACAGTTATGAGAAAGTGTGTCGTCTGCTTTGCATGTATTGAATTATTATTTCAGCAGCTGCATGACATTCAGATGAGAAGAGAGATTGAAAAGTAAAATTGCAGCTGCTGTTGAGAGTGAAGGTGAGTCACTGGCCTCCCGTCCGTATGCAAGGTCTTCATGTTTGAATGGTGTGGCACACAAATACAGAAATGCACAGTATTTGAGGTTCACACATTTTAAATAGAAGCTTCAGGTCACAAGTAGTAGTAGTAGTCAAAGTAGTTTATTAAGCAGAACAAAAATAAGTCCATAAATACAGTATGTATAAAGAGAAGCAAATTAATTCAGTTCTTAGTCCATTTTTTTTATTTTTCAAAATGTTACACTTCTTGTTTTGACATACTATATATTGAAATAAGTGAAATGTCATCTTTCTACGTTAACCCTTTAACTCCTGATACTTAAGGTTAATAAAATAATAAAATAAGCAACAAAATGAACCAAAAACTGCTGAAAGTGATCAGTAAAATGAACAAAAATGAATATTAAACTAACAAAATAATATGTAACGCCAACAAAGTAAGACACTAACACAACACGACTGAAGAAAAATAATAAAAAATATAAACAAAAATAAGCAACATCAACGGTAACTACTAAATATTCACAAAATAACAAATAACATGAAAAAAAATGCATGCAAAAAAACAGCAAACCCCCCCCCAAAAAACTAGATTAAGTTAAAGAAAATAATAAGTGACTAGTATTGTAATTTGGTTCCAGTAGTTTTTAGTTTGGACTTTTTCTTTTTCTAACTCAGTTTCTTTTCGACACCTCTACATCAGGTCCATCAACAAAATTATTAGTAAAATAATTATTGAGAATTTTAAAACTAACCCATCCATTCACAACACGTAACCTATAATAATAACCTATAAATAATGACAACTCCACATTTTTGTTATTGTTTTAGTGCAAAAAACACCCGTTAAATTATGAAAATGCTTTAGGAAATTATCCAAATGCAAAACAAGTGAAATTTGATAAGTAAAATAAGAGCAATTTTGACAATATTCTGCCTCAACTTATGTTTTTTTTGTCCATGTGTTTTATGGATCAGATCTACAAAGACACTTCACACTTAGTAAAAGAAACAGAAAATGTTTCAAATTTTGTGTAATTTTCTTTAGACATTTTAGATCGTTCACATCTGTTTAGGTTATTCACATTTTATTGTTACATGATAGTTTGTAAATGTAAATATTTTGATAATTTAATATTGGTTTTTTTTTTTTACAGTAAAACAATAGCAAAAATTTGAAGTTGTCATTATTTTATAGGCAAAGAAAAAACGGAGACAAAAATATGGAGTCATTTAATAGGTTATTATGCTTTTTATCCCACGGGCCGCTTTGGAACTATTAGTGGGCCGCACTTGGTCCCCGGGCCGCATGTTTGAGACCCCTGATCTAGGACCTACTGCCATTTGGCTAGTTTCCATTTGCTAGATAGCTGGCTTAATGTTAGTTATGATGTTGTTCTTTTGTTTTTTACCCATTTCTAGCATTTAATTGCTGCGCAGAGTGTGACGTCACATACGCCACGCATTGTAGTCTCTTACTGAGGCCACATAAAAACTACCGTCACTTTTCCTTCCCATCAAAAACAGGTGGTCTGTTTATATCACATCAAATATTTCATATGTGACTTTCAGAGCACTTGTCAAACAGAATCAGAATTTAGCTTGACTCGCTCCATTCACTCCCATTCAAATTTTTGCGAGCTAAGCACTGCACCCATGGACAGGAAGTAGAAGGGCGTGACTTAGCCTCTCCATAACACAGTGTGGGGGCGGAGCTTCATCAGTCAATCCATGAAAAGACAAACTTTAAATGATCAGACTTCCTCCATTTCTTGCTCGCCCAGACTCTGTGTCCTCTCTCACTTTCACTGTTCTGCAGTTAGTTAACTATGTTTACATAATTGTTCTTTTTTATTCAGATTTATTTTTTATCCCCTGACGTTGTCTGTCCCCCCCAGGGGATGCCCACCTCACCATTTGAAAACCCCTGATCTAATACAAATGTGTCCAAACAATGAGCTTTATTCAGTGAGTGATACAGTCTGTAGATATGGAACATTTTTTCATTGGAGGTTTTGGTTGCCCTGGCTGTAATTTCCTGCTGCTGATGATAATGTGAAAAATCAATACTGTCCGACCCTTTTTCATTAAAAAATAGTATCCAATTAAAATAATTAGAATTTACAGGCCCAAGTTACACATTAATCGCTCAGACAATTAATCAGGCAGAGACCTAATATATTACAGTGCTAATTACTTGGCTCATTCATACACTACCCATCCAAAAAATAAAAAAAATAAAAAAAATAAAAAAGTCACACATGCAATATTTCACTGCACCTCCTTTGGTTTTGATTACAGGAGACTGACACTCAATTAAACTAAGCTAATAGTTCAGATCCTTCCACGGGTAAATACTTCAGTGGTTAATAATGTTTCAGCTGGAACAAGTTATTTAACCCTTTGTTGGTCACACTATAAAAATCACAATACATTTTTTTTTCTTTTTTTCTTTTTCCACCTCACAGGGACTATTATAACATAAAGATGTTTTTTTTTACTGACCCTAAATGTAACTAAAGTATTAAAAGTCAAACATTATTCCTTCACCAATCTGACCAACATAATGTGTGACTTGGTTCAAATTAGATGTATTAACTCTTTGTGTTTGTATCATTAGCGATTAGCATTTCATGACCCTTTACTATCATCTCTAACGTGTGGTTCTGCATATTTTAAAAAAAAATTATTACATGAATACCAATGTATTTATGAAACATGATGAGGATTATTTATGTAAAATAGACTCTGTAAAAGTTAATAAAATGGAAAAAAAAAAATAAAATAAAAAAATCAAACTTGCCTGTAATTTTGTGTCAAAAAGAAAAGATCACAGCAGAGGTGTTGTCACGGTTATGATCTTCTTCCTTGGTGGTATATATACTAGCACGAAATGAATATATAATTGACAGTGTCGCCCAGTGGTGTTTTTGTGCATAACTGTATATGCTTCTTACAACAGGGGGAGACTGTCCAAGAAGTTTGGTGTCAAAGGACTTAAATTTAGATTAGATATCAAGGTTCAAAGTTACCTCTACCAAACGGTTGAGCTGACCAACAAAGGGTTAAAACTAACACTGATGCAGTAAGTGTCATCTCATGTCTGTAATGTTTAACAGATTGGACACCACCAGGACTGATCAGGATCATCAGGCTTATAACAGATTACTTCAGGAACCATGAGATATCATTAAAAAAATATAAAAAATTGCCTCCAAAAAGTCTAGACTCTAATTTGGGATGATGAACAGTTGATGCAGCGGCCTGATCATCATCATCAATAATCAAAAATGTATGCAACTATGGATGGAAAAAATATAATAAACCTTATTGTGACACTACATAAGCATTATTTAGCCAAATAAAAGTCAATGTAAATGTCTCCTGTTATCAAAACCAAAGGTGGTGCAGTCAAATACTGCATGTGAGACCATTTAAAAAAAAAAATTCAAGTCAATATTTCAGCAAAACATAATAGTGCATATGTTTGCTGCCATACAAACACATCAGTAGAGCCAGGTGACAGACTCCTCCCACTCCTGCAGCTGTTTGTGATGTATGAGCAGCTATTATCTGCATGAAGGAAATGAGTGATTGTCATGAAACTAAAAAGAAATCAATGGCCCTGAGGTTTTAGTGGTTAAATATTAAGTCAATCCTATACACCCTGTTTTTAAAATGTATTTATGTATCTGTTGATCCTGTTGCACTGTCACTGTTGTATTTTATTTATTTATTTTTAGCTGTTCGGAATACTGATGGATCCTATGGGGCCATTTCGCTGCCATTAAAGTGTGGCATTGAAAAAAGCAAAAGCAACTTGGCATTGTAGAAAACGTTGCATTGACATTGAAACAGGTATTGACATTGTAAAATGTGAAATGGAAAGATAAAATACAGACGTTGAAAAACACAGTATATTGGGAGTAATGTATTTTACAATGCCTTTGGATTTTTTTTTTTTACAATGTTTTTTTTGTTCTTTCACACTTCTCAGGTTTTCAGTTTCAACTTACTGGCATTGTTTTAACATGAGGGGGCGGGGCTTGTAGCACGAGAACACGCTTCTACATTATGAGGAGAGATTAGCATTACCCTCAAACAAACTATGGATTCAACTTCACCCTGGACTACCAAACCACCAGTAAGTCTGTTTATATTTATTAGTTTTATTATTAATATATAGTGGGGGGGTTTTCACATAGAACCTTGTTGCGTTATAATCACTTTATTCTTCATATCATGCTAATTTAGCAAATGTGCTAATGTTTAAACTAGCTTATATAAAAGAGGAGTTTGCTACAGAAACATTAACACTTACAGGAGGGATTCTTCATTACATCACATTATTCTACCACCACTTGATAAACCTGCACAGTATACTGATGTTCAAGAAATTATTGCTGAAATTGGAATTTACAGATAGACTGCAGTTACTGACTGCATCTTCTTGCAGCTAGCTTAAACAGACTTACTGGTGGTTTGGTAGTCCCGGGCGAAATTGAATCCATAGTTCGTCTGAGGGTAATGGCTGCAGTGTTGCCAACTCCCAAACAACGTAAGGAGCTAGGGGCACTTCCAAAATGCACTAGAATGCGCAAGGATATATATATATATATATATATATATGTATATGTATATGTGTGTGTGTGTGTGTGTGTGTACACACATTGTTACTTGACCCCCTCCCGAGACCTCTTTGCCATGGGAGACCCTACCAGGAGTATTATAGGCTAGCCTGCTGGAATATAGGATTCCAGGCTAGCCTATAATACTCCAGACAACACAGCTCTTGGGTTCATTGGGACACACAGACCTCTCCACCACGTTAAAGTGATGGTCCTTGGAGAGGATATTTTTTGTTTGTTTGTTTTGTGTGTGTGTTTCAAGTGGCATTGACAATGAAGGGAGAATTTAACTGTTTGTCTCAACTAGATAGATAGATAGATGAGAAGTGCCCCTCACTTCACAATCACATGGGTGTGATTCTTTTTTTTTTTTTTTTTTTACCACAGCTGCTGCTTGGCGAGTGCTTCCTGAGTCCTGAGTAGAATCGTTGCGATATTGAGGGGACAGGCGCGCGATTTGTTCCTATTGTCAAGAGAAGTCTATGCAGAAGAGCCGCCTTTGAACTGGCCCCATAATATGACGGGATCATTGTCGTAACTCTGTCTATACTTGAATGGTGTGCACATCGGTGCGTCGTGCCTCCCGCGCACAGTCTTGTCAGCCAGGCAAGCAAATGGAGAAGAGGAAAAAGTATGAAAAATTAGGGTTTTATCTCTAGCGCCTGTCAATAAATTTCGCCTCAACTCACCAGCAAAAAAGCACTAGATTTTGCGCCATGCGCTTTTCACAAATTTGGGCGCTAGGGGGGTCTGAAAAAACGTTAAATATAGCGACAAATGCGCCAAGTTGGCAACAGTGAATGGCTGTAGCCACGAGGGGGAGCTTCTGTCTCTCTCTTCTTCTCAGAATGTAGAAGCGTGTTCTTGTGCTATAAGCCCCGCCCCCTTTCCTGCTCGATCTCCTCCCGCCCCCTCATGTTAAAACAGTGCCAGTAAGTTTAAACTGAAAAAAACAAAAAAACAAAAACTGAAACTGAAAACCCGAGACGAGTGAAAGAAAGAAAAACATTGTAAAAAAAAAAAAACATCCAAAGATTGTCATTGTAAAATACATTATAAGACAAAAATAACCTCCCAAAATACTGTCTTTTTTCAATGTCTGTATTTTATCTTTCCATTCAATATTTTAAAATGCCAGTACCTGTTACAATAACAATGCAATGTTTTCTACAATACCAAGTTGTTTTTTTCACAGGTTAATGGCAGCCAAATGTTCCCATAGGATCCTAGTGTAATTGTGGAATGTGTATTTTTATGCTGCTGCGGCCAATGTCTGCAAACTGAATTGCCTCTAGTAGGATTGATTGATAGAATTTTATTTTTAACAAAAAAAAAACAAACAAACAAAAGAACAAAATAAAAACAGCAACAAATGCAACATGTTCAAAAAGGAGTGAGAAGAAGTCAAAACTTATCTAATCCCACCCCTCCACCTGTATTACTTTCTACACATTCACTTCCACCAGCACTGCCACTACACAACACCCCATTGATATCAATATCAATGTTGTTTGAATGTTTGCATGGTGAAGAATTCATATATAAATAAATAGACTTGGGATAAATAAAGATATCTGAATCTGAATATATAACAGTATTTTACTGTAGATGAAAATGTGTATTTTCTTTCACACTAGGTCATTTTTAAAACATTCTAGTTAATTTTTTTATATAAATTTTCTGGGCAAATTCTCATTACCCAAATGTGGCCTGACCAAAATTTCTGGTTTTTGAATTAGGGGTAAACATAACAATAAATAAACAAATAAATAAATACAACTACAAATATATTATTATATGTCAAAAGTTTCATTAAGTTTTTTTTAGTTATTTTAAAAATCAATATTCATAATATTTCAAGAAAAGATCATGTCTATGACTCGTTATTCTCATTACCGCAATATATTTAAAGCTGTCATTCCATGGTTATTTCATTAATGTTACTGTGTTCTCCATTGTTAATGAATACATTGTGTGTTGGTTCTAGTTTTAAAAAAGAAAAAAAACATCTGGATTGCTTTGTTTCAATCAGTTTTTTAACGGTAGAAAAATGACTTGAGGTCGGACAACAGAGTTTACCGGTCATTTCCCATACATGTCCATGACACGGTCACGAGGCGTCTCTGATTGGCTCAGAATGTGTGAAGGAACACTCCTTCTTCCCCTCTCACTGTGTGTTTGTTTACCTTTACCCAAGTAGCATCTGGCTAGGTTTCGTGCTGTTGCTTGTTCTGAAAAGGTGCAGGGGAAAAAAAGGCTTTATTTCCACAGAGAGCACATGAACCAGTTTGATCCGCCATTTTTCCCAGTTTGTGCAGCAGCTACTGTGGTGCTGTCTTCTCTTGTAGATGCTAATGCTAATGCTACTTCAGATTCGCTGCCGGGGATGGGTTTAAGTTTGTAGTCACATCTAAATTTCAATAAGTAAGTGTGTATTTATTGGATTTATAGGGGTGGGAAGGTTTATATGAATTTCTTCTATTAAATTAATTTAATAATTTTACATAATTTATGTAAATTGTGATAATTTAAATCATGGTCATCTGTCCATTTACATATTAAAATCAGTATTAAGACTCTAACATCAACCTGTCCTGGGACAACAGGCTATAACCTGGTACAATGCATCTTTCCTTTGTGGTCAATGTAAAATTATACACTGTCCCTGTATAAAATAAAATAAAATAAAATTAAATGTGGGTGAAGCTAAAGTCCATCTGATGTCAGATGGACTGGCTTTTTCTTGGTCCTTCGTTCCTCTTGTTGTTTTCTGTGAATGCAGTATGCAGCCAGTGGAGGTGATGAACCACTTTCAAAGGCAGCATGTGTTGGTAACTCGGGGTGACCCATCAGATTCCAAAAGGAGCGTGGAAAAGTGGTTTTCAGCTGAATGACACCTTTAAGAACTCCATTGAAAAGCTATAGGAATTTGAATATGAACTGAAACTACCCACAATGTATCTGTACTAACAGAAGATCCAACATGGCTTTATTTTATGCTCTTGTAAATTTTTTAAACTTGTCTCATAACTACATGAACACGACAAGACTGATTCTCATGACTGAAATTTTCACATTTATATTTTATTTTTTTTGGTAATAGGGTATTATTTTGCATAATATGACAAAGATCCTAATTTAGCTAGGTCATAATAGCTAATGCTACAGTTAGCATTATTGTCCTGATCGCAACGCACTTCCTCATTATCGCAATAGTTTCATGTGAATCACCCAAACATGATGTGGTGTGACCTAAAGCATCTCTCCTCTCATTACTCATATTACACAGATGAGGCTGGAGTCAATAGGGACTTAGCACCAGGATGTATCATTAAAAAATCAACAGCTCTCTACTGACTGACACCTGATTCTTATTCAGGGAAGATGAAATAAGGAGAAAAAAAAGAGGATGTAAGAGGGGGAAAAAAACGTGTGGAATATACAGTACATACTTATTAGTTTAATAAAAGAGAGGAAACTTAGTATTCCTCCAAAAGGTGTTATTCTCCTGTGAGGTGATTCAAGCTCACAGAAGCAGCAGCAGATGATTATAGCAGAATGGATACGGGTGCTGCATCCTCTGCTCTCGATCTTAATCTGCCACTTGTCTTGTGTGACATGGCCGTGCATTTACATGGAAATCCGACTTGTAGCTGTATAAATCGCACTATTAACTGGTGACAGAAGCCGACAAAGCCTTATGATACATACATATACGGGGCCCCGCGAGGTGCAGACGCATACATTCCTTTGAATGTTACACACTTGTCATTCAGCTGGGATGTGCCGTCTTGCTAAGTTTGACTCAGGTCACACTTTAGTGGGCTTACATTGCACATATCCAAAAGGCAGAATAAATGAAGGCTGGCCAAGTAATTCAGATATCTGCTTTAAAAAGAGTTAAGAGACTTTGTTGCGTGACAAAAGAAACCCACAGAATCTCATTCAGCTTGACCGCCTCAATCAGAACTGCACAAAGATTGTAAGTCATACTTTGTAGAGAGGCCAAATTTTAGTCAAGCTGCACTATCAGGATTATGTTTGTGCCATACTCTATGGTGTGTTCCAATATCTAGACTAGAGCTGGAAATATTTGACTGAACCTGACGGGAACCGGTTTGGGTATAATTATTATCTGCACCAAGGAGGTTATGTTTTTGTCTGTCTGTCTGTTAGTTAGCAAGATAACTAAATAACCTTGGTTAAATTTACAGGGTAGGTTGGTAATGGGGAGATCTGGAAATGATTATATTTTGGTGGTGTTCAAAAACGTATGGATAGATTTTGAAGACATTTTCAGGATATGTTGGGAGTGTCACAAACAGATGATGAAATTTTTGTGGTGATCTGGAAGAGATCTTGGATTCTGGAATCCAGGATCTCTTCCGGATCATCACCAAAATGTACTCATTTGTTCCATGTAACACTCCAAACAGATCCTGAAAATGTAATCAAGATCCATCCTTAAGGTTTTGACTTATCTTGACCCCCCTCCACCCCCGATCAACACCAAAATCTAATCATTACCAACCTACCCTGTAAATGTAATCAAGATCCATCCATGACTTATCTTGCTAACTAACAGACAGACAAAAACATAACCTCTTTGGTGCAGATAATAATTAAGCCCAAACCGGTTCCCGTCTGATTCAGTCAAATATTCTCAGCTCTAGTCTGGATATTGGAACACACCATAGGGTATAGGGTACAGCATAGGGCAAACAAACTCTGGCAAAAACATAACCTCCTTGACGGACCTTTCTTCATTCAAAGGGGGGAGGTCTGCCTTGGTGGAGGTTTGCATTCTCAGAGTGCTTTTCTAGTTATCATTTGAATCAGGTCAGTGTCTGGCTCTGGCTTTACGTTATTACTTGTGCAGTAAATAAGTAAACATGTGACGCTTTTCGATCTGCACGAGATAGATGTAAAATGGATGTTGCACAGGTAAAGTGGAGATTAGCCTGGGGCGACTTCATGGTGGGGCACAAATGATTTATTCTTGACCGATATCTCATATCCGCACATTTGAAAAATGGCGGGTTGCACAAAGCTGTCAATCAAAACGGGCCAGGCTCAGGTGGTGTTCTATCGGGCCTGGGCTGCTTCGGGTTTGACTTTTAAGGCCTGTTTCATGCTCTAATCCTGACTCTCTGTATTTATCATACATAGTTCGGGTACGCAGGGCGCTCACATTAGAATTTTGGAGACAAAGAAGTGTAATTAAAGTACCTGATGACTGAAGGGTCGGCGGTTCGCGTCCCGGCTCTGGCTGTCCACAAGTGTCCTTGGGCAAAACACTGAACCCTGACTTAGTCTCCCATTAAGACTGACAACCTTAGAAACCTACTGGTGTGTGTGTGTGAATGTGAGGCTCATTGGGGTGTGACGAGACAAGACGAGACACAAGATTGGGTTCACAAGATCGAGACGAGACAAGATTTTAAGAAAACTAAATTACAAATACTATGAATGGACAAGAGACTTATTTAACTGAGTTGCACATGGATTTTATAACTCTGTAAACATCAACTTTTAATTAACTTCTTAATTAACTTCTTCCTCTACAAATTAAAAGTCACATAAAATGTTATTAATGTTATTATATTTCTCCTTTTTTCAAGTGCAGACGATATGTGCAAAACAAAACGTTCTTCTCTGTCAATAAAGACTGTAAATAGTTCAACAGAGCAGAGAAATCTCGTCAAATGACATCTCGCGAGATCTTCTCACACGAGATCTCGTCACACCCCTAGAGGCTAATGTAAAGCGCTATGAGCACCATGAAGGTGGAAAAAAATTATAGAAGTGTAGAACATTTACAATTTACCTGGATGTGTTCTCATAATGGTCAAATTTCTGAGTGTGGAAACATGTACACTTTTTAACAGCCGTAGCAGAAGAGATGGAGTTAAGCAAGAATCAACTTGTACAGCACAGCATTCTCAGAAGGAGGAGGAGATAATGTGGTTGAATGTCTTGAAAAAAATGGTAAGATTGAATTGTTTTACCAAGGGGCAGACCAGAGAAATGTAATTTTGTGGTGTTTTTTAAATTTTTTATTATTGATTTCTTTTTATTTATGTTTTTTTTTTTGCGTTTTTGAACATCCTTTGGTGAGCCATAGTTGTGATTGTCATTCCCTGTATTGGAATTGGAACAGTATTAACCCATTGAAAAATGTACACTTAGTAAGTACTGAAAGTGTACTGTGTGTAAGTGTACTCATGACAGTATTGATACTGGAACACAGTAACATTTTTGTTTCACTAAACAGCCAGTAGTGATGCACTGAACCTTCATCTAAACCTGAGTAATATATCGATTTGATCAATTAATTAAGGTTCTTTGTTGCTGCCAATTTTAAAAATGAAAAACTCCAGGTTTTTTCTCTCCTCTTCCTGAGTCCCCCCCCCCCCATCAATACTCCTCCCCCCCATGCTTCTAGAATACTGGCAAACACAATGCTAGGTCCCAAGGATTCACGTGCGCTGTACAGCAACAGTTCCAGCGTTGCTGCTTCAAGCTCCGGTTCGGTTCAGGCTCGGGAAACAATACTGACTTGGGCTTGTACCCCACCTCTAGTAGTACCCCAACTCCAGTAGTACATTCTACTAATACCCCAACTCCAGGTCTAGTAATACCCCAGCTCTAGTAATATCCCAACTCCAGTAGTACTCCAGCTCTAGTAATATCCCAACTCCAGTAGTACTCCAGCTCTAGTAATACCCCAACTCCAGGTCTAGTAATACCCCAGCTCTAGTAATACCCCAACTCCAGTAGTATCCCAGCTCTAGTAGTACCCCAACTCCAGTAGTACCCCAGCTCTAGTAGTACCCCAACTCCAGTAGTACCCCAGTTCTAGCAATACCCAAACTCCAGTAGTACCCCAGTTCTAGTAATACTCAAACTCCAGTGGTACCCCAGCTCTAGTAATACCCAAACTTCAGTAGTACCCCAGCTCTAGTAATACCCCAGCTCTAGTAATAGCCCAACCCCAGTAGTACCCCAGCTCTAGTAATACCCCAACTCCAGTAGTACCCCAGCTCTAGTAATAGCCCAACTCTAGTAGTACCCCAGCTCTAGTAATAGCCCAACTCCAGTAGTACCACAGCTCTAGTAATACCCCAGCCCTAGTAATACCCCAGCTCTAGTAATAGCCCAACTCCAGTAGTACCCCAGCTCTAGTAATACCCCAACTCCAGTAGTACCCCAGCTCTAGTAATAGCCCAACTCCAGTAGTACCCCAGCTCTAGTAATAGCCCAACTCCAGTAGTACCCCAGCTCTAGTAATACCCCAGCTCTAGTAATAGCCCAACTCCAGTAGTACCCCAGCTCTAGTAATAGCCCAACTCCAGTAGTACCCCAGCTCTAGTAATACCCCAGCTCTAGTAATAGCCCAACTCCAGTAGTACCCCAGCTCTAGTAATACCCCAACTCCAGTAATACCCCAGCTCTAGTCCACACATAGTTCATACCTATTGCACTAACGTTACATTTCCTTGTAATTTATATTGTGACTACACATTTCTCTGGTGAACTTTACATCCTAATATTGCTAATATAACTTTATCTTCATTTCCCGTACAACAGTAAAAAAAAAAAAAAAATCGTGGGGAAAAAAAATCATAAATGGAATTTTTTTGTGAAAAAAAAAGTTAAATTTTATTTGTAGGCCATATCGTCCAGGCCTACTTTCATCTAACAGAGGCTTTGTGGAGAACTCACACTCAAGTCTGAATCATCTGATAAACATATACGTTCATACTACAATATACAGTATGCACACATGGGTCAGAGGATCGACAGAAACACACTGCATGCATGTAGGATGTAGGATGATGTCAAACTGGACCATGTCGCCTCTTTGTATAAGCTCACTTTATAAGGTTTTCAAAAACAAAGGCATGTACAGACGTGAACTTGTCCACCTCAGTAAACAAAAACACTTCCTCTGCAGCGCTACTAATAAAAGTCCCGCAGGGTCAGCAGGGCGTCTCTTCGCTCTTGTTCGTCCTTATCTCTTCGTGTTTTGCCATCTGTGGGTTAATGGCCCATTGACCCCCCTGTTTGAGCTGACATCACCCCCCCCCCCGTCCTGAGTGTCTCTGAGATGTGGACGTCTGCAGCGTGTTCCAGACCGCACACCAGTCACGTCTTCTGGGCGACAAACGCTGCCACTGTTCCCTCCAGTGTCTGGTTGGCAGCCGGCAGAGGCGGGGGGGTCCAGTTGGGCTGGTAGAAGTGGATGTCAAACGTCCGTGCCCATTTGGCGAAGACTCGTTTCTCTGTGATGAAGCGGTGGTGACTGCCTCGCCGGCCGCGCTCATGGGAAATGTACATGGCGCACTCATCTGGACCACGAGGCTCGTAGTAGTGGTAGGGCACAGAGTGGTGCTGGGGCTCCCTGTGGTGGGGGGTGGGGGGGGGGGGAGAGAGAGAGAGACAGCTGGCATTTAACAACATTTTAAAGAGTCACTGGTGTCACATGTGATATCAAAGAGTGTGTCTGAAAAATGACAAAATTAGAAATAATTTAAAAAAAAATACTTCAATGCTTATGTTTTATGTATTTATTCTATATTTTATTATTTATTTCCTCAATTATGCATGTTTTTTTATTTATATATTTATACATATTTTATTGCATTTTCTGCTTTAATTGTGTATTTATTTACTGAGCAAGAGGGACCCTGGTTCAAACCCCGCACCAGACCTTTCTGTGTGGAGTTTACATGTTCTCCCTTTGTGTGTTTGTGTGTGTGTTTTCTCCAGTTTCCTCCCACCATCCAAACACATGCACTGATAGGTTAATTAGTTAATCTAAATTACCCATAGGTCAAAATGTGAGTGATTGTTTGTCTATATATGTTCAGCCCTGAGATGAACTGGAGACTCATACAGGGTGTACCCCACCTTCACCCATTGTAGCTGGATTAGGCCCCCAGTGACCCTAGTGAGGATAAAGCGGGTTCAGAGGAAGAGACAGCTGACATTTGACAACATTTAAAAAGTCACTGAGGCACTTGAGCTGCATGTGATATCAAAGAGTTTTTGATTTCAGGCCCTTTTCAGTATGAGCGGCAAAAAATTACTAAATTACAAATAAAAAATAAATAAATGCAGAAATAAATGTATATATAAATAAATACATACATGTAGAAAATTATATAAAATTCTATCTATTTATTTTTACATATATATTATTGCATTTCCTGATTTATTTGTGTATTTATTTATGTACTTACATATTGCATTTCCTGATTTATTTGTGTATTTATTTATGTACTTACATATTTCCACATTTAACAATACTTTACAGAGTCCCTAGCCGTGTTTCCATTACAGTTCTTCGAAAAACAATAGCGATTTTCCTAAAATTTCGACAAAGTATATTTGCACTTTGAACGTGTTTCCATTGATGGTTGTTTTAGGCAGGAGCGTCGTAACTCTCGTGAAATATCATTGCGTGAGATTTCACCACTGGAAGATAGACTGGAAGAAAACCTGTTGCGTCAACATGTTGCCTTATGTGTGGCAAAGGGTAGATAGATTTCTGGGAGAGGATAGTGAATGATGTTTACTCTCTCTAAAATGGCAGTTATGTTTTTCTCGTGAATTATTTTGAGAAAAGTCTCTGTTACCTTTGTTTATGTGTATCGCACCATTTTCACTCTGACAGAAGTGATCATGTGACCATGTACGTCACGTCCTTTGACGTATAATTGCGGAAAAAGTGTTTCCATTGCGCTTTTACAATATATGAGATTTTTGAAATGTCTGAAAAGCTACCTAATGAAAGTGTAAAAACCTTTTAGTGATATTTGAGTGGTTTTTCGAAATTCAGGTTTTTCCATTACCAGTTTTTTTTAATAGTGCTATTTACATTTAGCAAATTCCAAGGGTAATGGAAACGTGCCTACTTTGTCACTTGAGTTGCATGTGATATCAAAGAGTGTTTTTGATTTTAGGGGGTTCCAGCCTGGATCAACTGTCAAAATGACACGTGCAAAGTACAAATATACTTTGTCAAAATTTTAGGAATATTGCTATTCTTTTGCGAAAAACTGGAATGAAAATGCAGCTATTGTGTCACTAGCCAGGTAGACGCATCGTAACTCTTGTGAAATATCATCCCGCGAGATTTCACTGCTGGAAGATGGACCTTTGGATGTCTTGAAAACACGCTGCATTTCTCTGCTGTTTGTATCGCGCCATTTTCACTCTGAGAGAAGCGATCATGTGACCATGTACGCCATGTGTTTCCATTGCACTTTTGCGACATATTAAAATATTGAAATGTCTGAAAAAAATCACCTCATGAAATTGTAAAAAAAGTATCGATATTTGTTTTTTTTTTTAATTCATGACCAGTTTTTTTTATAGCACTATTCACATTTTGCACATTTCCAAGGGTAATGGAAATGCAGCTACTGAGTCACTAGCCAGGTAGGAGCACCGTAACTCTTGTGAAATATGATCCCACGAGATTCCATCGCTAGAAAATGGACCTTTGGATGTCTTGATAACACGCTGCATTTTTTTCCGTTTGTCTCTAAAATGGCAGTTATGTTTTTCTCGTTATTGATTCCAGAAAAGTCTCCGTCTCCTCCTCTGTCCATGTGTATCGCACCATTTTCACTCCAAGAGAAAAAAAAAGTCACTGGTGAACTATTTAAAGGCAGTAACATGTAAAACAAACCACCTGCCTGACATTATAGGGGTCTATACATGTGGTCCCTACATTGTCAGACCAGAATATTAAGTGTAAATATGCTCAGCACTTAACAACAACAACAAATAATAAGCAGCCAATGGTTGTTATGGTTATGTCATTTTCACTCCAAGAGGAGTAATCATGTGACTATGTCCGGTGACGTATAATTACGTAAAAGGTGTTTCCATTGCACTTTTACGATATATTAGAATATTGAAACGTCTAAAAAAATCACCTCGTGAAAGTGTAAAAAAAAAAAAGTATCGATATTTGAGTAGGTTTTTTTGTTCAAAATGACCTGTTTTTTTTTTATAGCGCTATTTACATATTGCCCCTTTCAGAGTGATCAGGTAGTTTTATATCCTGTTTTATGTTCAATTTAACAGACTCATTTTTTTTTTATCCCATTTGAACTGTGCCACTACTTAGACATATTGTGTATTCCTATTTGAAAGATAATTGTATGACTCAAAAAAAATTGCAGTTTGATGATACGTCGTAGAGATGAGTTAGTTTTGTGTTAAACATCTCAATGGAATGTATCTCTCCTCACACAACACGACTAGCACCAAAATGGCCACGGCCTTGGCACATTCTATCTAATGCTTTGAGAACAAGACGGAAAATACATCAAAATAAGTGAAGCTGAAAACTCATTTGGTCATGTTAGAGCCACAGAGAACATGTTTTCACAGACTGTTCAACAGTTTTATCTCAAACTGACACTTCCTTGACTTGTAAAACTATCCTTTAAATTGGTGATAATGGTGATAATGATGATGATATACCAAGAATAACAAGTGCCAGGCACAACAAACTCTAACCCTTACTTTTATCTAATCATTGTGACTTTTTATGTCATAATTGTACATTTCTTATCTCATATTTATGACTTTTTTTATCTCATAATGATGACTTGTTTGATTTGATTTGATTTATTCGATTTATTTCAACATTAAAAAAACAAACAAACAATAATAATAATGAAAAAGAAAACATGTCATGACCTCCGCTCCGGTGACCTTTCCCCCAGTCATCTCCACACTCACCTGGTCCCGCACTGCGCAGCTGCAAGCTGTTCCTCATCTGTGGCTATAAAAGCAGTAAGGCTTGCAGTTGCCAGTGTGGGACCATTCAGTAATGTCACCTCCATAACACGGACAACTTTTTCATCTCCTCAGTCTCCATAACCCGGACATTCATTATCACCACGGACTCTGGTCGTTTGTTCCCAGGTTGTGGTTTGGTTTTGTCTCTGTCTTGTCTTTATGTTTCTTAGTTTTATTATTAAATTATTTTTCCCTTCAGCATTGTGCATTTGAGTCCTGCTTCACCTCACCCCGATCCTGACAAAACATACATTAAAAAAACAACCAAGCATGTTCAAAAGGAGTGGGTTGAAATTAACACTTATAAAATTCCACCATTATTCTTACTTTATCAACTTTTCTAACAAAATCCCCTTCCTCCAAAAGATAAGAACACTAGATTTGTTAACTATTTCCAATACATACATACATGTATACATACATATAACATGAAATTAAAACCATACACAAGAGTAAATACAGAACCAACAACAAAACTCAAAAATAATAAATAATAATGTATTTGTGGAAAAAGACATGAAAAACAAAAAAAATAAACCAAAAAATGAAAAGAAATGAAAATAAGTTGACACTAATAACTCAATATGGATCTAAAATGAGCCACTGAACAAAATAAATACAGAATTATCAAACATAGATGAAGGAAAACCTTCTTGTCATCTCAATTGTGACTTTTTTCCCCATTTGTCCCATATTTTCTGTCCTGTTCCCACAAAGTGAGTACTGTGACTCAATCAAACACATCGTCTACACAGTAACTCACTTTTAAAGGTTTTTTATTTTTATTTGTATACTTTTGAAATACTTCTGATTTTTCTTGGTTAATTCAGTATTATTTCATGTATAGCAAAAAAATGCAGTTTTACTCTTTGCTTTATTACAAATGAGAAGTTTTTTTTTTTTTTTTTTACTTCAGTAAATGAGTTGAATCAGTATTTCTACTCTTACCAGAGTATTTTTTTTCACAGAAGTAGCTGTACTTCTATTTAAGTACAGAATGTGAGTACTTTTACCACCTACACCTGAGGGACTTAGATTTGGTTACATTAACATCTTAGCAATTATATTGTAACAATGGAGATAAAACTATTATAGAACAGTGCATTCATATATTTACATTTAAAACAAAAATGTCAGAAGGGACCACTGGACCCTGGTAATCCCCACATATCACTCTAAAAACAATTTAGGGACCCCTGGGAAAAGCATACAGTTGTGTTTTAGGTTTTGAAAAGGTATTTCTACACTGCTCCTATTATTTTGACAGTTTAAATTTGAACAAATGCTGCTTTATTCTGAACAATTAAGGTCCTCAAGTGAATATTTTTCATACTTTTAGCATCTACCAGAGCAGATGCCAACAAAATAATGATGTATTTCATTGTACAGCATTTTCAACCAATCCACGCAATAAATCCACGTAGCCATTTATCTTCATATGATAATCATCTCACCGTCACCATATGCATACAGAATTTCTAGTGTGTGTATGTGTTTGGCATAAGTTCTATTTGGACTAGAAGCCTGTAGCTCTTTCTAGTGAGATATTGATGAATCTCGCTGTAAATTCCATGGCAGTAGGAACATTATATTGCCTTCTAGCACACTGTTTACCAGCATATGTTTGTGTCGCTTATTTTTCCTCTTGACTGAATAATAAAATGAGTGAAGACCTTGTACAAGGTGGGTGTTTTTTATATGCAGACATTTCTGATAAAATACAGATAACTCTCCTGTGGGGACAAGAGTTTCAATAAGTGTGTCCTCAAAAGGCTCCAAAAAACATTTTCTTTTAAGGTTTAAGTCAGGGGTGTCAAACATACAGCATGGGGGCCAAATTCAGCCCCCCAAAAGGGTCCAGTCTGGCCCATTAGAATACATTTGTGAAATATAAAATGTTGATCATTTTATTTTTGGTTCCAGATACAGATCAAAATGTGTTTTGCTCTTTGTTAATGTAAACATTTTCTTGTCATTTTACTGGATTTACAATAACACAAATGATCATTTCCCAAAAAGACAAATAACGTGAAGAAATATGAACATTTTTACATGTTTGAAATGTAAGTTTAATAATGTTCTGCCTGTTATTAAATGTTTTGTACATAATCTGCATGTTGTAATTGACTGGTGTAAATGATAAACTGACATGATCGTATTAAAATTGCATTACATTTTCTGAAGAAGTGTCAGTTTATTCATGTGTGTTGGGAAAATTACAATGGGACCAAAGATATAAATGTTAAAGCAATGTCTTATTATTTTATTGTGTTAAATTGCCTTGGAGACATAGGTCAGAGTAATTTGCATACAGGAGTCAACAACCCCCACAGCAATACAAGCGTTTAGGGGAGGCCGATGCCCAACAATCCTTCAGGAGCTGACCAATGGACAGATAACATCTGAAGAAGGAGGGGTCGACAGGAAGGTGTTATATATTGTGTGTCTAAACCCCCCCCCTTAGTGTTATGTGGCCACTCAGGCCATGTACACTCAACGACCAGACTCAGACTGGACTTTAGAACTCATGACTATGTAACTTTAATCTTGCTGAAATATTTTGTAACACTGTAACTGATTGTAAACTATGATTGTGATATAAAATTAATGAAAAGACAATGAGAAGACTCAAACAGGTATATCTTAACCAACTGCTATTAGGCATGAATATAATTGAGCTAAATACAGTGATACCTCAGCTCACAAACATAATTAGTTCCCAGAAAGTGTGTGTAAGGCGAAGAGTTCGTCTTCCGAACATTTTTTCCCATAAGAAAATATTAAAATGAGAATAATCCGTTCCCAGGTCCCCATAAAACATAATTTTCTACTAAATAAGCCTTAAAACTACACAAATATATACCTTATTTTATGTATAATAAATGTGCTATTGTATTGTAATGAAAGAAATAAACTGTACTGTATAATAAAGTCGTTTTATTTATTTATTAACGCACACCTCATTCGTGTTTTTCAATGATCTCTTTCTTCTGCTCGATCGTAGTTTTCTTTAATGTCTTCTTAGGCTTAACACTAGCCTGTGGTGGGGTCTTTTTGGTCCCATAATAGTCAAAGTACACTCAATATGGTCCAAAATGTCTATCAAACACAAACTGGGACGCCGTGAGCGTGCGTCAGCTTCCCGTGGCACTGTTCGACCACATAGTTTGGTTCGTCCGCCGAAAACTAGTTCATCAGCAGAGACTATATTCTCGCGAATTTAATGTTCTTGAGGCGAAAAGTTCATGAGCTTAAGCATTCGTCAGCCGAGCTTTTACTGTATGTCTATTTAATTATATATAAAGTATTAGTTAATTAATTTTTTCCATCACACATGTTATTCACATTGTTTTAAAGAAGAGTTGGTACTGTTGATGTGAATATTTTCATCACATAATTGAACATTTTATTCAGTCTAAAA
Source organism: Siphamia tubifer (assembly GCA_020466265.1). NCBI lineage: Eukaryota > Metazoa > Chordata > Actinopteri > Kurtiformes > Apogonidae > Siphamia > Siphamia tubifer. The sequence continues at coordinate 37,563,286 of CM035799.1, read as the reverse complement.
CATAGAAGAGTTGATATTATTTATATCATATATTATCATGTTAGTGGTAAAGCCCAATTCAGATCAAATTTGGTTTAATGTGGTCCCTTAACTAAAATTAATTTGACACCCCTGGTTTAAATGAAGTGTATCTTTCCACTTTGGTTTTGAATAAGAAGGACAAAAATATTACTTTTCTATTCCTCTTTCTTTTACTCAGATTTTGGTAAAACCATAAATGTTTCTGATGTTTCAGTTTCATTTATACAAACAAATGTTGGCCAGTATAACAAACCCCACCCCCTCTTGTACACATTTCACCTGATTTGTCCGATCACATCATTGGTCACATCACGTTTTGGGTGATTGTGACCTTTGACCTACATTCACAAAAATTGGATGGGATCTATTCTGGACCACCTTGCACCTTTTCTGAAAATTTCATGGAAATTGGTCCAGTAGTTTTTGCGTAAAGCTGCTCACAAACAAACAGACAAATTGGCTCAAACACAATACCCCTCTCCACTTTGGGGGGGTCACAAACATTATTTATGACAGGGCCCTGCTTTTTGTACATATACTGCCTGCTCCACACTGATTAAAATGAAGATGTGGGTAAATTTTTAGTGCATTGTTCATATTTTTAAAAAAAACAAAAAACCTAACAAAGGCAACAATAACGTAATTATACAGAGTGGTTCTAGCTTAGAAACATGTACAGTTTTGCACCACTAATGAAGCTAATAAGTGCAAAGAACATAGCACAACATGTTAATTAGGGTCTGTATTGGCATTAAAAGTAATTAATGTAACAAAATATTCAATTCTCAGTCGAGTCACATCCAGTATATTCTTCACTTGTCATGAAAAACAACATAATGAAGCATCATTCCCTCTTTATTATCATTAGGGCAAAATTAGATTTTGCATACAAACTGAAAATAACAAGTGAGTATTGAATAAATCAGAAAGTTAGTGTCAAACGTGTCCCATTTGATAGTTTCTTCCTTCTTTTGTGACAAATCTATTAACATTAGTTTTGTTTGTCTGAAGAAATCCCACTGTTCTGGTCTGTGCTTCATCAGATGGATGAGCCGTGGACTTTACATCAAACCATTGAACTCCACAAATGATGCCTCATTAGTTAGGATTAGTTTGTTACACAGAGTGGAAGAAACACCCCCACCCCAATCTTTTAGAGAAGAAGGGAGTGACCCCTGAGGGCTGCAAAATGTTCAGCAACAACAAAGGGGAGATTTGCAATTATATATATATATATATATATATATATATATATATATATATATATATATATATATATATATATAAAAAACATATAAAACATTTCTATTTCGATTTAACATTTAGATTTAACATTTACATTTAGATTTAATATTTATATTTAACATTTAGATTTTGATTTAAATGTAACATTTACGTTTAACATTTAGGCTTAATATTTAACATTTAGTTGTAACATTTAATATTTGGATTTAACTATTTAAAATAGCTCTAAGACGACAAATATTGTTATAAATGTGCAAAAAAGTGAGCCCCAAAAATTCACACCCATTTCTTAAACACTGTTTACAGCTAAATATGACAAAATGTTGCTGAAATTTTCAGCATAAGCTGCTTTACAAACGGCACCCCATACATGTGCTGCTTTAAATATTAAGTATTATATCACTAACTGTCTCACAAAAGATGCCAGATTTTTTGATATTATCCTTGTCCTGTGATGTACTTTACATAGTAACAGTATATAGTGATATCCCTCCTATAGTGAAAATGCTTATTGTTAACATAGGCTGTGTTACTGCTGATGGGCTGGAGCTTGCACTTGCATAGAAGATAATGTAAAATACATTACAAAATGTCAAGAAAGGCCAACTCATTGTAAATTCAGTCTTTTTTTTTGTTGCCTGAATTCAAAAATAGCTGCTCTTTCACAGCCTTTAGTAGCTAAAACCTCTAATGCATCACTTAATTGTTTGATGTTTCATCATGAAACCAGACATTGTTCGTCTGTGATTTTATGAATAAATTAAATCTCTGCTGCAGGAGGCTGGAAACTAAGAAAATATGAGCAAATTAAATGGATGAAACAATGAATGAAAATCAGGTAGTTAGATCAGCAAGTTTCATTTCCTTAATGATGTGATTTCAACCTAGAAATTGTTACAAAAGACAGAGCAAAGATGAAGAACTGTTCCCTTTTTCTCCCCAAAGCTTTTGTATTAAAACTATGTGTAACTCAGTGGGTGTATTAAAAAGGTGCTTAGAATACATCCATTTGCAGAAGCAGCTTCACAGTGATAGTCTTTCACTACCTTATTTATTTTTTACATAATAGAGGCTACAGTCGTGACCCCAGCCTGGGTTCAGACAGTATCAGCTGCACAAACCTCCACTCCACTTTTAAAAAGCAGCTCCAGATGTTTTTATTTTAACGAAAGGGGAGAGGGGGATTATTTTTGATTCAGTTTGTCTGTTTGTTTACGGTTTACGCAAAAACTAATTTCTCCCTCCCTCCCTCTCATCATCTGAACCCGCTTTATCCTCACTAGGGTCACTGGGGTCACTGGGAGCCTAATCCAGCTACAATGGGTGAAAGCGGGGTACACCCTGTATGAGTCTCCAGTTCATCTCAGGGCTGAACATATATAGACAATCACTCTCACATTCACACCTATGGACAATTTAGAAGGAAATGAGTTTGTGTGAAACCCACATACTTTCTTAACAGATTGGCCTTTCGTTAAAATGGGACCGGTCTTGCAGATACCCCAAAACGCGTCCCAGAGTGGGAAGATCCGGATCCGGTGCCATGTCCGTATCCATCCTTGCGAGTATCCATGTGTTTTCACACCCACGTCATGACCACATGACCGTAAAAAACAGCAGCCTTGCACCCGTAGCTTTCATTCCCGTCACAAGACAGCAGTGGTATTATGTGGTGAATGGGTTATGGTGTTAGCAGTGTTATTATTGTTGTTCATGTCTGGTGTGTGTGTCACGCCAGTAGACAAAGGATGTGGACGCATGCGCACTACTTCTTCTATTGTTCTCTTGTATCTGGTGGGACTGGCTTACAGTGCTCATAGTGGTGTGCCATGTTAATTGCATCGTTTTCAGCAAGAGTTTCGCCCCCATGCTGACTCTGATTTTTACTGAAACAGTTCCTTTTCTACGTAATATCTCTTTGACATGGTGTCAAAACTAAACCCGTATCAAACTCGTCTGGAAATAGCCTTAGATTAACCAATCAGTACATGTCTTTCTATTCATTGATTTATTTGTTTTAAATTTTACAAAATTGCATTTATTTATTTTTTAATTATTCATTTTAATTAAGTCACTCCTACAAGTGATATGTCTGGGCTCTGTTTTTGCAAACTTATCTTTATTTATACCACGTGTGCTTATACTGTGTACTGAAAAAAACCCCAGCTCTGACCTTGACATCTGTGTTGTGTTAATGTGGGCTTCAATCTGCACGCACTTGCTAGTTTTTCCTCTCATGTATCCTCTTCACGGAAATTTTACTCGGTGCTTGACTGTTGGGCACCCTGCTATGGGACTATTCTTTGATGTTGTAACAGCGAATTTCCTGCAAGGGACTAATACATTTCTTCAATTCAATTCAATTTAATTATTTCAGCTACAAGAAGGATGACACTGAAACATATGTTTTATGTCGACCAATAATCTGTTTGACCGTTTCCATCAGCACCACACAGCAGTTATATACTCCTGATATATTTTATTTTTATTAATTTAATTAATTAATTTATTAATTGTGGCGATGTGTTTTTAGTGGGGAGGGTGTTTGTTGTAAGAGTCTGTGACAAAGAACCCATCTATCTATCTATCTATCTATCTATCTATCTATCTATCTATCTATCTATCTATCTATCTATCTATCTATCTATCTATCTATCTATCTATCTATCTATCTATCTATCTATCTATCTATCTATCTATCTATCTATCTATCTATCTATCTATCATTTTTGTGTGGATATTCAGATTTGATTATTTTATTATTTTTTCATACGTTTTTGCTGCTTTTTTTAAATATATAATGTTATTATTAACTATCAAACTGTAATTTTTTCCCATTATTTTGTCAATGTTTGTTAATTTTCTTCAGTGATGTGCTCTTTTTGTTCAGTTTCTTGCCTGTTTTGCTCAGTTTTCTAAAAAAAAAAAATTCTATCCACCTAGTTTCATTTTTTAGACTCCAAATATTAGGATATTCTTTCAAGACTCTGAGTATTTTTTCATAATATATATTGTATATCGCGGGGTTAAAAAAATAATAATCATAATGTAATTTTTTTCCCCCTAACATAGTGCAGTCCTACCATGTTTTGTCCACACACCCATATTGTCCTCCATAGTCCAGACCACCTCTCCTCATGTCTGCAGTGTTTCCTTCATTATCATCTGATCAAGAATTCAGCTGCCTTAACGACACATTAGCATCTAACTAGAACCATTAACACTGCATCCACTGGCCTCATGTTTACTTCCAGAGGACACTGCGAGGTGTGTGACATCTTTGTTATTCTTCTTTTGTGCATGCAGAGCAGTTGGCATTATAATCATTCTGACAAACTAATTTAATGTGTTTCACTTTGTTGCTGCAGTTTGACAACCCAGAGCAGCTCACATTACCACAAGATTTATGAGTGAAAAAATGAACAGTGAAGGAGTATGATCAAATCCATCATTCTAATACCCTGCAATTACATATCATGGACATCCTCGTTCAATAATTAAAGATGTAGCCATGCCTGTAGATTTTTACCCCTATTGAATCACACCACATAAAATTTGATATGGCAGTACAGACCGCTCTTCTTATTACATCTATTATACCTTCATATAATACCTGAGTTTATGTGAAACCTCATCCAATTTTGCTCAAAGTGTGCAGGTAAGAGGGTACAGACAGAACCATTTTAAGAGTTCAAGTAGAACCAAACAGTTCTGTGGTGCTGTTTGTCAGATGGTGAAAAAAAAAAAAAAAAACTCCACACATTAGCTTTAAGAATGTAATGTTGTATGTAGCAACTCCTAATGTAATAATGGCTCATAATATAATAAGTTAAATGTAAGAAAAGTTAAAAATGTAATCGTCGACTCATGACATAATAAAATCATGAGCACATACTGTAATGTAATAACTTCTTTGCGCATAATGCAATAACTTATTACATTATGAACTCTGCTATACCCACACTGTAAACCCTAATAAATTAGCAGAACTCAAAACATTTAAGGCAGTCGCAGGGGCGGAGCGTTTGGTTTACTGTAGGGGGTGGGGGGTGATGACCTGTAGTGGGCCCTTTATATAGTCCTAATACAAAATGAAAATAAAATGAAATATATGGGAGATATCCAAATGGGTGGTTAAGTGATTAACCTGGTAAATTAAACCAGAGGAAGTGACAAACCTGCTAACAGAATAGCCTGCTAGCTTTCTCTAGTTAAGAGAATAATGACTCCACCCTCTTCTGTTATTAACACTACCTCTAGGTTAATTTACCATTAAGCCCCCCACCCCAAAAAAACAAACAAAACAAAAAACGAAAACAATGACAACTTCTTCAGTCCACTAGGAATGTTTACCCTACCATACATGTGCAGTTATGTGTCTAAATACAACCATCCACTTTATTGTAAAACACCCAGGCTTCGTACATAGGAACCTGACGATGACTTGCTCAAATGTTTAATTTCAGTCACAGGGGTTTACGTCTATGTCTGTAAAACATGTCTTACACACACACACATAACAGTTGTATGTGTCTGAACACTTGTTTTTCATGACATTTTCGTCACATTTACAGTTACTTTATTTTTCCATGCAATCAGGATCCATGCAGGCTACCCGCATGGATCTGCGAGTGGGCAGTCGATTGCCTCAATTATTTTAAGTTGATGAAACTTAAAAAATAAACGGTTCCAGAACTCAAAATGTAGATGCTTATTAAAGTATACTTAAATGAAAACATTACTTATTAACTTAGTATTCTAAGGTTCTGTCAGTCCTACTGGGAGACTAAGTCAGGGTTCAGTGTCTTTGCCCTAGGACACTTGGACATGTGGACAGACAAAGCCGGGACACTGACCTCTGACCCTTTAGTCATTAAAGCCCGACCCAGCCCGAGCCCGACCAATTAACTTAATTTCCAGGCCTTAGCCCGAAGCAAACCCGAAATTTCAATTTATCCCATAGTATTTTTGGCAGAAAAAAACACAAGATTTTGTTGAGATTAAAATCATCTACATATTTTTATGATAAATGCATTTACACAACATAATAACGCTGGAACACATAATAAGAGGCCAATGAGAGTGAAAGCACTCGCTTAATTACACAGATGTAGTGTGTTAGAATATCAGGACTGTGTTTCCCAGTTTGATCTCTAGGTGGCACTGTAACTTTAAGGTGTTGTTAACTGTGTTGTTGTTGGGACCACAGAATAAAATACAGAGGTAGACTGACAATACATGGCTTCATCCACTTCATATATTACAGCGGAGGAAAAAAAAGTCAGCGAGAGAGAAGCCCGAGCCCGACCTGAAAGTAGTGATTGACATTTTAGTCTTTAGCTTGGGCTAAAGGTCTTACCTCTAATTCATTGATTTATAGCATGATATGTCTCTGCACACACACACACACACTGATTACAATAATCTCTCCCAACCAATGTTGGGCAAGATCAACAAAAATGTTGGGAATAAGCCTCCACTGAACTGGCCAATCAGAGAATAGTAAGATTGGCCAGAAAAAAACCCAGCATTTCAGACAAAGGCAGACTTTGATCGGGGCTTTTGTGAACGCAGGTATGAGATAACTATGGAGTTTATTGAGCTGGAAATCATGCAAAGCCACTCTGTAGGTGCTGAAAAGTCACATAATGATAGTTAAAACTGACTATAATAGGTCTCCTTTAAGGCTTAAGCAAGATCTACCTTATATGTAGAAATGTTTTTCTTTTCTCAAGCCTCAAATAATGTAACATGACAATCTAAGCTTAACCTCTGCAACACCTAACTCCTTACTGAGGATTTTTTCTTACTAATACTCTGGCAATTTACGTATTTTAAAAACATCTGCAATCACATTGACATTTGTTTATCAGCTGCCTGAATATTTACAGTTTTCATCTTTCTTATCGGTTTAATCTGCTGCACTGCTGTGAATTCATATAGACTTGAAGCAAATGCAAACACAGCTGTATTTCTTAGCGATGATGTTTTACATTCAGGTCCAGTGTCTCACCTGCAGAAGTCAGGGGCGACCATGCCATAGACATTGATCCTATCACACAGCTCCAGGGCGATGGTCATAGTGAACCAGCCGGTGCTCAGCCACGAATTGGATATCCTCCTGTAAGGGAAAGAATACATTTAGATAGATTTCATACATGGGAGAACAGCAGGATGGAAAGTGTACTGTATTTGATTTGCTCAATGTGATTAACTGGGATGGATAATCAGAAAATCGTACGTTGGTGTATTATGGCAGTTTAAAGATTTATCTGAATGCATAGGTCGATTTTTCTCGACTGCAAGATTGTTCCAGTTCCCCCACAGCTTCATTAAAATACACATCCATCGTGCATATCGACTAATACAAATGAACCCTGTCAAATAATCAAACCTTTAATCAGTGAGTAGCCTTGGTGTGCAGGTAGATGAGATGACACTGCCTCAGATGCACAATGATCTGCAGCCTTTCAGACTTTTCATTTCTTTTTACATACACATCAACAAAAGACATAATAGTTTTCTGTAATGAAAGAAATATGAAATGGTTTTTAAATTGCATTAGAAATTCCAGACATCCATCAGTATAGTCTCCTTCTCCCTCCTTCTCTTTGGCATGGACACACTCAGATGAAAGTTGATGTGGCTTTTTATTAGACTTTTTAAAATAAAAATCATTAAACTTGCACCACTTCTAAGGGACCATTAAGACTTCCACACGCAGGGGCGTTGCAAGGGTGTCTTGGGGCTCCGAGTAAGAAATCCCTGGGGCCCCCCACCCCACCTGTGAATACTGGAAAATATATTTTCTGGACAATTTTAGATGAGTTAAAGGTGTCATTCCGCTGAAAACCACTTTTTCACACTCCTTTTGGTATCTGATGGGTCACCCCCAACTTACTGACATATGCTGCTTTTGAAAGTGGTTTGTCACCTCCACTGGCTGAATACTGCATTCACAGAAAACAACAAGAGGAACGAGGGACCCAGAAAAAGCCGGTCCATCTGACGTCAGGCGGACTTTAGTGTCACCCACGTGGGGTTAAGCCCGTCCTCCATTGTAGCCAATCTGAAGTAGCATTAGCATTAGCATCTGTGTCAGAATTATTTCAGTTTAATTAAGAACGAAGCTGGAATCAGAATGATCTTTAGAATAATCATTATAATAAGTTCTGTTCAACACAGAACATACACACAGGAGCATGTATGTGGAGAGATCACTGCCAGACCAAGGAGACACAGGTACTTATACAGATACAACTGGCAAAGCAAAGGAAACACAAGAGTTTGGGTAGGGTTAAAACAAAGAAAAGGACACCACAGGAGGGTTGGTAAGGATAACAACCAGATAAGCTTCAACTGATACAACTAGCAATAAAAGGAGGTGACAGAAAGGTTGGTAAAGATAATGATCATACAACCAACAATAGAAGGAGGTCACAGAAGGGTTGGTAAAAGTTTCAACTGATACAACTGGTTTAAATGCCCTGGGCTAAGCACGGTCAACAGTTAAAGCTGTCAGATGTAAATCACAAGACAAAGTAATAATATAAAGAAAAAAGAAGTAATACAATGTTAAAGTACAATAGATTTCCATTACACATCCACAAGAGAAGACGGCGCCACAGTAGCTGCTGCACAAACTTGAAAAAAATGGCAGATCAAACTGGTTCATGTGCTCTCTGTGGAAATAATAAACCTAACTTGATGATACTCTGGTAAAGGTAAACACACACAGAGAGCAAGAGGGGAGGGGAGGTGGGAGTGTTCCTTCACGCAGTCAATCAGAGACGAGTACCGGTAAACTGTTGTTCGACCTCAAGTCATTTTTCTACCGTACAAAACAGTTGGAAACAAAGCAATCCGGATGTTTTTTTTTTTTTTAAGTAGAACCAACACACAATGTATTCAATAACAATGGAAAACAGAGCAACAACAGTGGACTTTATGGAAGTAGAGGGGAACTAAAGTGTTATGCGCATAGGCATAAAGACATAGACACCTCATTGACTGTGGTCGTTCACTGGAGCAGCAGCAGCCATCTTGGATCGGGACCATTTGCTCCTACAGTTCATTACTTCCATAGAATGATGTTGTGATACAATTAAAGTTGTTATAAATCGCTCAATTCTCAAGCAATATTGACAGGGTTTGCATTTACAATTTTACATGTTTTCCTTGATAGTACTTCCTAAAATGTTAGAAACATAAACAACATTTAAGGAAAAAAAACAAACAAATGCAGATAAACTGTCTCTCATAAAAAAGTGAATCGCGTTTAAATGTGAACCGAGGTCAGATTTTTTTAACGATATATCGTGCAGCTCTACTACCAAGGTTATTAGATACATTGAAAAGAGCAATTAAAAAAGAAAAATCATTTTACACTGACATACTCATGATCATCATCATCTCCACTAATATTTGTGAAGAGGAATCCCACTTAATATGGCCATGGGGAAAAACAACAACACAATTTTAATTAGGGTTACACAATATCGGAAAAAAATTATACTTTTTTTTTTAAACCTTGTGATAAGAAAAAGTACTCAAGAGTGAATAACAGCTGTGTGGTTCTGATACAAATGGTCAAATAGATTTGTGGTCAACACAGAACATATGTTTCAGTGTCATCCTTCATGTGGCCGAAATATTTAAATAAAATTAATAATTAAAAATAAATAAATAAATGAATAGATAAAAAAGACAAATACATACAAAAATAAATGGATAAAAATACATGAATTTGTATATTTTTTAAATTAAACAAAGAAATTAAAAAAAATTATAATAAAATTAAAAAGAATATACAAATAAATAAAAAAATATTAAAAATAATTGCAGGTCCTGTGATACGACTATTGCACACATATACATTGCGATGTCGATGCTCAAACAATATATTCTCTAATTTCAATTTGAATATACTCTTTATATACTTTCAGCCTCATCTGCAGCTTAATATCTAATGGTTCCAGTTTAAGTTTTTGACTCAAGTTGTATAAAATTAATTAAAGGTATTTAAGTATTGAACACAACAGCTGTTAAATGTTGTAAATAACTACAGAAATAAATGTTTATACCAACAGTGGTGTCACATACAGTATTGTTTGATGTTGCAAAAACAGAAGTGTATCAGCAAGTAAAGAGGGAATAAATGTATAAATAATCAGGTTTTCCAATTTTGCTGCTGCAATACACTTTAGGATGGCGTTAACTCCTTTCCTTTTATACAGGATTTTATTGACAGAGCCAAATGAGAAACCTGTCAGGCCAGGTGACATTATCTCCTGAACTAACTACAGATTGTCAGTTCAGTTGGACTGAAAGGAAATTATAAAGTTCAAGTTATTTTAATAACCTAGAGCCCCAGCGTATTTAATAAATTAAAAATATGGAAATAATCTTGTATGTAATTAGCACATATTAGATAACACAAAAGAAAAACATCTATTTAATTCGAAGTCATTTGGATGTTCTACCTCACCTCTAATAATACAAATCGTCACATTAAATTGGGGACATATTTTATTTTATAACACTGATGACAGGAATGATTATTTTTGCAAAATGCATAGAATAAATCAGATGTCTGAGAGGAATATGGTAATGGAAAACTACGCTCCACGAAGCAGTAAAGGAAGCACTGAAGCTCCTCTCCTGAGCATTTAGAAAATTTAACCAGCTCATATCCACTCTCTGCTAATTATATTCTTCTGGGTCATTTCACTAAGTTACGAATCTCAAATGTAAAAACAAGCATTGCTGTCTGTACCGATGTTTGTAATAACTGCAAAGAGTCATGCATGGTGGAAAATATTCCCATAAGTCTTTTTTTTTAAATTAGAAATATATGCATTCATGTAATTTGAGCCATATGTTTTTGCTTTGCCCCAGGGTGACACAAACTCTGGACTGATTTGTTTACGATTTTAACAAAGGTTAATTAGTTAGTTCGTTAGTTTGTTTGTTCGTGTTTTCATTCCTTCCTTCTTTTGTTCCTTCTTTCGTTCGTTCCTTCATTCGTTCGTTCCTTTGTTTGTTCCTTCATTTGTTCATTTGTCTGTACCTTCATTCCTTCATTCTTTTGTTCGTTCCTTCGTTCGTTCCTTTGTTCCTTCGTTCGTTGATTCGTTCGTACCTTCGTTCGTTCTTTCATTTGTTCGTTCCTTCCTTCATTCATTCCTTTGTTGGTTCCTTCATTCGTTCACTCCATTCGTTCATTCCTTTGTTCCTTCTTTCGTTGATTCGTTCGATCCTTCGTACCTTTGTTCCTTCCTTCGTTCCTTCCTTTGTTTGTTAGGTTCTGGGGATACAGATACAGATGGACCCTTCCATTGCAATATTTGGGATACTGTTTGAAATTTTTTAATTAATTCTTCACAATCATAAATACTGGCCTCCTCATCCCTTTTGTGGAAATCTCCTAAACCTCCATCTATTTCTTTATGGCTTAGTAATGTTGTGTCTTTTCTTAAATTGGAGAAGACATGTTTTATAGTCAAAGGCAGTTCTAATAGCTGTAGAATGTTCTTTATGTCTTACTGTTAAATTAAGTTAATATTTTCTTTTATCTCAGACATAGGTGTCGGTATTTCTCACCTCATTTCGGCGTGTTACTTCCGCCTTCGTCACCTGAGTGTTGCAGTGACGTGCTTTTAAAAACAGCTGAAAATCAATATTGACAGTTTAGTCACACCTCCTGCTGTTAGAGTTGTCCTCTCAACATGGGTGTAAGTTTCTATATAGATGGTCGTGACATGTCACAACCAATGTTTGGGGACTGCAAAATAATCCCTATAAATATTTGTCATTTTAATTTAATATAGGAAAAATCTACATCCATTGACAATTTTTAAATACTATTTCAATATACTACACATATGGTAGCATTAATAAAAACTATTTTACATTTGTTCATGTTTTGTTTTTGCCATGTTCCGATATTGATTTGATGATATGACGACCCATATCTGCTGTTTCTATTGGCTGCGACAGAGTGATGGTTAGTGGGGCACTGCTGATCTGGTGTCAGTTAGGTGACCCCACACATGCGAGTCAGAAGAACAACAGACGTCCATGTGCTGGAAACTTGTAATTGCTCAAATTTCAATTTTGTAAGCTCCAGAGACAATGCCACTGTAAAAGAAACAGGACATTAGAACATATTTCACTACCGCGGCTGTAAGTATAGTTCTTACAGAATCACGTAAGAAAATGAATAGCATTCAGAGTGTGAGGTTTAGCTCAGTGTAATTAGGAGTGCTGTAGTGTTACCTGTCTTAAATAGCCAACAGGCAAAGACTTTAACTCTTAAATGCACAGTATCCCAATAATGTAAAGATTGAACTATTTACCTGAAATTTCTTTGTGTTTGCTGCATAATACAGAAGATCCCAATAATAGTTATTAATTTACTTCTTGTCTGAAATGTTTTGACAAAAATAATGTATGTTTATGCTGAATTTGCACATTTGAAAAAGTAAAGTGTGTGAGTGTTCTTTAACTGCTCTGCTGAGAATGATTTTTTTTTTTGGGGGGGTAGCAATGTCCCTACCAAAGTTTAGGCCAAACCTACGCCCTTGCCTTTCAGGATGGTGCTCCAGGTGTGTGACAGCATGTATGCCCCCTCATCCTGGTTCATGGTGGTGGGGCTCCGCTTTCAGATTTCTATGGACTCCTTAATCCAATGGTGATGTCTATTGTTTTCTTTTCAACTCTAACAGCAGGAGGTGTGACTAACCTGTCAATATTGACAGGTTAGTCACACCTCCACAAAAATATCAGCTGTTTTTAAAAGCACGTCACTGCAACACTCTGGTGACCCTCTGACAAAGGCGGAAGTAAAACGCCGAAAAGTGTTAGGTGATAAAGACCTACACATATGTCTGAGATAAAAAAAAGACGCAGTTCTAATAGGTTCATAAACTACTTTACATCCTTACCAACTCTTTGTTTGTTTGTTTTTTATTTCTTTTGTGTGTGTGTGTCACCTGATTTTCACAAATATTTTGTATATTTTCTTTCTTTTTTTCTAATGTATGTTTTCTTTGATGTCAATTTGTAACACAGAGACATTGTTTATTTAAATAAAATAAAAAAATAAAAATAAAAAAAGAACAATTGCAGGTCCTGTGGTACGACTATTGCGCCCACATACATTGTGATGTCAATGCTCAAACAATATATTCTCTAATTTTAATTTGAATATACTCTTATTATGGGAATATTTTTCACTACTCTTTGCAGTTACTACAAACATTGGTACAGACAGCAATGCTTCTTTTTGCATTTGAGATTCGTAACTTCTAATATTTGTATATTTTCTTTCTTTTTTTCTAATGTATATTTTCATTGATGGCTGATCTACATTTGAAGTGTCATCATATTGGTTGGTTAAAATGTTTCCTAATGTTTTATCGATTTGCCATCAATTTGTAACACATACATTATTCTTGGTTTTCTTTCTGTTCTATGAAAAAAAGGAAGGAAAAAATATGATTAATTCAAATTTGTATTACTGCTATGTCAACTCCTAATAAAAAGATTAAAACAAAAAAAAAAAAAAGAAATATATGCATTTATGCAGTGAAAAAAGTAAAAAAAAAAAAAAAAAGGTGTGCTATAATGTATGTACTGTTCAAAATTCAGCAGGGAGACGTGGATTTGGGCAAAGCTGTGCACCTTGTCACGATTCCTGCTGCTGCACAGCTAAATCTCAGTTGGATTTGTTACCGGTGACCAAATGACATATTCATGCATCACTTAATCAGGTACATTTGGAGATAATAGCATTAGAAACATAGAATAGGCTGCTGAGGTTGCTGGATGAATATAAACAACCTCTATAACCTTTATTTAAATCATTCTGACAAACTAATTTAATATATTCAACTGTATTGCAGCAGTTTGACAACAGTAAGCTGCTCACAGTATGAAAGGATTTATGAATGAATAAAAATTAACAATGAAGAGGCATAATGAAATCAGTTCTACTTAATGAACAGCAATTACATAACATGAACTTTCTTTTTCAACAATTAAAGAAAAAGCCATGACTACTTTTACCACTATTGAATTTTGCCATCTTAAATATGATATATTAGTGGTGTTCAGTGCTGTATGTACCTGAGCATACCACTATATGACTGTTGAATGTCAAACTTAACATGTTTTTTTTTAACTTTGTTTATTAAACCAAAATATTTCAGATGTTTTCTCAATAATGTACTTTTTTCACAAAAAATTTAATTAAATAAATAAATAAATAAATATATATATATATATATATAAAAATACAACCTTCCCAAATCCAAACAGAAATACCAAACAAAAACAAACAAAAGCCCACACAGAAAACAGCCCGATCGGTAATGGGGAAAAAAAACAAAAAACACACCACCCAAGAAGTCAAACACGCAACACGAAACTACTAGTGACCATTGTCAAACCCGCAAACACACAACGGGACAGGTGCACCTCATGCCGACCGTCTATGTATCATTTAAAATAGTTAGTTAATTAATAGCAGTGAAAATTGAAGACACTCAGAATGTCCATTAGTTTATGGTTAGGGTTAACCACTCAGAAAGAAACCTAAGATGGTTTACTTGGTCTTCAAAGTTTCTTTGCTGTTGTGCACTTCATTTTTCTTTCCCTTACCTTCAGAAACTTTCATTTGAAGAGACAGCACCAGTGGTGTATAAAATACTGCAGTAGTAGTAACAGTACCATATAAAAAAAACTGACTGGAGTACTATGAAAACAGTCAAAAGTTTGAATAGCATATTGTTTATTATATCTAACATGAAGTTAAATACCAGCATTTATGGAGAAAAAACTACTTTTATGTGTCCAACTGAGGGACACATAAAAGTATATGTGTCCTACTGGGGGTATTCTAAATATATGTGTGTCCCACTGGGGGTATTCTAAATATAAGTGTGTCCTACTGGGGGTATTCTAACTATATGTGTGTCCTACTAGGGGTATTCTAAGTATATGTGTGTCCTACAGTGATGGTGAAAACCTATTATATGCTCAATAAATGGTGCTGACAGCTTGGTATTATGGTTACTTATTCCTGGGTATATAAACATACAAAATGCTATAATCAGGTAAAGACTGAAATCAGATGTTAGGTATTGAGACTTGACTCAACAGAGTTGAATAGTTGAACAGAATCAATGGGTTGAATTAGTTGACTTATAATAGGTCATTGATTGGAGCTGCATGTTTGCTTCTGCTTCAACATGTCCTTATACCTTAATGGAAAAATAGTTTGAGTGCTAATGATTCCTAAACCCACATGAATGTTTTTCAGATTTGGGTTTAGTTGGATTAATTTGGATAGATTTCAGCACAATGACACGTGGTCAAGGTAATGACATTGCAGTTTGGACTCAGATAAACACTGTAAACCTAAATAGAATGGAACAACCAACAGCGGTGTCATGTTTAGGACTGTAGCTTTGTTATGTCACCATTCACATGACCACAAGAGGTCAACAAGTATTCAGATAATGCTTAATCTCACCCCCATTTTGTGCCAATCTCAAATTTCTATGGCAACCAGTTCTTGAATTAGAGCCAATAATGTGTTTTTGACCTTTCTGCTGAATGCAACCTTGACCTTTGACCTTTTGCACTATTGATAATTTCCTTACATGTATATATGTGTCAGTGCATGTAATATTATGATAATATATGCAATATTTATTAAGATGTTTTGTGATATGTCTATCCTTGACAGTGTTACAGAAGTTAATTTTGCGAAATGTCACCTCTGACCTCCAGATATCTCAAAAACTATTGGTCGTAGATGATAACACCAAGCATGAGAATGATATAAATATTCATTCCACATCATTTGGTACCCATCTGAAAATTATGTGACCCTCCGTTCTTCAGTTATGACTGATAATGTAGTTTTGACATTTTAGTTAATTGTGACCTTGACCTTTGACCTTTACTCATTGCATCTGATGTGCATTAGCAATATGTATATGCCCATGTAATTTCATGGTGATATCTCAAGTATTCATTGAGTTATAGCATGATATGTCTCTGCAGACACACACACACATGGTGATAACGATAATCTCTCCCAACCAATAATTATATAAAAGTAGCCATTTGAATGCTTCAGTCTATTAACCATTGTTCTACCTCTAAAGTTGCAGAATCAATTTAATACCTTGCACTAAACAGTGGACGCTAAAAAAACAGAAAAATACCTGCATTTGATCCAGTGGTCTCTTAGTACAGTGGTCCCCAACCCCCGGGCCAGTACCGGTACCGGTCTGTGGATCAATTGGTACCGGGCCGCAGACCGCCTAATAATTAATTCATTAATTATTTCTCTTGTATTTATTATCTGAGTCTGAACAATCTTTTATTTTGAAAAATGACCTGATTCTCTCGGTTACATCTCTGTCACTTGAATGCCAAAAATATAACCCACATGTTAACAAAATAAGTCAAAAACAGACGCCTTTGGAAAGTCATGATGGGGTGAGGTGAACAGAACAAAATCAGGACACAGACAGAGACAAAACAAAACCTGGGGGGGGTGTAGATCAGCCAGAGTCTGTGGTGTGAAAAATGTCCATGTTACAGTGACAGAGGAGATGGCAAAGTGTCTGGGTTATGGAGGTGACACTACTGAATGGTTTCGCACCAGCAACTGCAAGCCTCACTGCTTATATAGTTGCAGAAGAACAATGGCTTGCAGCTGCACGGTGCGGGCCAGGTGATCTGGAATGGATGTGGGGCAATGGTTGAACCTGGAGAGGAGGTCTGAGGGATAGGTCGTGGTAGGTTGTCTTTTCGAAGAGGAAAAGGGGCGACTGTAGAGACAGAAGAAGAGCGTCCAACTTCCAAGAAAAGGAAAGTTTTAAACAGACAATACCAGGAGTTGTACTTAAAATATGAATTTATCGTGACAGGTGATTCCCATAGACGCGCTCTGTATAATTTGCAGCGACCAATGTAAACAATCTACGGTCCACGGTAGTAAAAATATTGGGGACCACTGCCTTAGTCCACTCTGGGCCTTTTGGTTAAGGGGGTATTAACTGTGGATTATAGACTTGATTATAGATTAACAAAAATATAATTATCCATCCATCTTCTACCACTTATCCTCAGGCAGTGGCCTAAGCACAGAACTGTACAATATTACCAGCCTAGGGTTCAGGATGTGTGTCCTGTCCTCTCAGAAGGACACGCTCATAACACCTCATGAGGGAGGTGTTCATCCTCACCAGCTCCCACAACTAACTGGCTCCCAGCAGGAAACTTCTGACACTTGGATCAGCACATGCTCCTAATATTTCATTCTTTCAGTCACTGCCTACAGCTTGTGACCAAAGGTGAGTGTAGGAATGTAGACTGACTGGGAACTGCATTCATGGTTTAGCGCCCTCTACCCAACAGACCACTACAGCGTCTGAATAAGTGCTGACACTGCAACAACTGCACCTTCCTTTACTCATGAGCAAGACCCCGAGACACCAGTGAAGGAGAAGAGTGACAAAGTGGTTCCAGAAAACTGAAGGAGTGGTCTTCAGCCTTGTTGTCAACTAGTAGGTACCAGAAAAGTCAACTAGTAGGTACCAGCAAAGTCAACTTGTAGGTACCAGCAAAGTCAACTAGTAGGTACCAGCAAAGTCAACTTGTAGGTACCAGCAAAGTCAACTAGTAGTCACCTGAAAAGTCAACTAGTAGGTACCAGCAATGTCAACTAGTAGACACCAGAAACGTCAACTAGTAGGTACTAGCAAAGTCAACTAGTCAACTCGTAGGTACCAGCAATGTCAACTAGTAGGTACCAGCAAAATCAACTAGTAGGCACCAGCAAAGTCAACTAGTAGGTACCAGCAATGTCAACTCGTCTATAGAAGTACTTTGGCCAAGGTAATACTTGCAAATCCTATCCATTTATTTTTTCCCTTATATTTCCATTTACTGTCAAAATACACAAAACTCTAAACTGTTCAGCTCCTGGATGTCTTCACCTACAGTTGCTCTAGTTTTCCTTTGAAAGAGTTCACTTGACCCAAATAAACTCAAAGTAGATACTTCATTGATCCACAAGGAAAATGACTTGGTCACAATAGTTCAGTTGCCTATAAAGGGTGTATTTACACATACTTTATTTAGTGTTTTTGATTTGATTTGAATGCTTTATTTCGAACATGTGCAGAATGCAACAATAATCAATACAACAACAACAATAATAATAAATAATTGAAGTACTAAACATATACATATATATATAAAAAAACAGAACAAAAAAAACAACAACAAATGAGCAGATAGGAAAGTAGGTAACACATTTTATTTTTCTCTTTTTTTCTTTTCTTTTTTCTTTAAAAACAGACCAGAATTTGTTACATTCGAATGTTTGGATTTTTTAAAGGTGGAAATACAATCAAACCAGCAGTGTTGGATCACTTCCAAACAGTCAATTTACTTCTAGTGTGAATAGAACCAGCCTCAAGCTGAAACAAACCAAAGAACTCTGCATGTTTTTGTGATTTTGGGAGACGGCAGTCACTGGAAGGAACCAGTGGGTAGTCAGAGTTAATATCAGCAGCTGTGGAGAGACATGAGGAGACTGAATGTCTCATTGACATTTGGTAAATGGTCTGAGCTTATATAGCACATTTTATACACCAGTTGGTGCCCAATGCGCTTTACAATTTCTCACATTCACCCATTTACACACACACACACACACACCAGTACACGACTAGTACCTGACCCTACTGGGAGCAAATTAGGGTTCAGTGTCTTTGCTCAAGGACACTTCAACATTCGGATTGGAGCCAGGATCCGAACCCTCAAACCTTTGGTCACATGAGATTATGAAACTGGGTCTGAATTAAGTTGATCTCGACAGTTAACATTATTTTTACCACCGTGAAGGAGGTTATGTTTTATCTCACATTTGTCTGTTTGTTTGTTTGTTTTTTTTAACCTTTATTTACCCAGGTGTGTCCCATTGACATCTCTTTGTCTGTCTGTCAGCGAGATAATTCAAAAAGTTATGGATTGATGAAACTTTCAGAGATGATTGATAATGCGTCAAGGAAGAAACCATTACATTTTGAGCTATAAAGGTCAGAGGTCAAGGTCACAGTGAAGGTCAACAGCTAAAACACATAAGTGGTGATACCTCAGAATCCAGACAAGATATTATTACATGTTTTTTTGCATTCACTTCCTCTGACCTTCAGACATCAGATGAGATATCACCAATGGGCTCATTGACGTCACGTTTTGACATCCTATAACGTAAAGCAAAAGGTGTCGTCTCATCATCTGAACCCGCTTTATGCTCACTAGGGTCACTGGGGGCCTAATCCAGCTACAAATGGGTGAAGGTGGGGTACACCCTGTATGAGTCTCCAGTTCATCTCAGGGCTGAACATATATAGACAAACAATCACTCTCACATTCACACCTATGGATGATTTAGATTAACCAGTTAACCTATCAGTGCATGTGTTTGGATGGTGGGAGGAAACTGGAGAAAACCCATGCGGACACGGGGAGGACATGCAAACTCCACACAGAAAGGTCTGGTGTGGGATTCGAACCAGGGACCTTCTTCCTGTGAGGCACGAGTGTTAACCACTGCACCACTGTGCCGCCCCCTAAGCAAATGGTATATTTGTAAAGTATATGACCTTTACCTTCAAGCAGGTTAGTGACATACTTTATTAAATCCGACAATATCTTGTGCTTCATATTTAACATTAGATCTAACATGTGACATTTGGTCATTGTGCGACGTCGCATCACATCAGAGTGACGTCATACATGGTCGAATATCGAAATGTCCATTACTCAACAACAGGACAGAGGATTTCTTTGACGGATTGCTAATGACCAATAAAATAAATGATTAGCGACATAGAACACTAGTTTACAAATAAGTTCTGAACATCCAGATTCAAACCTTGGCAGACTTGCACTGCTTCACACAGGTCAGTGATCTAGTTGTAAATGTGTTTGTATAAAAATAGTATACTTATTTAGAAAAATTTAAACTGTATGTAGAACATCCAGAATCAGAATCAGAAAGAGTTTTATTACCATTGTTCGTATAGTACACATGTAGTATACAACTAGGAATTTGTCTCGGTGTAACACTGCAACATTCAACATATAGTATATCAATAAAAAAAATTTAAAAAATAATAAAAAAAAAAATATATATATATATATATATATACATATATATATACATATATATATATATACATATATATATATACATATATATATATACATATATATATATATATATATATACATATATATATATACATATATATATATACATATATATATATATATATATATATATATATAAAATATATACAAATATAATAAAAATGCTAAGCATGCACCAAGATAGAATAAGATAAAAAATAAATATAGTAAAATATGTAATGTACAAGTCAGTGCAAAGGAGACAGAGGCATTATGTTGGTCATGTGTCCAGTGTTGGCTGCTGTACTTAGTGCTGGAGAGTCTGATTAGAGCCTGGTGGCCGAGGGGAAGAAACTGTTCATGAAACGGGAGGTTTTGGTCCGAATGGATCGTAGTCTCTTGCCTGAGGGGAGGGGTGAAAAGAGGGCATGTCCAGGGTGAGAAGGATCAGCCATTGTCCATGACACCTACCATCTCTGATACTGTCCATCCCTGAGTTTTCTGTCCAGTTCACCACATGCATGCTTCTGTTTACACATTTTGGTTCACGAGCAAAAAGTGCAAAGAGAATAAATGAACCAAAGGACTTTACAGTTGTGAATAAACCCTTTAACACTCTTTAAAAAACACGAGCACAAAGGGAAGTAGCGTGCACGTATGTTTAGCATTTGTATAGTATGTTATTGTATTTAAACTCTTCGAAATTTAAACAAAAGATCTAGATTAAAATAAATAATATGCGTACTCATCCTAAGCCTCTACAAAGCAGAGGAAATAAAGAGAAAACATTAAAAAAGAAAAGTCAAGTTGTAACTGTAATGTTTTAGAAAAGGTAAGAAAATGATGCAGTTCTGAACAAACCTGTGTGAATTTATTCATTATTATTAGTGTTATTATTTTGTTTTGTTTTTATTAGTTTGGTGCGTAGCTCTGGATCTGTTTTTTTTTCTGTCTCATTGGTTATTTTATTTTATTATTGTATATTTATTTGGTGTTTCCTTCTAGGATGTCTTTGTATGTATTTATTCTTTTTTTTTTTTTTTAACTCTTTCCATGTGTTAAAATAGGTTTGTATGAATGTGTTTGTGAAGATGAAAAATGAGGTAAAGTTACTGTAAGTATGAAGAGATAGAAGCAATAAATAATAGAAATAAAATACAATAACTAGCAAAACACTCAGAAAGCGCAGACTCCCCCAAGGCAGATCAGACTCCGCCCCCCAAATGACATAAATTAGCAATAGTTTCACTTTCACTTCTGTGAGCTGCAGTCTGTGCTGACCAATCCAGTGAATGACACACGTGCCCGCCACACCATTTTTTTTCTTGTGACAGTATCAACATTTCCTGAAAATCAATAACTTTTTGAGTTACCTTGCTAACAAACAAACAGACAGATAAACAAACACTGACCAAACCATAACTCCTTAACATACGTTCCTTAACAGAGTAATAAAGCTGATATAGATTTAGATAGTACCTAAAGCACTTTACAAATTCCTCACATTCATCCATTCACTACTGCCACCTACTGGGTGCATCTTTGGGTTCAGTGTTTTGCCCCAGGACACTATGACGTGTGAACAGTCGGAGCCAGGATTCGAATCACCAACCTTATTGTCAATGGATGACTACCAACTGAGCCACAGTCGCCCTATGCTTCATATGTACAAAGGAAAATGGAAATATATACCTACGTGTATATAATCTTATGAGAACTGTCAGATTATTTCTCTGTCATCATGTAAATGCAGCTGTCACGGCTGTCAAATAAACTGACACCACATACATGTATTTCCTTCAATTTGCAGAACAAGTTGTCATCATTTTGTGAAATTATGTAATTTAGAAAGTGTGTTAAAGCAAAGGTTCAAACTTGTGCTCGAGAGCAGTTTGACACGTGTTCCTAATCTCTGGACCGTGTCGCCATGCTGCTGCTTGTTACTGCTGCTCAACACTTCCCACACATAACCCACAGCGACTGTGGTTTTTACATGGAAAGACACAGAAACAAAGCCTGGGTCTGATAAGAAAAGTAGCGACAAGAACAACCAGGCAGGCATCCTGACATCCTGCTCGCCTTCAGTTGATGAGGGTGACACATTTGGAGTGGAGGGTTTACCGAGTTGTTTGAAAGGGTGTCGAGAGTTTCTTTCACTTTCTCCCAGTGGGGAAGGTGTAGGGGGATACACGTCAGGAAGAAAATCCTGAAATAAAAGGCCTGTTTAGCATTTGTACTTTGAACATTTTCCTTACTTGGGTCATGGTGGAAAAAGAAATCATCTTCCTGTGAAGATATAGAGGAGGGAGAAAATGTTCTCAGAGGGTTTAAACCTTTAAAATTATGTTATAGATAGATTTTTTTTTTTTTTGGAGTGCAAACATGAACATATTCACACACTCTGAAGTCAGCAACATGTTGCTTTCCACAAATATACAGTATGGTGTCTTAAAGATGCTATGAATTTCAGTATGTAAAAAGTTTTTTTATCAGTTCATCTGAAAAAGGCTTGTATCTGTATAAATATCCAAACTCAACATGCATACATTTATTTTGAAAAGGAGAAATATCTAAATATACAGAGACACAATGCAGATGACTTGAATAGGAGTGTCATAAGAGGAAGTAAAACAACATCTGGAGCACAAACACAGTACATTAGGGCGGCTGTGGCTCAGTTGGTAGAGCTCAATGATCGAAGGGTCGGCAGTTCACATCCCGCCTCTAGCTGTCCACATGTCAAAGTGTCCTTGGGCAAGACCCTGAACCCTGACTTAGTCTCCCAGTAGGACTGACAGAACCTTAGAAACCTACTGGTGTATGAGTGTGTGTGTGTGAATGTGAGGCTAATGTAAAGCGCTCTGAGCACCATGAAGGTGGAAAAGAACTATATAAGTGTGAAACATTTACCATTTATATTAACAAACTACCATATTTTTTACTATAAATCGCTCTGCAGTAGAATTACAGCTATTTCTTTAATGTTTACATGGACATGTTCATTCTGAATACAGGTTTCCATGGAAATGGGTGTGTTCTGCTCAAGTTAATTGGGCTTGAAGAGCTGGAGGTACAGAAGGTTCTGATTGGACAGAACATCCGCTCAACATCTGGATGTCTTCTGGAAGGAAATGATTGCATCCACTTCCTGTTTTGCTTTCATTTCAACTATCAACATATTAGACCAGATACTACATGTGATTTTTACATTTACTTTTGTGATAATTATGAAGCAGCAGCTCGACTGAATCAACCATAACAGTCAAAACGAATGTGCGTCATTGTGACGAGACCATGAACATGTGCAGAATGACAAGAATAATGTTCAAGCGGAATTAACTGTTTACGTGACAGAGGTATTATCTAATTTGGAATTAAGATCGGAATAAACCAGTGAATTGATTTGTAATTAAGTTTAATTTGGAATAATAATAATAATAATAATTATTATTATTATTATTATTATTATTATTATTATAAAGTTTATTTATATAGCACCTTTCACACAAAACTGTAGCCCAAAATTGCACAAAGTTATAAAATTACAGAAGTACAAGATGAACTGATTATACATACATTATAAAATGTCAATAAAATAAATAAGAAATACATTAACATTTGATTACACACAAAATATAAAGAATGTAAATCATGGGGTCAGAGAATCACTATTAACATGTCTCCAAACACACCTGATTCAAATGATCAGCCTATCGTCCAGCTCTGCAGAAGAATGATAATGACCGTCAGGTGAGTTCAAAGAGAGACACATCTAAAACATGCAGGATAGTGTGCCTTGAGGACCAGGGTTGCTGTTATATGTGATGTTTGCATTTATTTTTGTGATAATTATGAAGCAGCAGCTCGACTGAATCAACCATAGGAATCAACAAACTAACAACGACAGCAGAATATGTGCGTCATGACGACAAAACCAGGAGCATGTGCAGAACAACAGGAATAATTTTAAAAAGGAATGAACTGTTTACATGTCAGGAGGAATTATCGAATTCAGAATTAAGATCAGAATCAGTGACTTCATTTGGAAGTTGAATTATTATTTTTAACTGTTCATCTTAAAGCAAAATTTACCTTTATTTGTAATTAAACAACTCTCATGCAAACAGGTCTACAGAGAAGCATGTCATGTTACTTTACAGGACTATAGTGTGTTGGTAGAGGTACGTATGGACGTCTACCAAGTAATCTTTTAGTTACACATTTTTTCTTTTCCATTTAAATCTGTCACTAAGATACAATCAACCAACCTGTATAGTTAATGTTCAGGCTCACATGGGTTAGGGGCATTTGAGAGGGGCGTTATTGAGGTTTATTTGAGTCTTAATTGTCCAGATTATCATCAATACATTTTTCTTAACCAGATAAATGTGTCCTTTGTGAACTATAATGTGGAATTAATCTACAAATAAACTATTTAGTAAACAGATTTTGCCAGAAGTACTTAGCAAAACCTTGAACAGGGAATCCATTTGTTCTTTTAAACAAACTCACAATCTATCCAACAAATAAACCATGCACACACATTAGCATGCATGATGCATTTGTGCATTTAGACATTTAGATAAATAGCATACCACCATCCCTCCCTTTTTTTTTTTCCCTCTCCAATCCGAGTTGGAAAACATTGTTTATGCTGTGGAATTATGTCGACAAATGGACACCTGCTGTTTTACTGCATTGCCAAACAACCTGAAACAACTGAATCAATTGGCCTGCTCTGACTGAGAGAATGATGAATAGCGCTGACGTACACCTTTGTCCAGCTTTCATCTTTATTAGAGTTTTTCCCGACACCAAAAAAACAGTACTGACCCAAAGTGATGCTATCGCAGCTCAAGTATACACTTCTCATTTTCATTTAATCAAGGCAAGAATCAGGTTGTCTGTGACCTATGGTGGGAACACAGGGCAGAATATGGTACATATATACACAGTAAAATCACCAGTGTTAATCTAACACTTAAAGCAGGGGTGTCAAACTCATTTCAGTTCAAGGGCCACATTAAGCCAAATTTGATCTGCAGAGGGCCAGACCAGTGAAATAATAACATAATATTATAAACCCCCCAAACTTCCCTGTATGATTTACAGTGAAAAAAGAACAGCTATGTGATAAAAATGTTTACATTCTTTAAAACAATGTGAATAATATGAACAAACAGACATTTCTTCAGTAAACTATTTGCAGTTTTAACAATATTATATTTTAGTTTATCATTTACACATGTAAATGACAATTTTCAGATCACAGTGGGATTAACTAAACATACAAAACAGGTCAAATATTGGTAAACTTGCCCTTCAGAGGTTTAGGTTACTATTTTTTTTAAATGATTATTTTAGTGTAAATACAATAACATGACATGAACATTTGTATATTTAGCCAGGGATAATGTATTGCACACACGTTGCTATCAGAGAAATATTTCCTGATGGGACGGAACAACACCCCGATACCAAAGGGCAATGGGCAATACATTATCCCGCTTATTCTACGGTTATTACATTTTATTACTGCTACTACTCTAACAGACTAGATAAAATAGCCATTACAGCGTAGCGAATATTTACTTTCAAAGTGGCCAAACTACCTGCAGAGTGATATGGCACTGTGAATCCGAAATGACAAAACACGTTTCCATTGGCAGTGGGCATTAATGGTGCAGCATGTGATTATCGAAAAAAATCTGCCCGCAGAACACTGGGATCGTCCATTCAAAGTGAATGGGAGCTGTGGCTACATTCTAGAAGGCTGTAGAATAATAAAGAGAAACATTTGAAGTTGTGAGTATTTATACATTATTATATCGTTTTATTGAAATGTGGAAGCTGAATTAAAATGATTTATATCTTCAGTGTCCTTTTTGCATTTCACAAACTCATCCTAGGGACCGGACTGGACCCTTTGGAGGGCCGGATTTGGCCCCCGTGCCGCATGTTTGACACCCCTGACTTAAAGAGTTCATTTTAACACTAGCTCAGTGAACATATGGTCCATATCTGCAGAGTGAAAAATTTACACTGAACCTAGAGTGACATTTACAGAGTCAACTTTACACTAGTAAGAAGCTGCGTTTCCATTACCCTTGGAAATTTGCAAAATGTAAATAGCGCTAAAAAAAAACTGGTAATGGAAACACCAGAATTTCTCAAATATCAATAAAAAAATTTTACACTTTCATGAGATGGTTTTTCAGATGTTTTGATATTCCAGTATATCGCAAAACCGTAATGGAAACACCTTTTCCGCAATTATACATCACAGGACGTGACGTCCATGATCACATGATCACTTCTCTCAGAGTCAAAATGGCACGATACACATGGACAGAGGAGACGGAGACTTTTCTCATAATAATTCACGAGAAAAACATAACTGCCATTTTCGACACAGAAAACAGCAGAGAAATGCAGCATGATATCATGACATCACAAGGTCCATCTTCCAGCAGTGAAGACAAAATTCGGCCATCTTGAAATTGTCAACACATGAAGACTGCACATGCTTGTCCTAGAGTTTCCACACTTGAATTTGGTGGCAATCCGTCCACCAGTCTTGCGAGTCGGCCATCTTGAAAGTTTTGAGCTCCAAAATGTAATCAGTTCATGTACCTATCGTCGAGCATTAGCACATCGAATTTCAACAAATCCGTCCAGCCATTCAAAAGTTGCGCGTTAACATGAAAGACCTTACAGGGCGATGGCGGACGCAAAACCATTACATCTCCGATTCCCAGACGCTCCGTATTTCAGGGATATAATAAACATGATGATGGACTAAACCTGCTGAACACCTTATATTATAGTACCTGCTGAAAAACCTGCCTTTTTATTTTTACCGTTTTCTATGTTTGTTCATGTTTTTAAAAAAATCTATAAAAATGTGAATTGTGACCCACCACCACGAAACCAGGCATAAGTCGCGCTGAGCCGTTCAGAGCTACAGCCAAGAAGGCGATTTCTTATTTGTGTTTACATTTTATCAAAAAACGGTACCTTAACACCTCTATTTTCAGTTCCCGTGGTCATTACATTGAAATTCAATCAATAAAGGTGTTTATTGAGTCAATTATTTAAGCTACGACAAAAGTTCAGGGATTGCTGAGCAAAGACAAAGTCGACTTCCACCTCTTTTTGCCGAACAAAATGATCTCCGTTCCGTGGGTAAACACCCAAGTGTTTGGTACGAGGTAAAAGCCTATATTGAATGTTCTGTCCAATGGTGTAAGCCAAATGATTATAATACGTCGCACTTCTTTCCTATTATTATAATATATAAAACTTCTGTGACATGTCCATCAGAGTGTCCTTTAACATCTGTGAAAAATTAGTGTCAATCAGATACAAATTATTATGCGTTGCTAAGGACTTCCTACCCCAAAACAGTCCAAAACTTTGACGGACAATATCTAAAAATATGCAAATTGCAAAATAGGTCCAAATGTGGATATTAAAATTACCATAACTTTGGTTCTACTTGTGATAGAAACATAATTTTTTCACCATCTTAAACCTTAGTTTCCACTCTACCAATCTACACAGATAACTCAGTTTGGATTTCCAGACACTTATGCCTGGTTTCGTGGTGGTGGGTCACAAATATAAAACAGAATCAGGTTGTCTGGAACATGTTGATTTGTTGTGATATGAAGCAAACACAGCTCAATCATTCCATTGAACAAATATTTTTGGTGGCTGTGTATTCAGTACAATTTGTGTTGACTTATATTAATTTCTTGGTGATTAATCCTAACTCATCCTTGCCATGAAATAAGTCTTAACCCTCAAATTCAGTGATTTACATTTACAATGAAAGCTCAGTGCTCACAGTGCGACTGTGTAAACAGCATTACATCCTCATAATGTAAGGAAAACATGGACACACAAATGCTAATTTGAAAACCCTCAAAGTTCAAAGCAGAACATTTTGTCATCTCCAGTCTGTGGTGGATGCACTGAGGTCTCAGTCGGGAGGTAAAGCAACTAATCTCACTTAAGAAGTCTTTCTCATTTCCTTGTTTATGAACATGCTGATGAATAATGTGGTGTGAAATGTCAAGCTTTTACCTTCTGTGGTTGTCTTTAAAATGTGTCAGAAAGCTTTGAACAGGCCTCTGCTCCTATATGTTTGCACCACACACTCAACATAAATCTGATTAAAGTCACAATAATTGAACAGTTGAAAAGTTGGCTGTTAAAATATTAGTTCTATTCAATTTCATTTGAAAAACTGAGATTATTTGAGCTGCTCTATCACAAGGGCCATGAACTCATTTGTTCCTCGAGCAATCAGGCTGAGTAAGACTTTAAAGGGGAGGAAGAGGAGGAGGAAGAGGAGGAGGAGGAAGAGGAAGAGGAGGAGGAGGAAGAGGAGGAGGAGGAAGAGGAGGAGGAACAGGAGGTGTGTTTTGAGGAGCTAGAATCTTTTTATGTGTATATGTGTGTATATATATATATATATATATATATATATATATATATAGGTGGGCCAGCAAGGCCTTCTCTGCTGGCCTAAACATTTATAAATATGTAAACAAAAGTATCTCTGTATTTTTTTACGTCATATTATTTCCACTTAGTGGCTTCCAATGGTGTTTTTTAATGGTAGAGTTTTTAACCATTTATATTTCAGCTACCTTATCTTGTTGGATAATTGACATTTGCTTGAGACCTTCAGAACAAACAGAGCAGGCCTCTGCACTGTAAGTGAATGGGAACAGTCAGGTTACAATAACCAATCATATGTGACCCACCACCACAAAACCAGGCATAAGTGTCTGGAAATCCAAACTGAGTTATCTGTGTACCTTGGTAGAGTGGAAACTAAGATTTAAGATGGTGAAAAAATTATGTTTCTATCACAAGTAGAACCAAAGTTATGGTAATTTTAATATCCACATTTGGACATATTTTGCAATTTGTATTTTTGAGAAATTGCCCGTCAAAGTTTTGGACTGTTTTGGGGTAGGAAGTCCTTAGCAACGCATAATAATTTGTATCCGATTGACAAAAAATATTCACAGATGTTAAAGGACACTCTGATGGACATGTCACAGAAGTTTTATATATTATAATAATAGGACAGAAGTGCGACGTATTATAATCATTTGGCTTACACCATTGGACAGAACATTCAATATAGGCTTTTACCTCGTACCAAACACTTGGGTGTTTACCCACGGAACGGAGAACGTTTTGTTCGGCGAAAAGAGGTGGAAGTCGGCTTTGTCTTTGCTCAGCAATCCCTGAACTTTTGTCTATTTATCTATCTATCTGTCTGTCTGTCTATCTATCTTCAAGTAATTCTTGTTTGATTCCAAAACATATATTTGATTCCAAAACATACAAATAAATCTAATCTTTTAGACTATTCTAATATTAACATGTTCAGTCAAGACTCTTATTTGTAACAGTTGTTATAATCAAGTAAATGTGAGCTTCCTATAAAAAGATAACTCCAGTGAAAGTGATAAAGGTCATGTGATTAGATGTAATTATGTAAATCTACAGCTGCTGTAAACACCCTGAAGCAACATTTGTTTAGGATATAAAGCAAAAACAGAATTTGTAAAGTGAATTTGGGTTTGATGTGAGTTTGCAGCTTTTCCACAGCAGTGTGATGGTATGTGTTGCCAGTTTCAGGTGGTCTATGTCTACAGTGACCATCTGTGTCCACTCCATGTCTGTCCTACTGTCCATCTGTTCACTGTTTGACACCCCCCCACTGCAAATGGCAAAATTCAAGCTGATTTATTTACTCTTTTTTTTTTTAACTTTTAGAAATAAACGCTATGTACGTCTCTAACAACTTGCCTGCTCTGTGCCAGATTTACTTTGGTTAGATGTTGATTTTGTACAAATACAATTTAATGCCATCAACATAATGAGAGTTTTGCTTTGACATGATTTATTCAACACATGCAGGTGGTGTCTATGTGGTAGATCTACAATCTACAGCAGCACAATTATATTGTTTGAGTATCGACATCACAATGTACGTGTGTGCAATAGTCACATCGTAGGTAATAATTTTTATTTCATTTTTATTTGTTATTTGTCTTTTTTTTTTTAAACCATGGGTTTGTTTGTCAGCACGATAACTCAAAATGAAACTTTCAGAGATGATTGATAATACATCATAATACATTTTAAGCTATAAAGGTCAAAGGTCAACAGCTAAAATCCAGAATCCAGACAAGATAGTATCACATGGTTTTTGCATTGACTTCGTCTTACCTTCAGACATCAGATGAGATAACACCAATAGGCTCGATGACGTCACGTTTTTATATATTTTTTTATATTTTCATATGACGTCATGTGAATGATATATTTGTAAAATGCATCACCTTTACCTTGAAGAAGGGTTTGTCATGACCTTTCCTCCAGTGACCTTTGCCCCAGTGCTCTCCTGATCACCTGACCTGCACTGTGCAGCTACAAGCCGTTGCTGATCTGCAACTATATAAACAGTGAGGCTTGCAGTTGCCAGTGTGGGACCGTTCACCTTTGTCACCTTCATAACCTGGACATGCTGCCATTTCCCTTTGCCAAAATAACCTGGACAATTTTCACACCACAGACTCTGGCTGATCTACCCCCAGGTTTTGTCTCTGTCTGTTTCCTGATATTGTTCTGTCTGTTATTAAATTATTTTTCCCTTCAGCACTGTGCATCTGAGTCCTTCACCTCACCCCATCATGACAGGGTTATTGACATTTACAAAGGTACTCACGTACTGATGTTCATTAATGTGTACTGTCCATTTCAAATAAATAAATAAAAAAAATAAAATATATATATTTTTTTGTTAAATCTGAAAATATCTTGTGCTTCATATTTAACATTACAATCTTTCCTTTTTAATGCACAGAACAGGACACTTTGCCAAGAGTGGTTCTGTTGTTCGGGGACTGACCCCCTCTGGCAGCAGGTCCACTAAACACCTGACCTTTGACATCTCACGAGCACAATCTTTTTTTTTTTATCTAAAGTTAAAATACATGAATTAGCACCATTAATATATTTATTTTTTATTTATGTTGACATGATGATGACGTTGTGATGATGGTGGTGATGATGATAATGATATTAATAATGGTAATAGTTTTTGTTTTTATGTACAGTATAATATTATATTAGGATGTATTGATTGCTGTATTTATACCTTATAAAACATGAATTTGTATATATAGGCTACTTAACGCACTTAATTGAACTAAATGTAAGCGGGGGTGAGAGTTAATAAGCTTGTCTTCTTCCCACTCCTTTTCGAGGTACATTTAATAATGTAAATATGAAATAATATAACTTGTAATTGTAAACTGTTGTTGTAAATGTTTTAAATGTAACTGTACAGATCTGTTTTCTTTTATCGAATTGGAGTATATTGTATGGAAATTGTACAGCACATTCTATTTTTTTAATTTTTGTTTTGTTGATTGTTTTTTATTTTTGCATTTAAAAAAAAAAAAAATTATTTCATGTGTCTCGAAATAAACAATAAAAATGATATTAATGATATTCAGGTTGTGGTCGGTCGGGTCATTTGTTGTTTGAGATAAACATTAAAACAACCTGGTAAATACGCTTCATTAACTGAACGTCTATGAAGGTCACATAACGTGGTCAGTATCCTACGGTATATGGAGGGAGCAGGAGAGAAAGTCAAGTTAAGAGAGTGGAAGCTCTGGTAACATACAAACAAAAAAATAAGGTTTGAGACACATTCACTGAGATATTTTAAAGATGATGAGTGACTCCCAGTGTTTTCTTTTCCGTGGAAACCGGGTTCAAATGTCTCTTTGGATGTGACAGGTTGACCCCAATGACATCGGATTTTAACACGGAAATAAATGCAGGTATGTGAGTAAGGTCATGTGATGTTTATAAAGACCATTGATTCTATTTTTTTGAAATGCGGGTTGAGAAGCGAAAATAAAAATTTAAATATATTCATGGGGTCCAAGCTGTGGGCGGGTCAGTTAAAAAAGCAGTCGGTTGTGGGTCATTTATACATCGGCCCGCGCATTACTGACTCCCGTGGACAGAGAGGCTATAGATAAATGTCCTTCCTTTGTAGATTAAAGGAATTGGGAGGGGCAGGTCCATCCATCAAACAGACATTTATTCATGTATTATTTATTTATTTTTATTTGTGTCTTTTTATTTTTTTTTAAATTGTATATTAATTTCAAAATGTTTTAATTTGTTTATTTTTATGTTTTATTATTTTGTATGTATTTATTTAATTTAATTATTTCGGCTACAAGAAGGATGATACTGAAACGTATGTTCTGTGTCGCCACCGCACAGCTGTTATTTACTCCTGAGGATTTTTTCATAGTACAATATATAACGCAGGGTTAAAAAAAAAAAAATCTCAATGTCAGTTTTTTTCTAAGATCGTGTCTTTCCGCCTCAACAATAACAGGGTTTTCTACCAGACAAACAGGACCAAACATGCAAAATGAAAATGGACATATTATAATTGTGCAATGCAGCTCAGTGGTGTAGATCAGAATGTAAATCATTCTAATTACAGGGACTCAGGGGGTTTTATTATGGAAATGGATTATAATATTAATGATTATATCATTTGTACATACTCACCTGCAAACATAACTAATACTAGATCTAAAATGTTTGTGGTTTCTTTATTAATCACATTATGTGGAAACACCCATTACCATCAGCAGCAGTTGAATGTAGACTAGAGTTATTATCTCTTTAACCCTTGATGCATCAGCGCTGATGCATTCTGAATGGATTGTTTAGTTTAAATATTTAGAAAACTTATAATAAAAAATAAACTGTTTTACTGTTTTTGTTCATGGAAACAGATGTCAAAAAGCAACTGATTTAGAAAAAAGAAGAAAAAGCCAAAACTAAAAGTATTGGAACCAAATTACAATATAAGTGCTTTCTTTTTTTAAAAAAATGTTTTTTATGGTTCATTTTGTTGCTTATTTAGTTTATTTTTCTACATTTATTTTTTTATTTTAACATCTTTCTTAAATTTAGTTCCGTTTGTGTCTTACATTGTTCATGTTACTGATTATTTTTGTCGGTTTATTCATTTTTTTGTTCATTTTTATTTATCACTTTGGGTGTTTTTGTTCATTTTATTATTTTGTTCTTTCTTTCTTTTTTACTGTGGAACTGCTAAAGTCTCAGGAGTTAAAGGGTTAACTAAAAACACCTAGAATGAACAGAATTAATGTTTTGTTATTTTGCCAACACTTCACTAAATATCAAACACTGAATCATTTTTTACTTTCTGTCTACATTTGCAATATTTAGGAAAGCCTGACATTTATATATATATATATATATATATATATATATATATATATATATATATATATATATATATATATAAAACAAACACTAATAGACATTGGGCAGATTTGTCTATAAATAGGAAGTATGTCTCTGTTGTTAATGGAACTTCTATTGTCCTTAAATTGTACAGTTTCACACAGTCTCACTTGTGTTTGTGAATCTGGCAGAAAATCAATGCAGGTCATCATGAGTCATACAACCACCAGAGGAAACATAGCCACTCTGTTTTCCCTGTTTCAGCCAGTTTTTACCCCCTGACATTTCTTCTGTTTTACATTTGGCTGGCTGCTCCTTTTTATTATTTATTTATTTTTTCTACCTTTTTTTTTAATTTTATGAAATAATGGTTTCCTAGGGCCTAGATTTCAGCTGTACTTACTAATGGTTTGGAAAAGCAAAATATATTTGCATAACAACAACACAGTATTCATAATTACATTTTCATTAGTGTATAATCACATGGAAGTAACAATGGTTGTATTTTGTAAAAACACTGGCTATAATGTGTCTTATTAGCATTTTTAACTTCCACTGAAATGTCCTTGGCTGCACAGACAGACAGGGTAAGGTGATGGTTGTTATGAAACATCACCAGTAGATGTCACTAAATTCTGCAACTTTAAATATTTAGCATTAATGTCATGATTGACATCTTTCTAAACAGGCCATTCGTAACTTGAGGTTAGCATGCACGCACACATGCACACACACACACACACATATTTATATATATATAGTAAAGATCAGAATAGTACCCATAGCAACTTCAGAAGAACATGGCGAACAAATGTATTTAACTCATATTAATATACCAGTAATTATAGAAATCCTTCGAACTGCCAAGCTTTTATTTTGGTAACTTCCTGGTGAGAGGAAAAAGGAGAAAGGAAACAAGTTTGACATAAAAGAAGCATAAAAGTATATACAAACAAAGTTTTAGCTTCAGTCAAGAGGAGAACAAGGTTTGTACATGTAAAATGAACTGTTCTAGAGCTATAGGAGTTCTTTATTATTAAAGATGTAATGTGAATGTGTTTAAATACGGAAAGCGACTAATGTAGGAGCTAATTTTGTCGTTAAGGTTATGATCGTTATTGTAATTGTACCTATTTGTTCTTATTCTAGCTCTTACGTTGGTTGATGACTAAAGAAAGGAACCATTAAAGTCATTTAACCATCAGTTCTGGCCTTCTCTAAAATTGACTGGATGCTACATATACATTTAATATATATATATATATATATATATATATATATATATATATATATATATATATATATATATATATATTTAACTATTATAATTGTGACTATAGCATTGGGTACCGATGGGTTTCATTTGATACCAACACCAAATCGGTACTTTCAAAATTGTATCGGTTCCTAAACAGTATTTAAATTGGTACTTAAAAAAATAAAAATTAGATTACAACCAGAGACTTACGTGATTTAACCATAACATCAAAATATAATGACTTACTGAACCGGTCTGTCTGACAAATGCACAAACTGTGAGACATATCTCTGCTAAAAATGATTAACTAATTATTATAAATATTAATATTAATATTAATATTATGTACCACTTTCTTGGTAGTATTTGTAGTACTGTCACTATCATAATTGTGACTTTTTATCTCATAATTGGATGTGTTGAGTAGGGATCGGGAGGGGCAGGTTTTCATTCTTATTATAATTCTGATGTGCTATTACTGTAGCATAGTGCTAGGCTAGTGCTATTAGCACAGTGCTAGGATACTGCAGGTTCTGCTTTAAGGTAAACACCGTGTGTCACCAAGTGCATCATTAAATTACACAGATTTTCATCTTTGCATGTAAATGTCTTTAACACCTGTAGCAAATGGAAGAATCTGGATCTTTAACTTCATGTATACACAATGTAGTCTGCACCGCTAGCATTGGACAGGCTTCCGTTAACAGTGGACAAAGGGTGTAATTAAACAACAGCTGCTTATATGAGTGGTACCAAAAATATGATATTGAAATTCACGTTATATTTTGGTCTGATTACTACCCTTAATGTTTGCCCTGTTTACATACCTATATCAACTTCCAGTACCTAACCCTACACTAGTATTTTCCAAATAATTTCACTTTAGCTTTGTACAAACACATCCATCAGGACCGTGGCAGCACAACACAGAGGAGAAATAAACACTTACATTAAAAAATATGAGCATAAAACAACCAAAGTACTGAGCAGCTTTTTCCAAAGATAATTTGCTTTTAATCACTCGATGATGCTCATTACACCTCTGCAATTGAACACAGTGAATACAGACGGACACCTGCTTTTCATTGCTCCACTGCCAGTGTTATTAAGGTGGAGAATGTGGCAACATCCCACGCCATCTTAATTACCTCGACTAAAATGATGTAACCTATAATTAAAATTACAAACTCAAAGGGTCATTGATAGTAGTTGATTAGACACAACGTATGATAAATGCAACAGGTTTCATTTTATAATTTGGTCAAAAATATTAGACAGGTTTGAAATAACCTCCACCTAACATCTCTCTTTTTTTTTTAATCTCCGTTGTTTTACATTAAAAAAAGACCTGTCATTTGCTCAGAAATCGTGTTATTTCTTGCAACCTTATGGTAATTATGCATCATTATTCTTTTTTTTGTGGTTTTGAGTGTACCTTATTTGCATGCTGCTTTGGAGAAAAGCATCTCATAAATGAGTAAATGCTTGACAGACAGCGCATTCCTCCCACATTCATCCATATACATAAGGTGCACAGACATCTAATACTTAATACAGTAAGGATGAGATACAGGGAATAAGAACAGTGACACTCACTCTGAACAATGATTGTCTGAACCATTTAACAAATCCTCCACTCTGCAATTTCCCTCCCTGATGTTTATCTTAAGCTGGAGTCAGATTCAATCTGTGCTGACATCCTGGACTTACACAGGAGCTCACACAAAGAGAGAAAGAAATGCATTGTGTGATGGTGGGCTTAATGATGATGGGACTGAGAGCTCGGCCTGGATTCATTAAACTTGAGTCTTTTAACAGTTTTCAGCCTGAGAGAAGAAGCAACATAAACACAAGCTCAAACACAGAAGCTCTTACACAACTCCATGTGATAAAAAAAATAAATAAATCTTTTGTTCCCTTTCTGTTACACTGTTGATTCTTGTTAATATTGGTGCACTGTTGTATTGCAGTGTGTTCAAATATGCCTACATCATCCAAAGGAATATTCACTCAATACAACTGTTACTGCTTGTGATGGTAGAGGTTTGTATTTCTACAACAGCTGCAGGACTAGTACTCTATATCCACTGTTAGTATTTTCAAGGGCATCAGTTTGATTACAAAAGTTCTGGGGACAATTACAATAGAACAGAATAGAATGACTTTATTTTTGTCACGTCTTTGTGTTTGACAAAATTGGAAGTGCAATCCACTTTAAGTGCCATAAATGTTATATTACACACACATGCTGACATATACACACCATATATATATATATATATATATATATATATATATATATATGGGCGTCACACCTGTGGGGGATGGGGGTTGCAACACCCCCACTTCTCCAACCAGATGATTTCATACCCTCCACTTTTTCCTGAGTTTATATATTGTATCGTTACTGGATCCAGGAAATGGACGTCGAGTTGGCCTCACCTACTTTTTATTCCAGGATAAACAGTTACTGTCGTCACAATCACACCAAACAAACATCAATAACATTTCAGGGCTGTTACAATATCTATGGTTTAAACTGTTTACCCGCCCGGGTGGCACAGCAGCATATGTAAATGAAGCGCACCTCAGTTCACTGTTAATGTAAACAGCTCTTCTTCGCGGTGTTAACAAACAGTCATCAACCAGTAAGTAATGAGAAATGCAATTCAATACAATCAACTACAGAGATATATGAACAGTCCCAAGCATCCCCTGTCCTTAGACCCTCCTTTTCGGCAAGAAAAAACTTCAAAACCCAGTGGGAAAAAGAAGAAATCTTGAGGAGAACCACATTGAAGGACAGATCCACTCCCATGGACAAACAGACTATAGATGAACGTCCATTTATAAATGAAGGAGGGGGGGGGGGGTCCAGACACCAGACAGGCAAGAGCGGGTCTGGGGTCACAGGTCAACACAGGTCAGCACAGGTCAGCACGCATTTAAGCACGTGTCTCACCATTGTTAAACTAAATTAACTAAACTATGTCTTGTTCTGTGACATTTACCCTAAGACAGTGGTTCCCTAACTTTTTTCAGTGATGTTCCCCCTGAGGAAAGTATTTTTAGTCGTCTCCCCTGACATGGACAAAACATTTTTGTAAGAAAAAAGAGGAACAGTGTCTGTAAAATCAGTGTATGATTTTTTAAATTCAAATTTATATCAGTTTTATTTTAATCTAATAATTTAGCCTTTTTTTAATCTCATAATTTATATATTTTTTATCTCATAATTGTGACTTTTTATCTCATAATTGTGACTTTTTTATCTCATAATTGGATGTTTTGAGTAGGGGTCGGGGGGGGGGCAGGTTTTCATTCTTTTTTCTTGAAATAAATGTTTAATTGAGGAAAAACACATTTTCGTTGTTATTTTCTGCCATATATAACTTTTTTAATCTAAAATTGTAACCATTAATGGATAATTAATTTTCTGATGATAGATTCAGAAAATTTTGCTCATGTGACACAACCTAGAACCCCCCCCCACACACACACATTTTAAATGGCTGTGACGCCCCTGCATTCTCTATACATGGCTGTGATGACAGTAAACTAAACTTTAACCTCTAAGTCTCCATCCATCTTCTATTCAAATCCACCCAGGAACAGATGTTGGGGGTAGCCTGTGGGTCCTGAGGGAACTTTTGGAGCCAGATATATCTGTGCCACTTGGAAAGAGTGACAGGTGATCTGTCTCTCAGTTCTCTCGGTGGAAGACATTGAGGACATATATCTGTTTGGATTCATGATAGTCCTGATAAGTGTTGGACGAGGTCTGGTCTGTCACAAATTTGGAAAGACAGCGTCCCTGCACTGACGGGTGAAATTAAGGATAGTTGTGCAGTGATCAATGAATGGAGTCATTGATAAAGATGAACGATCTGACCAATCGACACTGAATATTCTATTACGTCTCTGGTCGAGGGACGGAATAAGAGTTTGGACAAACAGTGTAAAACAGGGGTGTCAAACTGGCCAGTGTCCTCCATGTTCCATCACATCTGGAAACCATGACATCATTATTAGTTTTCTGCAGAGATGATGACGAACTGATTATTAAGTGTTAAGTGTCAGCGCTGATGCATTCTGAATAGATCATTTAGTTTAAATATTTGGAAAAATTCAACCGTTTTTATTTGATTTTTACTGAGTTTTGTTCATGGAACAGGTGTCAAAAGGCAACTCATATTAAAAAAAAAGGTAAAATGAAAACTGCTGCGACCAAATTTCAATACTACCTTTCTTTTTTAGTTTTTTTTTTTTTTGGAAAATGTTCCACATTATTTATAATTTTGTAAATATTTATTTGTTTTTTTTAATTTTGTTGTTCATTTTGGTTATTATTTTTCTTTGATTTTGTTCCATTTGTGTCTTACTTTGTTCATGTTACCAATTATTTTTAGTTTATTTTCCATTTTTGTTCATTTTTTAACTTATTTGATTCTTTTTTTTTCTTTTTTTTTTTTTTTTACTGTGGAACTGTTAAAAGTCTCAGGAGTTAAAGGGTGAAGTGACACATGTGGAAGAGGGAAATACCTAAAACATCCAGGACACCGACCCTTGAGGACTGAAGATATGCTAAATTCCACGTTTACCTCAAATTAAATTCAAAGACATAATAATCAATGAAAATTACCGTTTGACCCCAGTTTTTTTTATAGCACTATTTACATTTAGCAAATTTCCAAGGGTAATAGAAACACAGCTTCTGTAAATAACACATTAATGTAACACATGAATTTATATTTTCTTGATGGGTGACTTATAGGGACAAGCCACACACACACATTTTGTTGAAAAACAACACAAGCTGCAAATAAATACAAGCTTTAATTGAATATGCCTTTAATCCTGGGGCCTAAAAGAGAATCAAATATACAGCAAAACCAATTCACCTGCAGGAAACATTCAAGATGAAGGATTTCTGGAGTCAGATAATTTAATGCGTCTGCCACAGATATTCATAACATACTGGAATCATTAAAATGAAAAAAAAAAAATAAAATAAACCAAAGATATTGAATTGTAAAATATGTTTTTGGGGTTTGAGTCAGTGCTTGGGTGAAATAACAACAACAACAACAACAATAATAATAATAATAATAATAACAATAACAATAATAATAATAATAATAATAAAAAAATAATAGTGCCAGAATATTCAGTACATTCTCCATTCAGGAATATGAACAATGTATGAGCATGTCAATGAATAACTTAAGGCTACAAATAACATATTCTAAGAGCAAATAATATAAAATGCAAATAATTGTGAAAGAATATGTGTAGTATTTTTGGCTTGTCTGAGAAACTGTAAATTTTTAACCCATTTAGAAGAATACTGACTGTGAACTTTAAAGGTGAAGCAATGCTGACAGACACTGGATTTAAGTCGGTGTCTCAGATTGTCTTTTTATTTTATCAGAAGTCAATGTTTTATATTTTATGTGCTTCAGTTTTTTTCTCCTACAGTAGCTTCAAATAAAATAACATACATGTAAGCCACCTGAGCCTGACCACAGATAAAGGGTTTTATTCATGAAATAATAATCCATGGGTGACACATAACAAGGGGCGTCACAGCCATTTAAAATGTGTGGGGGGGGGGTTCTAGGTTGTGGTCTAGTCTATCGTCGGAAAATTAACTAACAATTATCCATTAATGATAAATTTTTTTATATTAAAAAAAATAATATGTGGCCGAAAATAATAATTAAAATGTGTTTTTCCTCAATTAAACATTTATTCAATTCATAAGTCAAAATTAGGAGATAAAAAGGATTTAAAGGATTTTACAGACACTGTTCCTCTTTTCTTACAAAAACGTTTTGTCCACGTCTGGGGAGACGACTAAAAATATGTTCCTCAGGGGGAACATCAGTGAAAAAAGTTCTAGAACCACTGTCTTAGGGTAAATGTCACAGAACAAGACATAGTTTAGTTAACTTAGTTTAACAACAGTAACATTTCTCATTACTTACTGGTTAATGACTGTTTGTTAACACCACGAAGAAGAGCTGTTTACATTAGCGGTGAACTGAGGTGCACTTCATTTACATATGGTGTTGTGCCACCCGGGCGGGTAAACAGTTTAAACCACACCTGGGCAAAATAAGGCCCAGGGCCACATGCGGTCCGATAGCTGGCCCTGACTGGCCCACATGAGGTCAGTGGCAAATTAAAAGTCAGTGCAAATATATAATGTGCAGCTTTTATTTTGAAAGATCTGCAAATTAATGTTTTTTTTTCTCACACTCAGCATAAGGCTTATGTACCAAATTTCAGTCCATTCATGTCAGCTACAGTAACACCAAAAAATGAAAGAAAAATGTATTAAAAATGCAGAGATTTTAACAAAACATGAACTTCTAAGGATTTCTTTATTGAAATCAGAAAAGGAACTGAGATACACAAACAAATCTGCAGTTAGGGTTTTTTTTATGTAAAGTTAATATCGAGTTATATAAAACCATTTTCACAAATGTTTGTGTCTATATTTATTAAATATTCTGGGCTCTATATTTTCATTGTATTGTTTCATTTCTGGGTTTTTTTTTAAAGAGATATAGATGAATTGATCCGGCCCTTAATAACTATCAACATTTGTGACCCACCAACACGAAACCAGGCATAAGTGTCTGGAAATCAAAACTGAGTTATCTGTGTAGCTTGGTAGAGTGGACACTAAGATTTAAGATGGTGAAAAAATTATGTTTCTATCACAAGTAGAACCAAAGTTATGGTAATTTTAATATCCACATTTGGACATATTTTGCAATTTGCATATTTTTAGATATTGTCCGTCAAAGTTTTGGACTGTTTTGGGGTAGGAAGTCCTTAGCAACGCATAATAATTTGTATCCAATTGACACAAATTATTCACAAATGTTAAAGGACACTCTGATGGACATGTCACAGAAGTTTTATATATTATAATAATAGGACAGAAGTGCGACGTATTACAATCATTTGGCTTACACCATTGGACAGAACATTCAATATAGGCTTTTACCTCGTACCAAATACTTGGGTGTTTACCCACGGAACGGAGATCGGTTTGTTTGGCGAAAAGAGGTGGAAGTCGGCTTTGTCTTTGCTCAGCAATCCCTGAACTTTTGTTGCTGCTTAAATAATTGACTCAATAAACACCTTTATTGATTGGATTTCAATGTAATGACCACGGGAAATGAAAATAGAGGTGTTAAGGTACCATTTTTTGATAAGGTGTAAACACAAATAACAAATCGCCTTCCAGCCTAAATTTGGCTGTAGCTCTGAACAGCTCAGCGCGACTTTTGCCTGGTTTCGTGGTGGCGGGTCACATTTGTCATGTGGCCCCATAGGAAAATTAATTGCCCACCCATGATATTGCAACAGCCCCGAAATGTTATTGATGTTTGTTTGGTGTGATTGCGACCGACAGTAACTGTTTATCCTGAAATAAAAAGTAGGTGAGACCAACTCTCCATCAGTTTCCTGGATCCAGTAACGATACAATATATAAACTCAGGAAAAAGTGGAGGGTATGAAATCATCTGGTTGGAGAAGTGAGCGTGTCACAACACCCCCATCCCCCACAGGTGTGACGCCCATGCCTCACAACAACAAGCTCCTGGGTTTGATTCCAGTACCAGTCGATGACCTTTCTGTGTGGAGTTTGCATGTTCTACTGTGTCTCCATGGGTTCTGTCTGGGTACTCCAGACACAATCGAAATAAAATTAAATAAAATAAACTTGATTTGGTGAAATATTTGAAGGTGGAAAACCAAGGTCTATCTTTAACGTGGCCAAAACCAAGAGAAATCCAAACAGACTAGTCTGATGCATCATCCAAATCTGTTGTTGTTTCACTGTAGTGAGAGGCACAAATGGTGACACTACACAAGGCAACAACAAATCCCTGATATCGATAATAGTTCACTGATGCCCGCGAGTCAGATCAAATATTCCGGATTGTGGACTATGTCAGGGAGTTTTTTTAACAATGCAAGTGAGAGCGTGCAGGTACGTCTCCACCGACTCTCTGATCAAACTTATGCCAGTGAACTGCTTCAGTTTAATATTTGACACATGTGCACCTACTGTCTGCTCAGCCTTACCTACTGGAGAGGCTTCAGGAGTGGACACAGACTTCTTTACTGTTTGGGAGTTTAGGGACCGTCACCAAATAAATCGATTAGCAACACTAAAAAAAAAAACTTTTCTCCATTAAATCAATTGTATATTCACCTGCAATGTATAAATAAATACACAAATGAATGAATCAATACATAAATAAATGAATAATTAATATGTATTAATTTAATTTAACTAGCAAATGCTTACTCAAATGACATGTTTTTGTTCAATAGTGTGTGGGTCATGTGACCCTTGGACTCCAATAGGCCTTTAATTTATAGCCCTGGTCTGGACACACAAAACACACCTTGTATATTTAATTTATATCACTTCAATGATTTTCAAGCAATTTTTTTTTACTGATGAATTACACGTTTTTATTCAATAATTCGGAAAGGGTTTGGGGGGGGGTTGATAAGCATATCCTTGAAATTAGTTTTTTGGAACTTGGGATGAGTTATATTAAGTAGTATGTGACAGAAAAAATGAAAATATACAGTATACAAAAGTTCCCCTGGTGTCTCAGTCGACTATATGAGTTATCATCTCACAATGCATTACAACCATCATTTTCTTCTTCAGTCTAATGGTGGGTTGCAGTTATCATGATAAGTGCATTATTGCCACTCTTCTGGAATGTAGGTCAGAGTTTATTATTTACACACGTACAATATGAATGTACATCTGAACAAACACAGGGACAAAATGGCTGTGTTTTGCAGTAGAAATGAGCTGCTTGGCAAAAATTTGCTGCAATATAGTATTTTCACATTTGTTACTCGCAGCAATAAAACAAATACCAGCAAATAATACAAACTGTCTCTGTCACCAGAGGAAAAATATGTGAAACTGTGACTTTATATATTATAGTTATATTATCTTAAATTTTTTTTTTACTTTTTATTACACAAATTTAACATTTGATCTCACAATTTTGACTTTTTTTTCCTCACAATTTTGACTTTTTCTTTTAAAATTATGCATTTTTTAAATCTCATTTGTGATTTTTTCAAAATCTCATGATGACTTTTTATCTCAATTGTGACTTTTTTTCCCCTAAATT
The DNA here is from genome assembly GCA_020466265.1 of Siphamia tubifer. NCBI lineage: Eukaryota > Metazoa > Chordata > Actinopteri > Kurtiformes > Apogonidae > Siphamia > Siphamia tubifer. The sequence goes on along the minus strand of CM035799.1, from coordinate 37,519,009 downwards.
TTCTGCCCACACCCACAAAACTGAGTACAGTGACCTGATCAAACACATTATTTACACAGTAACTCACTTTTAAAGGATTTATTTTCCTGGTTGAATAAGTATTGCAATCATGGCAATTGTGAATATGTACATTTTTACTTTTACTTAAGTAAAGGAGTTGAATCAGTACTTCTACTTTTACTAGAGTATTTTTTCACACCAGTAGTTGTACTTCTACTTAAGTACAGAATGTGAGTACTTTGACTCTGTAGGACATTGATAATCATATCTCTATTAGCGTACGAGTGCTTCTGAACTCAGCCAATGAAAAAGATTGATTTAACACAGAGTACGTTTACATGCACTTAGAAATTCAAATTATTGCCTTACTCCATTAAAGACTCAACTGGAGTTTCTCACAAGTCCGAGTCTACATGCAACTAAGAGAAATTCAAAGTACTGTTCCACTTCCAGACACTAGGTGTCACTACACGCCCTTTCATGTTAGCATGCGCCGTAGTAGAAGAACAATAACTAATAATAATAATAATGGATTAGATTTATATAGTGCTTTTCAAGGCACCCAAAGCGCTTCACATTAGTGTTCCATTATTCATTCACTCTCACATGCTCTCTCTGGTGGTGGTAAACTACATACAACTACATGTAGTCACAGTTGCCCTGGGGCAGACTGACAGAAGCGTGGCTGCCATTTCACGCCTACGGCCCCTCTGACCACCACCCAACATTCATACACCAGTGTGAGTGACACTGGAGGCAAGGAGGGTAAAGTGTCTTGCCCAAAGACACAACAGACTGACTAGGACAGAGCGGGAATCGAACCGCCAACCCTTCGGTCAATGGATGACCCGCTCTCCCAACTGAGCCATGGCCGCCTAAACAAAAGTAGCACATTTGAAGCAGTCGTACAGTAGTAGAAGCAGGATAACTGTTGAATAGAGGAGAAAGAACATTCTCAAGACCTCTTCCAGGTGGTCCTGCAGCTGGAAGACGATCGTGGACAAGTACAGAATGAATGGCGTCTATGGAGCTGAGCCTCTGAAATTAATATATAAATTGTTGCTTTTTTGGATTCGTGCCAAAATGGCATTTCAAGTTATGTGTGCGACATCTTTCAAGCCTCACCGAAACCAGACCAAGAATGCATTTTTTTTACATGTACCATCTTAATTAAGTTTTATTTTATTCTTATTGATTGTGCTTGTTTTTGTTCATGTTGTTTTTATTGTATTATTTGTTCATTTGTCCATTTATTTGTCCTTGTAATTATTGTTGTTAATTACCATCGTATTCTTAACAGCCCTTCGAGGCAACCTGTGTTGCGATTTAGGGCTATACAAAAATAAAGTGATTGATTGACATCATTCACCATTTTTGCCTGTAGTCTAATTCCATCTGCTGGTACCTTGTCATTTGGTCGACAGCATCAACTGACCTTGAGAAGATATATCAGAACATTATGTAAGTTTATACTAATGATACATAACATAAAATAATGACATCCATTATTGTACTTACTGCTATAGTCTATGTCATGTTAGTTCAGGGGCCACATTCAGCCAAGTTTGATCCAAAGTGGGCCGAAGCAGTAAAAAAAAAAAAAAAAAAAATCATAATATACATAAATAATGTCAACTTTTCTTTCTGTTTTAGAGCAAAAAAAGTTAAATTATAGGTAACACTTTATAATACCTACACACAATCCACTATGTATTAACCATTTGTTACCTATTTGTTCATGTTTATTAATGTATTGTATTGTATTATTATTTATATTTTATTTATTTTCATATTATGAAAAAAACAAAAGAGAAATGTCTTAATAATTTTTTAAATATTTTTTTGGTTAACTTTGTTATTATTATCATTATTATTATAGAAATTCGTTAAAAAAAAGTTCAATTGTAATATGTCTCGTCCATTGTTTATTTAATTATCACATTTGTATATATTATTAATTATTTTAAACCTTTTTTTAATTCATTATTTTTTATATATATATATATATATATATATATATATATATATATTTGTATTTTTTTTTTATCATTTAAAAAAAGGTTGAAAAGTTTCAGTGGATGTGTCCGGTCCATTGTTTACTCATTTACTCATATTTGTATTTTATTAAAAAATGTTTTTACATTTGACGTTATACTAATTTGCAGTTTTGGAAAAAGAAAAGTTCCGATTTTATATATTTATATTATTGACAATCATTATTGATCATCCTGTTCTTTCAGGGACCAAACTTTGACAACTCATCTATTTTTTTTTTTTCAATGTTTGTTCCAAATGTCTTGGAAATTGTACATATAGCTTATATATTATTGTTATTGTTATTTTTATTGTTATTGTTATTTTTATTGTTATTATTATTATTATATTTTTTATGTATTTTAATTTGTATTGACAGGTGGGGTGGGGGCCCCAGAGACTTCCTGCTTGGAGCCCCATCACACCCTTGCACCGCCCCTGTGTTGCCTATTTTCCTTCCACCTGTGGCTCACCTGTCTTTTCCAGTCTCCTTCTTGAAGAGCTCATCAAACTGCAGCATCTTCTGCCAGGAGATGATATAAACTTTGAGTTTGGGCAGAACCTGGTTCATCAGCCTCAGGTTGTTGTATATGAGGCCTTTTCCATCACGCCTCATGTAGCTGCTGGGACCCCAGAAGATAAACACCGTGTCCTGGCTGACGTTGAGCAGCTCGTGTCTGTTTCGAAGGACTCTCTGCATGCTGGAGTGAGCGATGACACGCAGGGAGGTGCGGCGGCCCACGTCACGGGCGTAACCCCTGGCAGTGGGAGCATCGTTCATGCGGATGACGCACTCGGCCCGGTCAATCTCTGCACCCCGACCACCTCCGATGAGATGACCCGAGCTGGTCACGAGAGCGCACGTGTGGCAGTGCATTTTAAGAGGCTAATGGATGGAAGCAGAAAAGAAAGAGCAGGAATGAAGTGGGACGTTTGGACATTAAGGTGTCCTACTGTCCTACTCCATATCTACTGTATGGAGTAAGAAAACTGTCAATATACACAGTACATTTTACAGTGTTAAATCAACACTTAGAGAGTTTATTTAACTTTTTAAGAGTGTATTTGGTCCCATTGTCTCCAAATTAACACTGCAAAATCTACAGTGTATTAGTGTCCACAGTTTGGACACCCATGTGTATTTAACTGTAGTTGTGTGTAATATAAGCATTTGTTCAGTTCAGTTATTTTATTTGTACAGTTCATTTTATATATATATATATATATATATATATATAAAAGGCTGGAAGTAGTCACTTATAAATGTTAAGCAAAACCACCCAAACCTGTCCCAAATGTCACATGACCTAAGGTAGAGATTCTCACACATTGGAAGATATAAAATATCCACAACACGTACAATCACTCATTTGTTCAAAATACAAATTGTAAACAAGATCTGAACCTTTATGTCTCATAATTATATAAAACAAACAAAAATTGTCCAAATCTAACCTAAAACACATCAAAACATCAATAAATATCCACATTTAAAAGGACCAGCCTCCAATATCCCCGTTTCCATCTTAATATTTTTATTTATAATATAAGCAAACACTAATTGCATGTTATAAAAATGAACAATAGAACAACATTCAATTTACTTTATTAAGAAATTTAGGTGAAATTAAGTAGAAGTTTAAAGGGTTAAATATTTGAACCTTTGGATGCATGAATTATGAGAACATTAGTCAAGATTTCATTCCTAAATGTTTTTATTTCTCTTTAAGCATGAAAGAAACAATGTAAACCCTATCCCTGAGTTTTTTTAATGAACCTATTTTTTCAGATTATTCACATTTTTGTGAAATTATAGTTTGTTTTATTGTAAATACAGTAAAATCACAGTAAAATGTTGAAATTACCAAAAAGTAAAATGTAGAGTTGTGAGTATTTCTATGTTATTAGGATAATATTTTACTGATCCAACCCATTTTGATCTGTATTTGGAACCTGAAATGAAATCAGTATATTCACTATCTATTTATTTTTGCCAACACCTCTCAGTTTCTATTTCCACTGTCTGCACTTTATTCTCATCACTCCCCTCATTCTGTTCTTATAGAATGGTTCCCTTCTTTTATACTGTGTATAAAAATATACTTCTATTTTATTGATTATATTAGATTACCTTACATGTGTAATAGTGCCTTTTTTGGGTTTTTTTTCTTCATGTATTATTATGCTGCTCACTGATGTCTTGAATTGCCCCTCAGGGATAAGTAAAGTTATCTGAATCTGAATCATTTTTGTATTTCACACATTTAACCCAAGGGCCAGACTGAATCCTTTCAGCGGCCTGATTTGGTCCCCGGGCCGCATGTTTGGCACCTCTGCTGTAAAGTCTTGTCTCTCCTTATTTTCCTTATTTTTTTTGTACAATAGTAAGAAATGCTCTGAAATGTGTATGAGTCATACAGGAACATAGAGTAAGCCCAGGGAAATGCACACCTAAGGGAACTTAAGTAAAAACCTTCACTGTGTATTTGAGACGGAAAATATGTTGCTGACAAATAGGTAGCGACAGAGCCTAGTGGGTGTGTGTAGATTGTCATATGGCTTTGTGATTGGTAGAAACCCCTGGGTCTTACTGGGATTCACTTTCACGTCCTTCCAACAGTGACAGTATACACATTTAGAAATAAAAACATCGTAGTGTTGTACAGTAAATATATACAACCAAGACCTGGAATGTTTTTGGATTCATATTATTTTTGTAGCATTTTATTGCTCTACATGTTTTAGTCTGAGCTCAATTGAAGGACTGCAGGTACATTCATCTACAGGAGAGGTGTCAAACACATGGCTCAGGGGCCAAATCTGGCCGGCCAAAGGGTTCAAACTGGCCCCTGGGATGAATTTGTGAAATACACAAATTACACTGAAGTAATTCACTATAATTTATATAAAAATATATAATTAACACACACACACACATATATATATATATATATATATATGTAGCCCACCTATACCCTGCGTATAAGGGCCCCTGAGTTCTTCCTAATTCAAACTATTAATTTTGTTAAAATTTCCAATTTATATACTAATCCCAGTTCCTTTACCATACGAATTTATACACACACATCAGTTAAACATAAAAACCACCAATGATTTAAAATATATACAAAATTATAGTTTACTAAATTATTTCAGGGGGGAAAAAAGGTTACAATACAATCCACTTATATGTAAGTGGCCACTCACCATACACACACACATATACAGTCATATAGCCGGCAGTTACCGCTACTAGTAAGCTATGTCGCAGGCCTGAACGTTGTTTGGGTGCGATGTAGAAGATGGTGATGATTGAAGAAGATGGCGATGGACGAAGATATGATGGCGTGGTCACAAAATGGCGAAGGACGTCACTGCCACACTGGTCCCGCTCTGGTTCGCCACATGCTGCGCCCGGAAATATGCTTTTAAATTTACTGCCATTATCATCTAAACAATTTTAGGTGCCAATTAATCATAATGTCCAAATTTCTATCCGAAATCATGAAAATACAATAAGCAAGCTGATTTAGCATTACTTTAAACAAATGTGTAGCAAACAGTAATAGCATACAGTTGTACAGTGAATGCCAATTGCTAATACAACTTTTACCTTAGGGCAAATACACTTTGCGGGACGTTGTTACCTCACGAGTGATGCTGTAAACAATATAATATTATGAGACTATTAGTGACTATTGGATTAAAAATCGGTAAATGTCTCCAAATTGTGACTTAACGGGAGAAACTGCGGTCGGTTACTCCCCCGTGTCGGCAAAATTTCTAGTCAAGTTACCGCATTGTTTAGAGCACTTCCGGTTTACAAGCATGGACCAGGGAAACCCTGTACATAAGTACATCCTGTCTCCTTCAAATAAAAGCTAAAACAAACGAAATATCTGTGATCTATTGTAATAATTTCAAAATTATGTTTGGGAATTCTCTTAAATGTTTTTTAACTTAAAATATTAATGGAACTATGACTTTAATCGTTTTATAGAATAAGTAATGTGTTTGTGCTTTTTAACATTTCTGAACATTTCTAAACACTTCTGATTAACTTAACTTATTTTTTAACCAGGTTACACACACACACACACACACACACACACACACACACACACACACACACACACACATATATATATATATATATATATATATATATATATATATATATATATATATATAAATTTAACATCATTAACTAACAGTCAACGATATTAATTCAATTCAATCTAACATGGGTCAGACCAGTTAAATACTACCATAATAAATGATGAAAACTGCAAGTGTGTCTTGTGTTTTACTATTTAAAAAAAGTAAAATGACACAAATATGTTCACATTTACAGACTAGCCTTTGACAAAAAATTTAATAACATGAAATACCTTAATTAAGAGAAATGTGTGAAATGTTAGTAATATTAGTAAGTTTTGAGTATTTTGTTGATCCACTCTGAGCTGTAAGTTGTGATTCACATGTATAAATGATAAATTGTGGTGTAATATTGTAGGCATCACACTTCTTTTCTTAAGAATTTGTAGGTTGTTCATGTTATGTTCAAGTATAATTTGGAAGTATAGATAGATGGATAGCCTTTATTGTCCTTATACAACAATGTGCAGTTATATTAGAGCATCTCCTCTCAGTGCAACATAAGAACAATAGAGTCCTAATATAAATAATAATAAATCAATAAAAGATGTAAATAAGGTGTGAAAAAAAAAATTATATATATATATATATATATATATATATATATATATATATATATATATATATATGATTGATTTTTTCATTACAGAATTTTACTATTTCACTCAATTGTTCTAATGGATTATTTATATTGTTTAACTGGTCTGGCTCATTTTGTATCATGTTGGGCGAAATATGTAGCGTAGCCACACTATCCCTATTCATTACATGTACAGTATAGGTCTAGGAACGTTTCATAGTCGGGGGAGGCGGGGCTAAAAGGCTGTCTTTTAAATCCTCTGTATGCAATAGGACGGTACTACAATCAATTAGCGTAATCTTTAGATAAAGTTATAGTTAAAGTTACAAATGACTAAACAAAATGGTGGATTATGGAGTGTAATGACTGTTGTCGCTTCTGTAAAAATAATTTAAAGATTGCTGATGTTTTCTCACATTCTTCACTCATCTTTGATAAAAGGAAATCACCACCCGTTGTTGTTCTTCTTCTATGATTGTTTCTGTTTTTTTGTCTCTAAATCATTGCAGCGTCATGTTGTTAGGCCCGCCCTCTGACTCTATACTTCATTGTGATTCGTCGGCCAGTTTCAGGGAAATCTTCCCAAAAGTTACATTGAGCAAAACTCGACGACTCATTAGATTTTCTGCCACTAGGGGCGTCTTAGCTCGGCTAGGCTACTGAACTAAAATGAGTTTGACTGATCTACAGCAACGCACCACACTGTGTACATGTGTAGCATCACATGTTACTAAAAGGTTAACTTTACATCAGCTCAGAAACAGTTTTAGAATAGAATAGAATAGAATAGAAGTAATTTATTGATTCTACGATTGGGAAATTGCTTCATAACAACTGCAACATTTGACATACAATTAAAACAGACAAACAATTAGGTACAAAACAAACTAAGGTGCAATGTCATATTAAATTGTCAATATAGATAACTAAATATTGTGAATAGAATAAAGTAGTAAAGAATGTAATTACAGTATTATTTGTTATTTAGAAAAAGTGAATAGTGAAAAAGAAATAAAAAAAAACAATGCTGCAAAAAAAGAGAAGAAACTCAGTTGTGTAATAAACAGAATTAGTGTTGTGATTTATGAGGGGTAAAGAAAACCCCACTGAATAGAACACACATAAATTAGTCTTGTGATTTTTTTTTAAATTAATATATATGTATATATTTTTTACATTTATACACAATCAGTAATATTACGCTGCCATTGGAGACCCTGCAGTTACACGAGTGTAACATTTGTACATGGAGATCTCATTAAACAAGTGGCCTCTTTTACAATAAATGAGGGCGTACATGCACATAAATCATTAACAAAGACCTATTTGTGTATGTTCTGCTGCTAGTGTACATGTTGGCAAAGCTGCTGCATATATATATATATATATATATATATATATATATATATATATATGCATGTGGGTGTGTCTGCTATTTTTCTTTGCTTTGACACAGTCCCTTGGTCTGAAAATCAATGATATGCAAACAAAACCTGCACAGCTTTCTAATGTGCCCTGAAATATGTCCCCGACAGAAATATGGCATTTATTTACATTCTTACAGCCATAACAAATTTGCATTTTCATGGCATTAACAGAAATAAATGACAACAGCAGGAATGTGTGTGGAGGTTCAGATGCGTCATTATCACGCTCATCTGCTGATTTTGACCGAGTGGCAAAGTACCAGCAGAACCATCTACTTAATGAGACTTAAAGGAACTGCGCCATTGGAGAAAACTGTCGATTTTAAACTGTTGATTTGAGCCTCATTTGTGGTTTTCATTTAAGTCACAACATCCAACATTTTCTGTGGAAAAAAAACCCCATCATCCCCTCTGTTTTTTTGACAAATCAATATATCAATAAATAAATAAATAAATAAATAAATAAATATATATATATATATATATATATATATATATATATATATATATATATATATATATATAAATCATATATATGTATATATAAATCATATATATGTATATATAAATCAATGTATATATATCTGTCTGTCTGTCTAGATACAACATAACTCAACAACTTATGTTGAAGAGATCCTAGAAAAGATCCTGGATTTTGGATTATTTTGAACTTTATTCACCATTATTCACCACAAGTAAAAGTGATCCAGAATCCAGGATCTCTACCATATCTTCACCAAAATCCAATCGATTGGTCCTTGTGTCATCCCCAAACTATCCTGAAAGTTTCATGGAAATCTGTCCATAACATTTTGAGCTATGTTGTACACACACAGACAGACAGACAGACAGACAGACAGACAGACAGACAGGAACAAAAACACAACCTCCTTGGTTGTGTTTTAACCCTAACCCTCCCTTCATTCAAGGGGCGGAGTGTTTTTGTAGTTAGTAATATTTACAATATATGTGGAAAGAAATTGAGTTTCAATAAAACTATCTGTAAAAATATAGAGCAGCTTTTTTCTTCAGTGCAATATATGTTTTATATTTGTCAATATATGATCAAATCATATATTGCAGAATATTTGATAATATATGGACTACTTTTCCATGTATGAGAATATGTTTTTGAATATAATGAATTATATTTTTTTATATATTGCCATATATTTTTGTTTCATAAGGTTAAACCTTAAAAAAGGTTAAATACAAGTAAAAGTAATATGAGTAAAACAATAAAAAGAAAACAATGAAAAGTAATTTTAAAAAAGTAAGGCAAAGAGGAAGGAGATGTATGGAGGCAGTAAAAGTCACCTTGGTGTTTGATCAGATGTTGAGCTAATGAGTTCCTCACGGTCTACACTAGCAGCAGTAGCAGCAGCAGCATTAGCAGCAGCAGCAGCAGCAGCAGCAAAAGCTTTAGCAGCAGCATTAGCATTAGCAGCAGCATTAGTAGCAGCAGCACTAGCAGCAATAGCATTAGTAGCAGCAGCATTAGCAGCAGCAGCAAACGCGTTAGCAGAAACATAAGCAACAGGAGCAGCAGCATTAGCAGCAGCACTAGCAGCAAAAGCATTGGCGGAAGCATTAGCAGCAGCATTCGCAGCAGCAGCATTAGCAGCAGCAGCACTAGCAGCAGCAGCATTAGCAGCAGTAGCAGCAGCAGCAGCAGTATTAGCATTAGCAGCAGCAGTAGCAGCAGCAGCAGTATTAGCATTAGCAGCAGTAGCAGCAGCAGTATTAGCATTAGCAGCAGCAGCAGCAGTATTAGCATTAGCAGCAGCAGTAGCAGCAGCAGCAGCAGTATTAGCATTAGCAGCAGTAGCAGCAGCAGTATTAGCATTAGCAGCAGCAGCAGTATTAGCATTAGCAGCAGCATCCATCCTTCTCCCCCATGCCTCCTCATCCCTCCTGCTTTTCCTTCTCCCACCTGGTTTTGCCTTGACAGCCAATCTGGTGCCGGTGGAGCAGGTCAGAAATCCCATTTTCACCCAGAGGCTTTTAAGTGGCTCCACAGACCAGATCCTCTCTTCCTCTGTCTCACAGAGAGTTTAAGTGGACCTTGCTGACCAGAATTGGCCTCTTCAGGGAGCATGGTCAGGTTATTACTGAGAAATAGGCTGGATGGTCTGGACAAGACTCCACATTCCACCCAGAATTACGTGACTCATTCAATATGGTGGTTGGAGTTGAGAAGATGGGGTCTAGGAAGCTCTGACTGACACAGAGTTCAGAGGCAACTGTAAGGGTTTCTGACCACGTAATTGGAAAATGTCACAGGACTCACAATATTTATTCCTTTTTAATAAAATAGTTATTGACAGTATTACCAACAGTACAAAGAGATACCAATACATCTTATTTAGGAAGTATATATGGTATATGGCCTGCTGTTTGTTCATGTAGATGAACTTTTCGGCCACATTTGGAGCCATATTGTGGAGCAACCAATGCAGATAGAACTAATCTGAGCAAATATTCTGATTCTAGGGGAAAAGTTATCCAGGGAGGCCAAAAATCTAATATGTAGGTCAAATGACAGAGGAGCAGTGGAAGTTCAAAGTTGGATGAAACGCAACTTTGTCAAAATAACAAGAAAATACCTCAAATTTTGGATGACCTTTACTTCAAAACTATTAAGGATATGGGTCTAAAACCTGGTATTATTTCATAAGTCAATAAGAGGAACCTATGTGAATTTTTTGATAATTTTCTAACAAGTTCATCTGGAAGGGTCTGGATGCTTTGACATGGAATGACCCACTTATAGAGGTATTAACGCTATTACAACTGTAGAACAGGGGTGTCACACATATGAGTTCAGCTAAATTTGATCTGAAGTGAAAAGTTAAAAAAAAAAAACAGTTTTAGAGTGAAAAAAGTAAAATTGCATTATGAAAACAAACAATATTGAGCTTTAGTTTATCATTTACACATATACATTATAACTATCAGATCATAGTGGATCTATAGATACACAAAATATTTAGTAATAGGTGGAATATTATTAAAATTGTACTTCTCTTAAGACATTTCCAATTTTTCTGGTTATCAAACCTAGCCTGTATCACCCTGCTTCTCTTCTTAGTGGCTGTTTACCCGCTGCCACTAACCTTCCGACAGTGATCCCAGAGGGAGAGACTCTTCTCATTATCATTATTGTAAACAATAAAGCCTTTAAACGTACTCAGGGTATGAGAGTCTGCATTTGAGTTCTAAGACTTTTCAGTACCGTGACAGATTGCTAACGTTTTCTCACATTCTTCACTCATCTTTGACAAAAGGAAATCACCACCCAGTTGGCAGCCATCTACCATCATTGTTCTTCTTCTATGGTTGTTTGTCTCTGAATTGTCACAGTATCACCTTGTTACACCCGCCCTCTGACGCTATACTTCACAGTGATTCCTCGGCTAGTTTCAGGGAAATCTAGCCAAAAGTTACATTGAGCGTAACTAGACTACTATGGTAGCACATTAGATTGGCTGCTGCTAGGGGCGTCTTAGCTTGGCTAGGCTAACAAAATGTATGAACGTTATATGTACAAACCTTTAAAGCTGTCATTCCGCTGAAAACCACTTTTCCACGCTCATTTTGGAATCTGATGGGTCACCCCAAGTTACCAACACATGCTGCCTTTGAAAGTGGTTTGTCACCTCCACTGGCTGCATACTGCATTCACAGAACATAACGAGAGGATCGAGGGACCCAGAAAAAGAAATTCAGCGTCACCCACATGGGGGTTAAACACGTCCCCGGCAGCGAATCTGAAGTAGCATTAGCATTAGCATCTACAAGAGAAGACATCACCACAGTAGCTGCTGTACAAACTAGAAAAAAATGGCGCATCAAACTGGTTCATGTGCTCTCTGTTGAAATAAAGCCTTGTGCACTGTCACAAAAATGTGGGTTCACTGTTCCATTCAAAATTGAAAAAGGATGACTACAGTCACAAGTACTGCATCCCTTGCTTTTATTTTCAGTTAAAGCACAGTCAAGCATAGTCACACTGCATGGCATCCAAAAATACTGACCCCCTGGCCCTGGCCCTAAGCCCCTCCCCTGGCCCAACCATTATTCAATTAACAAAACAAAATACATTTTTGACCTTTCCAAGTCATACCATAGATTCTACATTAAACCCATTCCCACAGTAACATACATAAATCACCAACAGTTATAAATCATTTATTTTAGACTTAATTTTTACTTTAATTAATCCACGCAATTGAAAATCCCCCTTCACCCAGAGTACACATGGTATGGCTGGGATTTTTCCTTACCATAAAAGGCAGCTGCTTCACCTGCTCTGGTTCAACCCCCAAGCTCAGAGGAGGAGGGGCCAAGCCGGCAGCAGCACAGGTAGTCCATGAATGAGCAGAACTATTAATATGTGTATTGGTATGACTGTTTAATGTTTTCTGTAGGGGATGTGTGTATGTTGATAAGTTAGTTAGTTAGTTTATTGTGGTCCCCTTAGGGAAATTCTTTTTCACAGTTTGCATTACATTTCATTCGCACATTTTAAGGGCTGTTTCACACATACAATATAGACATAGGTACATGGGGGAGGACAAACATGGTTACATACATTTTTTCCTGCAGACACAGAAAGGAGAACTAATGCTTTTCAACAAAAGGAGGGAAAGAGAAACAAACTTGTTTTTATCTAGAACGGGTGATATTTATGGTAAGTTTTGTTGATTATTTGGATAGCTGAGGGGATTAGACTTCTGCTGAAGTGGGCCTTATTGCATCGTATGCTTCTGAACCTTCTGCCTGATGGGAGTAGTGAGAAATACCGGTTTAGTGGGTGGGTGCGATGGTCTTGTTATTTAGTTCCTGCAGGTTAGGGGTGGGCAGACCGATCAGGTAGAACAGTACAGAAGAATTAGGTTGAACAATGCTAGTGTACAGTTGTAGGAGTAGCTGGGGGGCAATATGGAGTCCTTTGAGTTTGCGTACTGCTGACAGTCTTTGATTTCCTTTTTTGTGTATGTCCATTGTGTGTTGTTCGAAGGTGAGGTTATTGTCAATAGTGAGTCCCAGGTATTTGAAATGGTCTACTGTCTCTACTGTTTCGTTGTTGATGATGGTGGGGTAGAGGGGTTGCAGTTGACCAAAGACCTTTTGTTTTGTTGACATTGAGATTGACAAAATTGTTTTCACACCACTGAGTGAAGTGTGAAAACAAATAAATATACCAATGTGGTGCGTGCACTCACTACAGAACCAGTGTGGAATTAGATGCAATATTATTCAGAGATGTCTAAGATAATATGAGTGAAGTCGACCATGTGCCACCATTCAGCAGTGACGAGCCCTTCGTCACATGCACAACAAGCAACAAGCAATGGCACGAAACCTAGCTGGATGCTACTCTGGTAAAGGTAAACACACACGGAGAGTGAGAGGGGAGGGGGGGGTGTTCCTTCACGCATTCTGAGCCAATCAGAGGCGCCTCATCACCGCATCATAGACATGTATGAGGAAGTATCGTAAACTCTGTTGTTCGACCTCAAGCCATTTTTCTACCGTGACAAAACAGCTGGAAACAAAACAATCTGGATGTTTTTTTTTAAATAGAACTAACACAAAATGCATTCAATAACAATGGAGAAACAGTAATATTAATGAAATAACCATGGGATGACAGTTTTAATAAATAATGCATTAACAAAATGTGCAGACAACAATAATTCATCCATCTCCTTGTGTGTTTTATAAAATGAGTTACACTGGAAACAAACCTAAACAAAATAAGTGATGAAAAAAATAGTTGTTGACAAATTATCAGAAGTTCTGTAATATTTCTATTACTGAGCTACAATTGTCAGAATGACTGTGTTGCTTCAGTTTGCTAAATATAATAATAAAAGTGCAAATGAAATCTTAAAACTCCAGGGAAATTTGAGCTCCGCTGAATGAGTCATGTAATAAATGGTTCATAATTTAAGACGCAACAATCATTTATGAGTTTGAAATCACAGACTTTGTTCTCTGCAACTGAACAGAGGAGCTTTGATCATAAATTAATGATTTATTACATCTAAACTGGTTAAGCTCTGAGGTTTTTAAAAACTGTTTTCTATTACAATGTTAAGGTACCTCATGAAAGCTACGATCTGTCAAGTGAATCTTTAGACGAAATAATGAATATGACTGGAACTGGAAAAAATAGATGTCAGAATAAAAATAGATTTCTTAGAAATGGTGTCAGTTTTCAGGTTTACATAAGCCTTCATTTCTGCCCTGCGCTATCTTTCAAAACTTTTAAAAACTAATATTTTCCTTGAACTCATCCTCATCTACATAGTCCAAA
>CM035799.1:37446985-37501985 GCA_020466265.1 Siphamia tubifer | reverse complement strand
AATTAAAAAATATTTGACATCAATTCTAACTAAAATAGATAAGACTATATTCATAATAAACAATAAATGATGAAAAACACAATTTTTTTTGTGTACAAAAAGGGAATAAACAAAAAATTACAGAAATAAATAAAAATACTAACCTGTTATAAAAATGTGAATGATCTGAAATGTATGTGGAATTTTATCAATATTGTGAATGTTACTAAATGTGTTTATGTGTAAATTATGTTATGTTATGCATGTGTATAAATGATAAACTTAAGTGTAATATTGTCAATATTTCACATATTTTTCTTAAGAATTTTGTTCATGTTATGTTCAAGTACAGTTCGTAGATGTAAACATTTTCATTGTGGGATATGGCTTTTTTTTGTTGTTGCTCAAAAACATAGAGAAAACTTTGGAGTTGACTTTATTTATATGTTTTTATTCTATTATTTATATTATTTTACTGGTGCTGCCCACTTTATACCATATTATGCTGAATGTGGCCCCTGCTGTAATAGTTGTTTTTATGAAGAACTGTTTCACTACAGTACGTCTTTAAAGTTGAATTTCCACATAACTAATTAATTTCTGCTAACAGGTAGGTATTGTATAAAAGTATCAGACACTTCAGCAGAAAGTCATATGTCACCTGGATACCTTTTCATTTTCCTTTCAGAATTTTTCATCAAACACACTCATTTTCCCATTGAGACATTTCTATTGTCTCGTTCTTTTCTTTAAACTGTATTTGCTGTTAACTCTATTTTCTTTTTCTTCCTGAAAACCAGGTTAATCATTATAAGAACTGATCCATTTAAACTATTTTAGCCCTAGGAATTGATTGTGAAAATTATACACTCTGAAACAACTATACTTTATTTTTTCTTGTATGTAAAATCCAGTGAGGTTGGTCTCTCAATGAACCTTTATCACAGTCACAAAAATGAACCGAAACTAGATGTAAACGTCGGTCTTGTGACGATAACTATAATTAAATATATAATGCAGTTATACATGACCAATAAAAAACAGACAAAATGTGTCTTAAGAAATGAAAAAAAAAAAAAACATTCCTAAAATGTCTCTAAATTTTGGTGACAAAAAAAAGAGACATTATTTAAATTCTTTTAGGCGTGTTCTTATTTATTTATTTATTGTAACTGTCCCTCATAAGGAAGTCATCAAATTATGTCCCCACCTATGTCAACATCATGATTACTCCTATGCATTAAAGAGAAGAGTGTAAAGGTTATTATATTATATATTATATTATATTATATTATATTATATTATATTATATTATATTATATTATATTATATTATATTATATTATATTATATTATATTATATTATATTATATTATATTATATTATATTATATTATAATATATTATATTATATTATATATTTTTAGAGAGTACCAATAAAAAGATGAGGCCAAAATGATTCCTCGTAAAGACTGATTTAGTATTTTGACAGTAGTTCAATTGAAGGAAGAGCTTTTTGGAGGCAACAGCCAGGGGTCATTAAAAGTGTTATTCCACTTAAACATACCTTTGTATCAGCATCAGTTTCACTTATGATGCCCTCTGTGTTAAGATTATTCCGTTCTTCATGCATAGTTCAACTGTAAATATGCAAAAAGTTAATTTTATTCTATCAGAGCTGAAAAAGTAGTGTGCTTATCTTGGTTGGATCTTGATATTTAAATACCAAAGATATTTTTAAAGATGATTTATTGGTCGACATTATCCCATTAAAAATAGCTCACAGAGGAAGAGTCATTTAATAGTGAGACATTCAGCTAAAGGGGATGAAGGGTAACCTTGTCCCACTTGTGGCACACTCTGGGAGGGTGCCCTGGTTTCATTCAGCTCATCCATCCACACTGGCCTAGAAAAGCTGCTAAAACACCAGCAGACAGACAACAGCCAATCACAGCCACTGGAGCTGCACAATATACTGTTGTAGTCACATGACTTATTTTTACCTCCACCAAGGGGGTTATGTTTCTGCCGGAGTCTGTCTGTCTGTCTGTCTGTCTGTCTGTCTGTCAGTCAGTCAGTTAGTTAGTTAGTTAGTTAGTTAGTTAGTTAGTTAGTTAGTTAGTTAGTTAGATAGTTAGTTAGATAGCAAGATAACTCAAAAACTTATGGAGGGATTTTGATGAATTGTACAGAGTAATGAGGAGATCTGGAAATGATTAGATTTTGGTGGTGGTGGGGGGGTTGTGAATTAATTAATTATTTAAAAAAACAATTATTTAATTTTTTTTTCATTCATTTATTTTATTTATTTTTAAAAATGTATTTGTCTTATTTATTTCATGATTTCTTTTCTTACATTTTTTCTACATATTCATTTGTTTGTTGCTTTAATTCATTTTCAATCATGAATTTTATATATTTTTTCTTTCTTTCTTTTTATTCATTTATTTATATTTATTTTGTATTTATTTGTATTTATTACATTTTCATTTATTTGTCGTATTTATTTGTTCGTCGTATTTATTCATATATTTTTTTTTTTTTACATTTATTTTAATTGTAATGAATTTATTTATAATCAGTCATTTTATTTCATTATTTTAGCGATGACACTGACACGTATGTTCAGTATCGACCATTAATCTGTTTGACCGTTTGTGTCGTTACCACAGCTGTTATTTACTCCTGAGTATTTTTTTTGTATCGCAATATATATCGTAACATTAAAACAAATGTCAATTTTTTTGTAAAATGATGCAGCCATTGTCAGGGGTCCAGACTCCTTCCTTATTCTGTGTGCATCTGTTCAGCTTCCTGTCCTTCAGACTGTATGAAGCATGTTGTGCTGCCCACCGCTGCCTCACCCTCCCTCACCCTCCCTCACCCTCCCTGACACCCTGACCCGCTCTGCTCAGAGGAAAACATGGTTGTCAGAGCTGCCGGGATTAACCTTGAGAGACAGAGCAGGTGATGAAAAGGAGATGGAGCTGTGTCCCAGACCACCTCAGAAGTGTCTGCGCTGGAAGACACAGGGAGACAGGGTGAGGGGTGGGGTGGGGGGTGTGGGGTACGTATGGTTTTAATTCAGCAGTAAAAGCACTGGTCACTGTTCCAACATATGAGCTCAGATAATACTGGACGTTATGTGTGAGTAGAACTGAACAATATGTTGTTTAAGCATCAACATCACAATGTACATTTGCACAATGGTCACATTGTTGGTTCTGCAATTTTTATCATTTATTTATTTGTCTTTTTTTTTTTTTTTTACTTATTTATACATTTATCAATTTATTTGTATTTTATTACATTTTATTTTTTATTTTTATTCCTTTATTTATGTTTTATTTATTTGTCATATTTATTTATTTTATGTTTTTTTATTCATTTGTTTCAAAATGTATTTGTCTTTTTTATTTATCTATTTCATTTTATTATAATTTTTATTATATTTATTTTTATTGGTTTATTTTATTTATTTTATATTAATGTATTTCTTGATTTATTATTTATGTCATATGTATTCATGTATTTATTCACATTTTTAAAAAAATGTAATTTAAATGTATTTTTAATTCTTAATTTCATTTAATTATTTCATCTATAAGAAGGATGACACTGAAACATACGTTCTGTTTGACTGCTAATCAGTTTGATCAGCCCCAGATCGGCCCCACAACGCAGATGAGCTAAAAATACTCTGTATATATATATATATATATATATATATATGTATACACACACAGTAATTTTAGCTCATCTGGACATTGCGCTTCGTCCTCAATTGACTAAAACCACTTCTCTCTTGATTCTCAACGGATTTCAATTCAATTCTTTTATGATCTATTGAATGACTCCCTATTGTTGTTGACATCCCAGCTGTGAGGTCCAGATGAGCACAGGGCCATTGACACTATCTTTCATATTACAATATATATATATGTATATATATATCGCAGGGTTAAAACTATCTAATATGGTGCAGCTCTACTCACTATTGTAAACATGAACCCAGGTAACACTGGACATTATGTGTGAGTCTGAGGCTGATTAGAACTGAGAGGTGTTTGGGGGATTTATAATTAAACAAGAGGGAAGGAATAAAACCCATGGAGGTCTGGCATGATCGTACATTATTGCTTTGTGATTGTAGTCACAAAAGTGTGTGCACTTCATCCAGCCTTGTTGGCTTTGTGGTCAGGGTTCAAAGACCTTGATTGCTCATGGGGAGCACTGGCAATAATTAGTGGTTAAATCTCACACGGGTCTTAAGGGGCCGTGAAATCAACTTTAATTTCTCATCTGACTCCCCCTCCCTCCCCACCTTGGCCAGGCCCCTTGAGGAAAAGACATAGTTACACCGCAGTGAGCCATTACGCCTGACGTATGCCATATCCCCCCCAGAGCAGAGGAATAGCATTTGAGTGTTGTTATTGATTTTGTGTGGGTGAATGCAGTGGGGAAGGGGATCGAGTGAGGGCTTAGTGAGGACGTTAGAGCTTCAAGGATGCGAAATTGAAGATATGGATGGTAAATGTGAGTCTTGAGAGGCGGCAATCATCCCGAGCAGCAGGATACTGTCTGGCTGTCTAGTACAGCAGCAGAACAAAGCCTTTTCCACCACCTCCAGCCTGACCTTTAGGCTCGTCAAAGGCGCTTTTGTTCTCTGAGAGAAGACTTCAACCCGTGGTCAGAAATTAATGGTGGCTCTAAGCAAAAGCAAAAGCTCTGGAAAGTTCTTGATTTATTTATTTCTTTATTTATCTGACAGGGACAATGCAGTCAAACATAGTTACAGTCTTGCAGTGCATGAGATGCATATAGAGTAGGGGTCTGAAATTAATGTTCTTTCTGTTGAGCTGTTGATGAATGGGCCAAACCTCTCTATTTCTCTTACTCTCTCTCTCTCTTTTTTCTCTCACTCCCTCTCTTTCACCATTTCTCTCTCTCTCTCTCTCTCTCTCTCTCTCTATTGTTCTGGGGGGGGGGGGGGGGGGGGTTGGCCGAACAAGAGGCAAACCAAGGTTTTCGGGTCCGCCCCAGATGTGTATTTGTTTACTGTGTGGTAGCGCTAGGCTAACATAGGCTACTGTACACAGAGCTATCAAGTCTTAATATAAATTTCTCTGGTGTGCCGCTCTATATATTATTATTACTAACAGTTTGTGGCTCTGAGCCTTAGTGGACGCTCTTAATCGTCGGAACAGATCCACAGCTAGGTTGCAAAACTGGCGTCATACTGAGCCTTGTTATAAAAAATATCTTTCATACCAAGTCTGTTCATGACTAGTCACCTGGTGTGTCCCCCCCCCTGGGGGGAGTGGTGGCTCTCCTGACAGTGCCTGCACGGGAGCCATGGACGACAGGATCTGCAGTATCTCGCCTGTGCCGACCTGTGACCCCGGACCACCAACCCCGCCTGTCTGGACCAGCCCTCCTTCCTGCATTTATACATGGACGTTCATCTATAGCCTGTCCGTCCATGGGAGTGGATCTCTCCTTCAATGTGGTTCTCCTCAAGATTTCTTCTTTTTCCCACTGGGTTTTGAAGTTTTTTCTTGCCGAGAAGGAGGGTCTAAGGACAGGGGATGCTTGGGACTTTTCATGTATCTCTGTAGTTGATTGTGTTTTTGTAAAGCCTTTTGAGACGACTTTGTTGTGATTTAGGGCTTTATAAATAAAATTGAATTGAATTGAATTGAATTAAAAGCAGTCATCACTGAAGTGGCGAACACAAATGAATACATTTTGCTGTGGATGTTGGACAACAAAAATAAAAGCTTCCCATAATTTTATGATTGGGACATCTTTTGGAAAGGAAAACAGTTGATATTTTCCTTCACAGTTGAAAAAACAACGACGGACTGTTATGGGAAAAATCTTCTCTCTTCTTCTTCTTCAGGTTGGAAACATAACTCCAGGGAAAGTTTGAATTATATGCCAGGTGGGTGTGTTTTGGGGCCAGTTAAACGCTGTTAGAGCATTTGTTCCAATTAACCGATCCCAAGCCACGCCCACCAACTGCTAGCTGGGACAAATTTAGCTAGTAGCTAACTGGGTGTCATGGCGGCATGTATCTATATGACAATACCCCTTGATCGTAGAAAGTTTTAACAGGAAATGAAGGAAAAAATCCAGAGGTATGTCAGTCAAATGGTAAATGACCAAACTCCGAGCTCTTAATAAAAGAGAATGACCTTAGGGCAAATTGTAACTCTGTAAAATATTATACCAGTAAAAAGAAGTTTATTGTAATAACATTCATATGTATTTTTACATGTGTGTATATATATTCTTTTCCAATTTCATCTAAGAATTTTTATTATTCATAATGAATGTAGTGTTTTGACAATTACAATGACTAGCTCTTATTCTGAAATATGATCTTGAAAATATGGAAATAAAATGAACCATATTAATATTTTATGAGCTCAGGATTTAGAAAAATCCCGGATTTCAAAATATCTGAGGGTTTTTAAGTATAATTTTTGTTAAAATCTTCTTCGAGCATGCTGCCTATAGGGTAATAACATCTTAATTTGTTCAGAAATAGAAGTTCCTAGTATAGGACGACAGCGCCACCATATAAACACAGCACATATTGAAGCTAATGATGCAAACAACATGCCGGCATGACACCATTGAGGTGAGAGCCTTTTAGTTCGCAGATGAAAAGTGATGAGATGAGATGAGATAATATCTAATATAACTCTAAATACAATTTTAAAAATATACTTTGCTAGTCTGCTTGAACAAATCAACAGTAATATAGCTGTAACAGCAGCCAGATGGACATACTTAAATAATAAATACTAATATATATATATATATATATATATATATATATATATATATATATATATATTTATCAAGGGTTGGTTTGACTTCAGTGGTTTTTCATTTATTTACACCCAAGTCCAAAACCAGCAGTGTTTAGGAGTGCACAGTTTTTACAGTGCAAAAAACCCAGGAAAAAGAAAAAATATAGTTACAAGAGATCTGAAAACACAATAAAATAAAGTTGGTCTCTTTTACCATTCAGCATTCAGCGATGCGCGCGCGCGTGTGTGCGCACCTCCAGACGTCCACCACGTGGGGAAATGGCTGAGTAGTGATGACAACGTCCAGTTTAAACATATGTCACAGGAGAGCACACTCCAAAAAAGATGAGAGAAAAAAAGATGAAAAAAATAAAAATAAAAACACACACGCGGGACAGAGATGACGGAGCGCTTAAGTCGCAACGTTCAAATATTTTAAAAAATTTTCTTTTTGCTCACAAGTTGGTGTGGGCCAGTCTGTGACCTCTCCCGCCTATTGGGGAATCCTGCTATAGCTCATGTTTTGTAACTTTGCTAAGTTTTGCAGTCGACATCTGACATTAAAACATTGTACGTATGTAGAAAAACATGGATCTGGATAATAGGTCTCCTTTAAGAGTCGAGTCATCTGTTCTAGTTAGACAAAGCTAAGGTACATTTGTATGGGTTAGCTCACCCATAGGAAATAAATGTGGACTTCTTGTGGCGTGAGTTCATCTTATTTTTGATCAGAAGAAACTTTGTCAACTTTGAGGCAGAGCTGAATGCAGACTCATCCCTGGAGCTTCCAACAAATATACACGTTAACAAGCTAATCTGCTGTTTTCAAATGGTATTTCCAGACAATTTGGGTTTATATTTCAGTTTTGCAAAACTAATGACTTGCTGAATTCTACTGTCAGGAGCTGGATGTGGCGCCAGCTGTGCATCCAGTCTGTTTGACTTAAATGGACCTCAGCTCTAGTTCCACATCAGGGCTCATTTATGCTCTACATTAAAGATGCAGACAGAAATGGATGGAGCGTTGTGTCCCCTGCATACTTTACATGTGTAATTCTGTCCAATTTCCAGGAGCTTGTAACAAAATAACAGAACTTTTCAAAGAACAACTGTGTGAATTGGTAAAAACAAACAAACAAACAAACAAACATTGTTTCCACGTTAACACCTCCTGTATTATTGCCATGTTTATTATTATTGACTTTCTTCTCAAAAATCTTTACTCTCCTTCATAGTGTTCGGCCAGTATGGTAATTAAGAGCAGCGCCCTCTTGTGGCTTGATTGAGAAACTCTCATTTCTATGTACAGGCCAAATAAAGTAAGTAGGGCTGGACAATATTAGAAAAAACTGACAAATACTGCGATATATATTGTGATATGAAATAATCGCCAGGAGTAAATAACAGCTGTGTGGTGCCGACACAAACGGTCAAACAGATTAGTTGTCGACGCAGATCATATGTTTCTGAAGTCATGAAATAAAATGAATAAAATAAATAAGACGAATAATAAATAAAAAAAAATACATTAAATAAATAAATAAACAAATAAAATATATACCAAAAAAATAATAATCCAAAATAAAAATGAAAATAATTGCAGGACCTGCAGTGTGAACTATTGCAGACACGTACATTGTGATGTCAATGCTCAAACAACATATTGTGCAGCTCTAAAAGTAAGTCATATAAAGGCAGTGATGCATGACGACATTAGAAACAATGACATTGATCCACCAATGTCCCATAATATCCCAATTATGGGATCAATAAAGTACTTCTATTCTATTCTATTCATAACAAACAAACCAAAAACGAATGAAAAAGGTCTAAAAGTGAAGTGATAAAGTTGAACAGCAGATGAGCCAGATAGTAATATAGCCTACAGTCATTAATATTGGTGCAATGCTAACCCTTTAAACTTCCACTCAATTTCGCCTACATTTCTGAATAAAGTAAACTAAATGCTGTTCTTGAACCATTTTGATAACATGTAGTTGGTCTTATATTATATTATAAATGAAAATATTAAGGTGAATACTGGGATATTGGAGGCAGGTCCTGTTAAATGATGCAATAGAACTTTTTGTGGATATTTATTGATGTTTTGGATTACATTTGGTTTTGTTTGACTATGACTGCACTTGTTGGAATATGGTTCCTCTGTGGATAATTATGAGGTTCATATAAAGGTTCATATAAGCTGTTTGTCATTTGTATTTTGAACAAATAAGTGATTGTACCTGCCGTGAATATTTGTTGTCAAACTGCATTAGGTCATGTGACATTTGGGACAGGTTTGGGTGGGTTTGCTAAATACTTTTGAGCGACTACTTCTGGCCTATATGTGACCC
The DNA here is from genome assembly GCA_020466265.1 of Siphamia tubifer. Taxonomy (NCBI): domain Eukaryota; kingdom Metazoa; phylum Chordata; class Actinopteri; order Kurtiformes; family Apogonidae; genus Siphamia; species Siphamia tubifer. The sequence continues at coordinate 37,492,833 of CM035799.1, read as the reverse complement.
ACCACTACAAAACCAGGCATAAGTGTCTGGAAATCCAAACTGAGTTATCTGTGTAGCTTGGTAGAGTGGAAACTAAGGTTTAAGATGGTGAAAAAATTTTGTTTCTATCACAAGTAGAACCAAAGTTATGGCCATTTTAATATCCACAGTTGGACCTATTTTGCAATTTGCATTTTTTTAGATATTGTCCGTCAACGTTTTGGACTGTTTTGGGGTAGGAAGTCCTTAGCAATGCATAATAATTCGTATCCGATTGACAAAAAATATTCACAGATGTTAAAGGACACTCTGATGGACATGTCACAGAAGTTTTATATATTATAATAATAGGACAGAAGTGCGACGTATTATAATCATTTGGCTTACACCATTGGACAGAACATTCAATATAGGCTTTTACCTCGTACCAAACACTTGGGTGTTTACCCACGGAACGGAGATCATTTTGTTCGGCGAAAAGAGGTGGAAGTCGTCTTTGTCTTTGCTCAGCAATCCCTGAACTTTTGTCGCCGCTTAAATAATTGACTCAATAAACACCTTTATTGATTGAATTTCAATGTAATGACCACGGGAACTGAAAATAGAGGTGTTAAGGTACCGTTTTTTGATAAGATGTAAAGACAAATAAGAAATCACCTTCCAGCCTAAATTTGGCTGTAGCTCTGAACAGGTCAGCGCGACTTATGCCTGGTTTCGTGGTGGCAGGTCACATATGTGGACCCTTGGAAGTTTAAAGGTTTAAGTTGAAGGTGAATCAGATGTTCATCCTGTCAATTCAGTAAATTACGGACCTAACTTAATTTGTGCAAATGTAATAATAATAGCCTCGGTCGTAACTGGACTTGCTGTGGACGCAACAATGACAAAAATGTTCACGAATTCCTGGGGGACTGAAGTTGTTAACGGTGTGTAGCACAGTTGTGATGTTGTCATGGTGACCTTGTGAAATTCCATAACAGTAGTTAGTCTGTCATTAGTAATGCACTATGGCACAGCTGTAGCCAAATCAGGGGGTGGGACTGTAGCACAGTTAGAAAGAGAAATTAAATGAGTTTAATATCTTTGTTGTTGTTTGTTGTAATGGTGTGAAACTTTGTACTGCAATCTACCATAGTACTGGAAAGTCATCCTCCAAATTTTGGATCATTTGGTGGAGTTGAGCAGGTGTTAGATGTTCCGCAGACAAACATGACAAACGACAGACAGACATTTGTTGCATTATGGAGAGATGACATTTTCTTATATTGTTAATGGTCAATGCATTTGGCTGTAGAAGCTGAGCAACCATGCACCACAATGGGACTATAGTCGCAATGGGTATTGGATAAATGCCCTCCCCCCGCCCCCAGACATTCAGCATCTCTGGCGCTGAACAGAGCTGTGTGTGTCTGTGTGTCTGTGTGTCTGTGTGTCTGTGTGTGTCTGTGTGTCTGTGTGTGTGTGTGTGTGTGTGTGTGTGTGTGTGTGTGTGTGTGTTAGGTGGGGGGTCAGTGGAAATGGTGAATCCTGTTTTGATTGACAGGTATTTTCAAATATACAGCATCACTTGACACCTCAGCTCAGTCCCATCGCAGGCGTTGGAAGCGAAGTCAGAAGTCAAACTGTAACCCATGTATTTGTTCAGTAAAAATTTGCTTGTTCATTTCTTACACGAAGTAAAACACACTCAGTATATCTTTGTTTCAGTTTAACATAAATTCAACATTTCCTTGTTCAAGTCCCTGAAAAAGACGCCTACTTGGTATGATAAGGTCACAGAACATTTTCTTGAAAAACAACAGAGGGAAGAATTTACATATAAATAAATTGATAAATTTTATGATACAATCCAACTATGAGCTTCTACTGTTTGTAAGAAGAGCAGCTGCTACTGATATTAAACATGCAGAAATGTGTCTTAAGGTTCTCCATCAGCTTCCAGTTACACCAGCCAGCCTCTGCATCCTCACCATACTGTGAACTTTGACACTGCAATAATATGTACTGAACCACTGAGAACCTGTATCGTTACACTCCTAATGTTAGCCATTGTGTGCACAGTAGAGCTGCATAATATATTGTTTAAGTAATGTACGTGCGCACAACAGTCACATTACAGGTCCTGCAATTATTTTTAATTTTATTTTTATTATTTTAACTTATTATTTTGTCTTTTTTTAAATTTATTTATTCATTTATTTTTGTTCTATTACATCTTTAAATTTCAAAATCAATGTTTTTTTTTTATTCATTTGTATTCATTTTCATTTCATTCATTATTCATTATTTGTATTTGTATTTTTTTATTATTATTTATTGGTCTTTTGTCACTCATTTATTTATTTATATTTAATTTTTTAAATTTAATGTATTCATTTAGTAATTTTATTTATTTATTATTTATTTGCCCTATTTATTTATTTACTTATAATTACTGATTTTCTTACTATTTCAGCTACAAGAAGGATGACACTGAAATGTATGTTGTGTTGACCACTAATCTATTTGACCATTTGTGTCGACACACACAGCTGTTATATACAGTATTTTTCCATGTCACAATATATATCGCATGGTTTAAAAAAAAATCGTAATGACACTTTTTTCTAACATTGTGCGTGGCATCTTTTTACTTGAACCAAACAGCATATGGAGCCAAGAGCTTTTTTTCTAAAGTGACTCACCTCCTCGTTAGTGATGTGAAACACTGCACCCTTAAAGTTAGAAATACCAAATTAAAAACCTCTGCCAGGTAGTCTGTGAGCTGGGACCAGACCAGTACCTGTGTGTGACGGCGTCATCTGACAGTTTTTAGTGTAGACTAACCTCAGGGTAAAAAAGTTGGTTTTGGGAATATGCATCTGGTGCACAACCTTGAACTGAATAAAACAATGTTGGACACTTTCACTAAATTTATATGCAAATTAATATAGTAGTTTTCTGCTGCAATATACAATGTGTTACAACATAAAAAATATAATGGATTTTGGAAAAAAGGTCAATATGTTTTGGGTTGATTTTGTGGAAGTGAACCAGCATTTATTGATCGTTAATATGTATTCACTATCTATCTATCTATCTATCTATCTATCTATCTATCTATCTATCTATCTATCTATCTATCTATCTATCTATCTATCTATCTATCTATCTATCTATCTATCTATCTATCTATCTATCTATCTATCTATCTATCTATCTATCTATCTATCTATCTATCTATCTATCTATCTATCTTTCTAGGATTTCATGATTCTCTTTCTCAGGTCAGCTGCCCTTGTGTTTAGTCTTTCTGGGGCTTGGTACCCAATCTCGATATTTGGGGGTGACCTGTCGTCCTGGCTCCCCCTTGCCGTAGCATCTTTGTCATCGATCTCTAGCTGTGATAGCAACCTCTTATTGCGGATAGGAGCTGTTTCTTAGTCAGTGAGGATGTGGGGTTTCGAAGCAACCATTTCTCCGACATCCTCTGCATGTACCCTCTCTCACTGGGGTTACTCCCGTAGTAACACTCCATCAGTACCATGTTCTCTGCCCTGCTCCATGAATGTTTTGTTCCAGTAGCCAATTTAACATCAGGGTGTCCTGGTTCCTCAACCCCTAACGCGGACCTTGTTGTCCCGGGCGCCGTCTGAGCCGGTATGACTCTATTTATTGTATCGCTCATCGTGAGGTATAGGCATGTATAGCGTAAAGTGCCTTGCCTAAGGGCACACCTTGGATTCGAACCGCACCAAAGTCAGTGGTGTAGACCACTAAGCTATCCAGTCGTATATATATATATATATATATATATATATATATATATATATATATAAACCCAGTAATAGTTTTTTTATAATTTGCTTTTTCTATGGTATAGTATATCTCTCAAGTCATATTTACTGTTCTACACTGAAAAAGAATATTTGTACACCGTCTAGAAATGAGTGATGTACTAAAATCACATGAGGAATTAAAAATAATGTATAAGCCTGATCATTGTAACCATCCTCATTAATGTGTAAGGCTTGTTTTATGCAGCAAACTCACTGAAATAAAATTTGTTTTAAAGGTCAACGCCCACAGATCTCCACAGTAAATGAAATAAATAAATTAGTATCCGTGAGCAGTATATAGCGTCGAAGCGGTAATATTTTATTATCACTCTAGATTTTATACAACATTCATTTTAATGTCGTCAATGTGTGTTATTTCTGCGTTAGTTTACGATCAATCAAAACCCTCGGCTCCAAAAATGTTTTCCATAACCCCATGAATTTTTTTTCATTTATTTTGTCTCATTATCTGAATGAACATTTACTCAACTACACACACACACACACACACACACACACACACACACACACACACACACACACACGCTGCATAAGGTTGAGTGCTGCAGGGCAGAGTCAATGGAGGAGGGTTTAGTTGGAATTGTTTGTCCAGCGTGCACATTTGACCGGTCATTAGAGAAAGCTGTGGAGGGAAGTGAGCGCTGCTGAGCACTAATGAAGACGAGCAGAGGAAGAAGAGGAAGGCTGGAGGACGCAAGCCTGGATATCGAAATAAGAGCAATTAGGGATGGGAGCGGTCAGCAGTCATACTACAGGCTGACAGCTCCCACTGCACTGGTCTTAATTAGGACAGAGTTTTTGTGAACACCTTGAAAAGACATTTGATGGAAACCAATTATTTACTTCAGAAAAAAAAAGATGCATCTAACCTAAAAAGATCCTGATGAAAATCTATTGATTGAGGTTGGGTGAGTTTTTTTGTTTCATAGTTTTTGTAGGTTGTGATTTGGCTGCATGTACCACAGTTGAAAATATTAGTTGAAATGAGCTGATATCAAATGTTGGAGGTAAAGCTGTGATGATCAATGAGAGCAGGTGTAAGAGAAGGAGTTTCACTACATGTGTGTGTGTGTGTGTGTGTGTAAATTGACTGCACTTATATAATGCTTTTCCACCTTCATGGTGCTCAAAGCTCTTTACATTATCCTCACATTCACACACACACTCACACACCAGTAGGTTTCTAAGGTTCTGTCAGTCCTACTAGGAGACTAATGTACTATTCACACGGGATAAATAGTACATATGAACCACTGGTAATTCACAATTACCCCCGTACCTCTGTGTTATTGTGTGACACATTCGGGCGGGATAAACAAAAGTCTGTAATTCCCGAAAATTACAGACATTATAACCGGATATGTCGTAAGTTCTAATAAGGTAGTATGAAAACAAAGTATGCATGAGAATAGCACTGTATCCAAAAAGGGAAAAATCCCATTAATAAGGATGCAGTCTGTAAATTTGCTCCACGTCTTCAAAATAAGAGCGGGGTCAGTGCAGATGAAAGCAGTCTCGAGGTTACAATGGAAGTGAATGGACAGTTCTTAGCATAGACTTTTCCTCTGGCAAACAGTCGACTGAATCTATAGAGACAACTTCAGATAGCTATAAATGTTAGCGTACATGTGGGTTAGCATGACCATATCTTCCTTATCGCATCCTGCCACACAACTCTGGCTGCTTCCAGAAAAAGACAAGAGGCACGCAATTGAAATCACAAACCCAGACATTCACATTCACACAGGACTTGAATTATCACTGGACGTCTGGTTTTTCGCCCAAACACGGTAGGTAATTTGCGGCAGAATTATTGCTGAGGAAAGAGCTAAGAACGCAGACATTGTCCAATATTATGGTTCTGAGGAAACACTTATCCCATGTGAATAGGGCATAACTCAGGGTTTAGTGTCTTTGCCCAAGGACACATTGACATGTGGACAGCCAGACACACGAACTGCCAACCCTTCAGTGTGTGTGTGTGTGTGTGTGTGTGTGTGTGTGTGTGTGTGTGTAGGGCAGAGATGGAACTGCTACACTCATGGTGCAAGGGCATATGTTTGTGATCATAGTAAAACAATATTGAACAAGTGTTCAAACCCCGCCCCCCTTGCATACATTTTACCTGATTTGCCCTGCCTCTTATCTTTACAAAAACACATTGTTGGCGACTGTGACCTTTGACCTACATTCACCAAAATTCAATGGGGTTGTATCTGAACCACCTCACACCTTTCCTGAAAATTTCATAGAAATTGGTTCAGTAGTTTTTGCGTAAAGCTGTTGACAAACAAACAAACAAAAAACAAACAAACAAACAAACAAGTGATACCCACCCCTTTGAACACATTTAATCAAATAATGTACATCTTCCTCTCAAAATGTGAGACTATGGGTTTGACATTTTAAGGTTGCTCAAGGTCAAAGGTCATGATGCCATTTTGGAGCCTACATGTAGTTTATCTGTCAACAAAAGTAAGTGAGTACTTATCACCACTCTGTTTGGAGTTACCACCATTTTAAAATCAGGTGACCTGGATTTTGTCCTTTCAAGGTCACTCAAGGTCAAAGGTGATGACATCATTTTAAAGCTCATGCCAGGTTTCATATCTGTCAACAATAGTAACTAAGTCCCTATCTCCACTGGGTTTTCTGTTATAATCTATTTGAGGTTTTTTAGGTATTGACCCAGCGACCTTTGACCTCTTGGGTTGACAATAGGTCGAAATCTATGCAGACAACATGCAGAACTGAAAGACCAGCATTCTGGTTCTGATTGGAAGTCTGTAAAAATGAATATTTTAAAAGTTATACCCATAATTCAATTTGGACTAGTATTATTGACCTTTGACCTACATTCACCAAAATGTAATGGAATATCTTCTGGACCACCTTGCACCTTGTCTCAAAATTTCATGATATTTGGTCCAGTAGTTTTTGCATAAACCTGCTTACAAGACAGACAAACAAACCAACATACAAACACAGCTGAAAAACAATACTCCTCTCCCTTCGGGGGGGGCGGGGGTAACAATTTAAACAGGGAGCCAACAATTTAAAGGACATGAAAGAGTCCATCCTCATCCAGAAATAGTACTGTTTAGGTTCTCTTCATCCTTACTAAAGTACAGCTTGTGTTTTCAGAACACTGTAATGATAACATTTAAGAGGTTGTGGCTAATGGAACTGACCAGTGTAAAGCATACGGACAAAACGAACTACAGCGTGATGGACACAATTAACAGCTCCATAAAATTTGTCAGCCATTTTCAGATCAGGTTATTTGGCTGTGCAGAGATCCTCACCACTAATGCAGCCTCTAATGGGCCATCCTTATCATTTCCTACTATACAACCATAAAGACTAGGATAAACATATTTAAGAACAGTTTTTACCAACAGCAGTCACCACAATTAATACAGAAAAAAAACCCATCTGATATGCAATAAAATTTAAAGCACAGGTGTCAAACATATGACCCAGGGACCAAAATCGGCCCGGTCCAATCTGGCCCCTGGGATGAAATTGTGAAATGCAAAATATTGCTCAGAAGATATTAATAATTAAGGAAGTTAAAGTCATTTGACATTAATTCAATCTAAAATGGATCAGACCATAATCATATTAAAGTATAAATTATGAAAAACCCAATTTTTCTTCTTTATTTTAATGTTTTAGATCCCAGGGTCTGTAAAAATACAGTAGGGGCTAGAGCCTTTAGTTACCATGGTTACTGTCTTATGGAATCAGCTTCCATTTAACATTAAAGATGTCGACACAGTCTCTACTTTTAACATTAGGTTGAAAACATTCCTGTTTGAGAAAGCCCTATGGTCAGTTAAATGGTTAGTTAAAACAGACTGAAGTCACAGTTCAGTCTAAGCTGCCCTAGGAGCTAGAATGCTGGGGGAAGTACAGGCACTGAGTCCTATCAGCTCTCTCTACCTCGTCTGTATTTGTATTTGTGGAGGGTCAACTCCCTCAGCAGTATCCGCATAAGGAGCCATAGACAACAGGATCTGCAGTGACTCACCTGTGAGATGATGTTGTTGTGATTTGGGGCTCTATAAATAAAATGGAATTGAATTGAATAGTGTTAAAAAAATGAATAAATAAGTAAATACATAAAAAAGACTAGCCTGTTACAAAAAATGTGACACACACTATATTTGTGGAATTTTACCAACTTCATTCACACATATGGCCACTCTGACCATCACCAAACATTTATACGCATCAGTATACAAGTGTGAGTGGCACTGGAGGCACAAGTGTCTTGGTCCAGGACACAATAGACAGAGTGTGATTCGAACTGCCAACCTTTGAGTTATTGGATGATCCATTCTACCTCCTGAACCATGGCCGTCCTTATCCCATTAACATGAAGGACTGGACTACTACTACTACTACTACTATTACTACTACTACTACTACTACTACTACTATTACTACTACTACTACTACTACTACTACTACTACTACTACTAATGACGGACATTTGGTGGGGTGTAGATTCAGGGACAATTGCCTTTAATGGCTTTTTGCAATTTTTCTGCGGTGTGCGGGCCATGTGCTTCGTAGGGTGGGCGATGCCACGGCTTGTGGACATTTTTTCAGGGTGTTTTTTTCCACGTGTTTGGGTTTTTTTTCCCAGAATGTCATTTGTTTGTAATGGTAAAGTTATGGCTGCCTCCTTTTTTGTCATCTCCTGATTCACTTCTGTTGGTAGCACGGTGGGGGCGGACTTGGGAGGCATTGATGGCTCTGTCCTTTACATGTGTATGGTTAGAACTCTGTGATGAATGAGGGTCAAAGGCTCACGAAAACCATCATGGGTAGCTCCCTGACAGCCAATGGGGTGCTACATACAGTACCTACAATAATGTACATAGGAGTCTAGGAGGTTTCGGTTTCCGTTCATAATTGGAATTTTCTTTCGTATTCAGAGGCGAAAAATTGAGGTAAAGGTTTTTCGTTACTTGGATTATTTGTTAGCTGGGTGTTTCGTAAGTATAATTACCACTGCACTAATGAAGTGAATCACAATGCTAATTTAGGCCCAGTTAATGTCTATTCATTATGAAATGGAAATGCACCTGACATGTAGTAGTAATACCTAAACTGGTGATTATGAACATGTGAATGAGTTACAATCACACACTGAAATCATTCCTGCCAACAGCGTTTGAAACAGACTCAGATCACTTAATGGCAGTTTGGAGTTTCTTATTTATTTTTTTCCCCCAGTTTCAAGGTGATGCACATTCCCCACAAACACAGGCTCATTAGTTTCATCCATGTTCCCCAGCAGGAGATCATAAAGACACAGACAAAGCTCGTACACATTCTAACAGGCCTCTGTCAACCATGTGCTCACACCCACATCATTTTATCCCATAATGAGCTAAGATTGTTCAAACTGAAGAAAAACTGAGTATCAAACATCTGTCTTTGGTGGATGAAGGTTGTACCTGTGCACTGACTGCAGAAGGATTAACCCTGATACTACAGCTGCACAATATAATGTTTGAGCATCGACAATACACAATGTACGTGTGCGCGATACAGAAGTCACATCGCAGGTCCTATATATATATATATATATATATATATATATATATATATATATATATATATATATATATATATATATATATATATATATATATATATATATATATATATATATATATATATATATATATATATATATAATGTATTTATTTATTTATATATTAATTTATTTTATAAAATATATAGCAATTAATTAGTTGATTTATTTATTTTTATAAATATTATATATATATATATATATATATATATATATATATACATATATATATATATATATATGTATATATGTCTGGGGAGAGGGAAGTCTGGGCCTCCCTGCTTAGATATATATATATATATATATATATATATATATATATATATATATATATATATATATATATATATATATATGTATGTATAATTAATTAATTTATATGCATTTATTTTATTTAAAAAATTAGCAATTAATTGATTTATTTATTTGTGTCCATTTTTTTCATTTTTATTTATTTTTTTGTTTATATATATATATATATATATATATATATATGAACATTGTTTTAATTATTCATGTAATGTAATTTAAAAAAAAAAATGTAAACTGTTTTAATTTATTTATTTTCATTCATTAATTATGTATGTATGTATGTATGTATGTATGTATGTATGTATGTATGTATGTATGTATGTATGTATGTATCTATCTATCTATCTATCTATCTATCTATCTATCTATCTATCTATCTATCTATCTATCTATCTATCTATCTATCTATCTATCTATCTATCTATCTATCTATCTATCTATCTATCTATCTATCTATCTATCTATCTATCTATCTATCTATCTATCTATCTATCTATCTATCCATCCATCCATCCATCCATCTACTTTAGATACCGATTATCAGTACTATAGAAGTTGCTTTAATGGTTATACACATGGATGGAGGCACTTGTGTTGATACAGTATATCCATCTGTCTGTCTGTCTATATATCTATCTATCTGTCTATCTGTCCGTCTGTCTGTCTGTCTTAATACTACAGTACATACTCATTGCATATCCCACATTTTGCTAATATCGTGCAGCCCTACTGCCCACCCCTGCTCTAGGTGTTGCTTTCACACCCACACACTCCACACTGTATCCCCTATCAAACAGTGCCGCTGTGTTCTAAGCACCAAACACTTCTCTTGCTCATGTGCAGCCAAATTCTGCCCTGAAGGTAGGACAGCGTGTGTCATTAAAGCTTAACTCGTCTCACCACCTGCACAAAAGGTGAAAAGAACAAGGCTACAACTGGTTTCCCTTTCTTTCTTTTTCTCCCTTCTATAAAGTGAACTTGCACATTCACCCCCCCCTCACACCTTTTTCTGTTATTGGTGGCCCAGAGAAGTGACCAATTCCTCCTCTTGCTGAGTTTCTATTAGTATGTGCATCTTAAAAGATCGAATTCAGGTAGGTCTGATGTGTGGAGACAGTGGGAAGTGTGGACACAATTGTGTTGCACCTTATTACAACACACGCTCTCCTTTGCCTTAATTGGCTCCATGTCAGCCTGTGAGCTGCTGGTGCACAGCGTACAATCATGCAGCCGTTGCCTCTGCCTATAACCTCCACTCAGACAGAAGGCCAGAATGATACCACTGTGAGGACCACACACAGATGCTTTGCTGTCGGAATGATTGCCTTGGCATGAATACAAAAGATGAGGTGCAATTTACCAGGTCAAAAAATATCTCCCTCTTCCTAGTTTTGCTCTGAGGTGGTGAGAGAAGACGATAGAGGAGGATAAAGCCAAGAAGAAATGACAGGGGGTGGGGAGGGGGGTGGGCATGGAGAAGAGCGAGGGAAAGAGGGAGTGGAAAGGGGAGAGAGAGAGAGGGGGGGGCTGCCATGACAGATAGAGGCGGGCTGAGGAGGGGAGGAAAATGAAAGGCAATCTGAGGAGCAAGAAAAAGGAGTGGCTGTCAGAGAAAGAAGTACTTTGGAGACCAAGAAATGTAGGGCAGGGTCTTATAAAAGAGACACAGAGGGATTTGAGGGGCATCCTTTGATGAGGAAAAGTTAGAAATGCACACCGACTTCACAGCTACCATGTCTGCTGAGGTCATTATGCATACGCTGCATCGCATATCATTAAAACATCTTGTGGATTGGCCTTTGTAGTCCATACACCTTGGGCCAAATGATTGAACCAGAGTCAGATTGAATCAGACTCAACAGTGTAGGTGTAGAAATGGCCCGAGGCGGTCAATGGTGTCATTCACAGCACAGGAAAAGGAAATAAATAAATAAAAAAAATCAGCCTATAGCGGAGAAAAATTGAAAAATAAAATCAGCAATTTAGGGGATTGCAACTTCATATGATTTTATTAATACCTATGTTATTATCAGGTGTGCTTATCATATCTTTATTTTTATCAAACAAATTATTTCCTTTTTTCTAACGCTCAGTTTTGGTGTGGATAAAAATATTCCTACACAAGTTTCTGTCTGAACACAGTAGTAGTTTCACTGTCTGCACCAACACTCTGTCATCATCAAAGGTGGGTGGAATAACAGTATTTGTACGATGTTCTAGTCAAAGAAAAAAAAACAAAAAACAAATATGCGAACCAGCCTGAGCAAGTGTTATTAATGACTAAACCAGGGGTGTCAAACATGCAGCCAAATTCAGTCTGGTCCCTGGGATAAATGATTGAAATACAAAAATTACAGTGAATATACTGATAATGATCATTTTATTCAGATTCCACATACAGATCAAAATGGTAAAATAATATCGGTAACACTTTATAATACCTACACATAATTGACTATGTATTAACCATTTATTACCCATTTATAAATGGTTGTTCATCATGTATTAACCATTTGTTACCTATTTGTTAATGTCTCGTAAAGGTTCATACTAGTGTCTTCCAAAGATAAAAGTTAAATTAGATTATTTTTAACCAACAGGTGCAGTGTTTGTATATGTGCTTTACAGGTAAACAAAGAAACAGTTGTAAACTCTGCACCTGTTGGTTAAAAATAATAAAATTTTACATTTACACTAGTATGAACCATTACAACATTAACAAATAGGTAACAAATGGTTAATATATAATGAACAACCCATTTATAAATGGGTAATAAATGGTTAATCTAGGTATTATAAAGTGTTGCCATAATATCATAATAACCTATAGACTCCACATTTTGCTCTTTGTGATTTAAATATTTCAAACTATAATTTCACAAAAACATGAATAACCTGAACAAATATGAACATCTTGAAATGTCTGAAGTGTAAGTTTAACAATTTAATTAAATGAAATTGTTCTTAAATGTTTTGTGTATTTGCAGATGCAGTAATAAGCGATAAACTGAGACATGATCTTGTTCAAATTGCATTTAGTTTTCTGAAGAAGTGTCAGTTTATTCATGTAATTCACACTGTTTTAAAGGACAGTTGGTAGATGCGAACATTTTCATCACATAATTTAATTTAACTTTCTTTTGCTCTAAAATGTAGAGGAAAGTTTGGAGTTGACATTATTTCTTATATTATGTTATTACTTTAGTGGTGCAGCCCAATTCATATCAAATTTGGTTTAATGTAAATAAAATTGGCACCCCATGACTAGACCCATTTCACATACAGACCTGGTACTATTGCTGCAGTTGTTTAAGCTGTTTAAGGCTCATATATAATCAGGGTGTGATATGACAAAAAAAAAAAGGGGGGGGGGTCATTCTGTAAATCAAGGAATAAACAGGTTTAATTCTTTTTTAAGTTCATGATATTACATGTGTGCAGACATCCGTGCAGTAAAGTATAGCTGACTATCTACTAACACCCCCATTTGCATGTACTAATTTACATGTGCAATTTAGAAGTTTTGCAGGTGATGTATTAAAATGACTTGTGCTAATTACATCTAAAGCTTAAATGTAACAATGGAGTAAGGCAAAAAATTCAAAATTCAAAATCCACAGAGGCTGAAATTAGTCACAGCATCAGTTCTTATTTCCCATTTCTGAGACTTTAAAAAAAAAAGAAGACATGAAGAGAATCAAATATTATCTGTATCAACACAAGTGCCTCCATCAATGTGTACAAGCATTAAAGCAACTTCTATAGTACTGATAATTGGTATCTAAAGTGGATGGATGGATGGATGGATGGATGGAAAGATAGATAGATAGATAGATAGATAGATAGATAGATAGATAGATAGATAGAGAGATAGAGAGAGAGAGAGAGAGAGAGAGAGAGAGAGAGAGAAAGAGAGAGGGGAGGGAGGGAGGGATATAGAAAGAAAGAAAGAAAGAAAGAAAGAAAGAAAGAAAGAAAGAAAGAAAGAAAGAAAGAAAGAAAGAAAGAAAGAAAGAATATACAAAAACTGAGCAAAATAGGCAACAAAATTAACAAAAATAACACATCAATGAACAAAAATAATACAAATTGACAAAATAATCTGAGAAAATGTCATTTTGATAACATTGGAACATGGAAAAAAAATAACATTATACATTAAAAAATCAATAAAGTTTATGAAAGAGTCACAAATCTGAATAATATCAAGAAGAAAAATTAACAAGTAGCTGACAAACAGACCGACAGACAGACAAAAAAACAGACAGACTTTATTAATCCCCATGTGAAAATTCAAATTACAGTCATCGCTCCACACTGCACACATAGCAATTAGTAAAAAACATACTTTATTATAAATAATAATTTAACTGCATAAATGTAATTATTAAAAGTGCATGTTGAAATGCAAATTGTATATAATCATGGTGTCAGAGGGATGAAAAATTAAAGCTGTTTTTCTGTTTGTGTTAAATCATGCATCCTACTGTAAAGATATTTATTATTGTGTGTATGCCTGGACCCACAACTGCAATCCCACATTTAAAGACATTTGTCTGTTTGCCAGGGAGCTTCCCACATCATCATCATCATCATCATCATCATCATCATCATCATCATCATCATCACAGTATTTATCGATGTGTAGGGCTGATACGTTTCCAAATCCTCTCAGATTACTTGTGAGGAGTGATTGGCATGGTGATGGCCCAGTGCATGGTGGGAAACAATAGCCTGATCGATAAGATGGAGATGATCTTGTTAAGAGAAGTCTGGTGAGTGTAATGACTTGGAAGAGAAGATATGCCACTACTTCATTTTCACATCACGTCCAATCCTCCACAGCGGAAAAAAAAAAAAAAAAAAAAAAGTCCCTTTTCTACACAAGATACAGAGATTTGAAAATGAAACTGAAAGATAAAAGGTGCAGCATTATCCTAGCGTGGAACCAAATATATGCACGGATAGGGACAGTGGAGGAAATTTAAATACGGCACTCATGCGAACTGTTAACCGTCAAAACTCAAGATGACAAGTTTGTTGCGAACAAGGACAAACAAGCAATTTTCGCACAATCGCAAAACTTCTTCCAGACTGGAGCCCTGGCTGTTAAAACTTGGAGTGAGAGTGTAATAAATCCCGTCAAGTAAAATCCCAAAGGAACAATTACTGTTGTGTTCTGGCAATATAACAAGCCCAGGAAAAACAAAAAGAAGACGTCAATAATATATCACCAATACTAGAGTCACCATGTGAGGAAACACTCTGGAAACATTTTCAATACTAAATATTCTATTTGGAGTGTGTCCATTATGTACTGAAACAGTAGATAATGAGACGCAACAAGCAAAAAGTGTGAGGATATATTAAACACCAGCTGCCAGTGACAACAGTCATCAAAATGAAACCATCTCATGGGAAGAGAAGGATTTCAGATTAGCAACAGGATGTCTTGCAGTTCCTGAGTGTGTGTGTGTGTGTGTGTGTGTGTGTTGTGCATATAATAAGAAGAATCAGAGGCAGTATAGGAACACATATTTCAGTAAAAACAAGTGGAATTACAAAAGTGTCTTTTACATAACTACTTCTTTTCTTTGAAGTATTCACAACCAAAAACACCAAGGGATATTTTTTCTTCTGTGTTTTTGGCTCATGTATCTAAGCTGGAGTCAGTGTTAACTCTCCATATTAAATTAAAAAAAAGCTACTGTTTACATTGATATTTACAGAAGCTACTGTAGGAGAGGCTATGTTCATAATAATTATTTTCTACCTTGTTATCTCCAGATAATGAGATAATTAATTTGAGATCTTGAGAAAACATAATATTTTTCATCATCTTGATAAAAACACCTGTTTTGGGAAAATGACAAGATGTAAGTATTAATCAGTGTTATACCTGAACGAGTTCATTGAACGATCGTTCACAAACTATATCATATTTTTGACGAACGTGAACGACTCGTTCACTTTTAACAAAAGAACAGGAAGTTGTGAACGCAGGTATTCTGACATTTATTGAACTGCGCTCTTATGTAGTTCACATTTCGTTCATATCACTTTGTAATTATTGAGTCCTATAAGGTATAAAATGGGATCAAAACACAGCATTATCATAGATGTCATTTTTGTATTATTCTGAACAAATGTTGGCAACATTATGTTGTGGAATAGCCAATGAGAAGTGTTTTGGGCGGAGCAGAGAGAGAGAGAGAGAGAGAGAGGGGTGCAGAGAGTTTTTGGGAGTGGAGAAAAAGAGTTAAATGTACAGAGTGTGACCGGTGACCGGAGCAGGTGTTGTCCCGTTCTTGGAAATAAACATCGAAAACGAAGCTCAATGAAACTGCTCCTTGTGTTCTAAGAACCTGCAGAGGGAAGTTAACCCCGGGAACCCCGGGAAAAAGAATGAAAAAGTTCAACTTCTAGTTCATAATTTGGAAGAATGAACGATGAACTGAACTAATTCATATTGAGTAACTTGAACTGAACTTTGAACTAGTTCCTAATCAAGGTGAACTTTCCCAACACTGGTATTAATGTTTAAATGTACTCTTTGGAGGAGTTTGTGTCCAGAGATGTTTGTACACTGACATTTGTCCTCTGCATTAAACCATCCTTCATGCCGTTGGGGCACCTGTAAGGAGCAGTGGGCAGCCATGGGTGACGCCTGGAGACTAAGAGGTAAGATCCAGCCCGATCCGACCCAGGCCCGTGGGTATTAAAGCCCGACCAATTAACTTGATTTGCAGGCCTGAGCCCGAAGCAAACCTGAAATGTCATATTTTATTTGGGAGGAGGAGGAGGTGTGATTTATGATAACGGTAAGTCCTACTGGGGGCCGAAGTCAGGGTTCAGTGTCTTGCCCAAGGACACCTCGACATGTGGACAGCCAGAGCCGGGACGTGAACCGCCAACCTCTCGGTCATTGGGCGACCCACTCTACCAACTGAACCACAGCCGCCCAAGTATAGGTATATTTTTGCATCCTCCTTAAATATTCACAACCACAGCTCTGCACCTGTAGTTTTATTGAAATATGTAAAATTGTAAAGTTCAAAAATGCATATATTTGTATTGGCCATTTTGTAGACTTATGCTGTGTTCCAATATGCATACTGTCATGAATACACTTACATACAGTATACTTTACATACTTACTAAGTGTATATTTTAAGTAAGTGTTGTTTCAATTCCAGTACCAGATCTGATTCTGCCGCTGCACTTACTGGAAATGGCAACAGAAACTGTGAAAATTTAATATTTTTTATGGTGTTCTTCATGATTATGTATCTCCAGTTCCTCTGGAGAATGTGTTGTTGCCGATGCTGTCAGCGTGTCCTTCTGTTGGCTGAAAATACACTGGTGTTATAACCATTTATGTGTTAAAGTAGCCGAACATTTGTCTGTAAAATTTGCCTTCTACATTAATAAGTGACTAACCAGCAGTGTTGGGAAAACTACTCAAAAACTCTAATGCATTACTGATTACAAAGTTATCAGTTACACTACAATTTCTTGTAAAATAACTTACTACTCTGTGATACGTTATTCCCATTATCTTTAACAAGTCAAAGTGCTTTCAGTCGCCTTCATAAACAACCAAATATTGAACATCACTTTTCAAAATCACAGTTTAATTCCATATTTATGATCAATGTTACTTGCTATTGTCTAATATTATGAAGCAGTTCATGGGCAATTTCTCACATCACTTCTGCTATGTAGGTAATACATAGACAATATGGCGGCTGTTGAGTAGGAAAAGTGTACAGTAACTCCACACTTAAAAATGGCAGCTTTTGAGGGTGTTGTAGTACACTTAACTTCACTGTGATAACAAATGGGACGCCCTCCGTACCAGTACCAGTCAGTACAGATATTGGAACACAGCATTAATCATTATATTCAGTCTTAATGTAATGATACATTTCAGCCCGTAGGGGGGGCAGTGCAATAGTTTCTGATTTCATAAACAACCATCACTTTTACGGACTGGAGTTTTTCAGTGGAAGAAAGTCATGTGGTCTGATAGGCATGGGTGTCGCACCTGTGGGGAATGGGGGTGTTGCGACACCCCCACTTCTCCAACCAGATGATTTCATACCACCCACTTTTTCCTGAATTTATATATTGTATCGTTACTGGATCCAGGAAATGGACGCAGAGTTGGTCTCACCTACTTTTTATGACAGGATAAACAGTTACTGTCGTCACAATCACACCAAACAAACATCAATAACATTTCGGGGCTGTTACAATATCTATGGTTTAAACTGTTTACCCGCCCGGGCGGCACAACATCATATTTAAATGAAGCGCACCTCAGTTTGCGGGTAAAATGTAAACAGCTCTTCTTCGCGGTGTTAACAAACAGTCATTAACCAGTAAGTAATGAGAAATGTTAGTGTTGTTAAACTAAGTTAATTAAACTATGTCTTGTTCTGTGACATTTACCCTAAGACAGTGGTTCTCAAACTTTTTTCAGTGATGTTCCCCCTGAGGAAAGTATTTTTAGTCGTCTCCCCTGACATGGACAAAACATTTTTGTAAGAAAAAAGAGGAACAGTGTCTGTAAAATCAGTGTCTGATTTTTAAAATCCTTTTTATCTCTTAATTTTTACTTTTTATCTCATAATTTTGACTTATGAATTGAATAAATGTTTAATTGAGGAAAAATACATTTTTGTTATTATTTTCGGCCATATATTACTTTTTTAATATAAAAAATGGATAATTGTTTGTTAATTTTCCGATGATAGACTCAGAAAATTTTGCTAATGTACCACAACCTAGAACATCCCCACATTTTAAATGGCTGTGACGCCATTGCTGATAGGTCCAGCTTGACCCTGTTCCAAACAGACGCAAGACAGATGAAGTGATTACCCATCATGCCTAGTGCCTATAGTAGAAGCCTATGGGGACAGTGTCACAACCTGGAGTTAGTTAGATCTTGGTTCACAATATTATGTGTCTGTAAAATGACAAATTAATGTTGTGTCACTGCACAGGTTTAGTGAAATGATGAGATGATCAATACATGTTGCATTCAAAGACAAAGGAGATGAAAAATTAGATGGATGTTTTTTTGTTTGTTTTTTCAGACTACATGCACATATGATTTATACTTTGTTTTGGACCATTATTATTTCCATACAGAAAGGAAAAATAAATAAATAAATGAGTTCATAAACCCCATCCAAAAATGTTAAAGACAGAGTTTGCAGGAAATGTTCACTGAGGAAATATTGCTTTCATTACACCCAGGAAAAGTCCATTTATTTTGTTGGTCTCCACATACACATTAAACAGTACATTAATTTGACTTAGGTGCTGCACCTGATCCTGGGTATGATTAAGTAAAGTACAGATACCTGAACACTCTACTTTGGTACACTAAAAAGGTATTAGTCATAGTTTCCCACTTAAATACAAATAACAAAAAAAAGAAGAAAATAAACCATTAATAACACTAATGAAATTAATCACAATGCTAATATTCACTACCAATATCACAGTTCCT
The DNA here is from genome assembly GCA_020466265.1 of Siphamia tubifer. Taxonomy (NCBI): domain Eukaryota; kingdom Metazoa; phylum Chordata; class Actinopteri; order Kurtiformes; family Apogonidae; genus Siphamia; species Siphamia tubifer. The sequence continues at coordinate 37,473,569 of CM035799.1, read as the reverse complement.
CATTTAACTAATAGATAAACACCCAAAGAACATTTGAATTCACACAATAAGTAAAATGATTCTTACCAATAACACTGAAACGGACTCTGATCAGTTACTGACACGTCCTGTAAAGGTTCAGACTGTTTTCCAAAAATAACTGTAGACTTCCATTCTTTTAACACAGAGGTGCAGTGTTTGTTTACCTGCTTGAATAGTTTTAGCTACTTGGGATGTAGTCCTGGAGAAGAGGTCAGAGGCCAGACAACAGGGGGCATAACTAAGTCTCGAGTTGTGGGGGGAATGGAAATGATCAAAAATCACCTCCCTCTAAAATAGGTATCCCTCCTTCCACCCATTTGTGTAATTTAAAGAAATAATTTTGGACATTACTTCTATATTAACATTTCATCTAACTTTCATGAACATATTTTACTGAAAAAAACACACACACACAGTGAGTGAGTGGAGACATGTGTGAGTAAAACAGTGGATTTCTCTACATTTCGAACTGTCAAGTTCAAGCACTTTGTTGTAATTTAATCACCACGTCTGTCTGTAAAGGGTTTACATACTGGTAGGCCGTACACTATACATGGTAAATGGTAAATGGACTGCATTTATATAGTTATTTTCAACCTTCATGGTGCTCAAAGCGCTTTACTTTAGCCTCACATTCACACACACACACACACACACACACACACACACACACACACCAGTAGGTTTCTATGAATTGGACACCCCTTCAACACTCACCTACGTCATCAGTTCGCACCATCAGTTAATAATAATATTATTAATAATAATAACAATAATAATAATAATAATAATAATAACAATAATAATAATAATAATAATAATAATAATAATAATAATAATAATAATAATAATAATAATAATAATAATAATAATAATAATAATAATAATAATAATAATAATAATAATAATACCTTAAACTCATATAGCGCTTTTTTTTACACTCAAAGACACTTTACATAACAGACAAACAAGCAATCAATTAAAAATAAGTAAAATAAAAGCTAAAATAAAAACTAAGTGAAAGCCAGTTTGAAAACATGAGTTTTAAGATGGGATTTGAATGTGGGTAGTGAGTCCGACTTCCTGATCGGTAGTGGGAGACAGTTCCAGAGTTGGGGGGCAGTGGCTGCAAAGGCTCGGTCCGGTCCGGTCCGGTGCTCGGTGCGGATGGTGGGCATGAGGAGGTTTAAATTTGCAGAGTGAAGATGACAAGTGGGGCGGTGCTATTGGAGGAGGTCAGAAAGGTAAGGAGGGGCCAGGTTATGAAGGTAAGGAGAAGGAGTTTAAAGTGAATACTTTAATGAACGGGGAGCCAGTGAAGCTGTTTGAGGATGGGGGTGATGTGTTCCCTACAGCGGGTGTGAGTCAGAAGGTGGGCGGCAGAGTTCTGAATGTATTGTAATTTTTGTAGCTGTGTGGAAGGAAGGTCGAAGAGGAGGCTGTTGCAGTAGTCAAGTCTAGAGGTGATAAATGAATGAATGAATGAATGAGTATTTCTGCTGTGAAAGGCGAAGGCGAGCGATGTTGCGTAACCAAAGCAGTTGTTACGTAACCAAAAATGACAGCTTTAACCAGAAGTTAACAAACATGTCTGCTGCTGTAGTCGTCGTGTTCTCCTGGGCTATGCCGATATTTTTACTAATATCTGCATCAAATCAGAGAAGTACAATGCATCGACCGATGACTCCACTTTTACGTAAATAGAGATTTTTTTTCATGTGTGTTTTATGGACAAATTTACCATTACACATTGTGACAATGTCAAACTTTATACAACAGTTATCACAACTTAAAAACTGTTAATTATGGCAAAAATGCTACATTTGTGTTGTTCTGTCGTAGATGCCACCATTTTTAAAAAAATGTATTCGCATTGTACTCTGGGAAATTTCTCATACCCCTACGTTTGGAGTCTGCCTCTGGAAAATCTCCATTTAAAGTGTTATTGTCACAACCTGCTACAACCTTTCCCCCAGATCCACTCCAGTTTCACCTGTCCCGCACCGGGCAGCTGTGAGTTGTTGCTGCTCTGCAACTATTTAAGCAGTTGCCGGTGTGGGATCATTCAGCTTTGTCCCCTCGATAACCCGGACACTCTGCCCTGTTACCTTGTCACCATAACCTGGACATTTTTCCACCACCACAGTCTCTGGCTGATCTGTCTCTGTGTAATGAGTTTTCTCTGTTTGTTATTAAATTATTTTTCACTTCAACATTAAGCATTGGAGTCCTCTCTCCTTCCCCTTCCCCCTCTGCCTTAACATGAATTAACGTGAATTGAGACACCCCTACCCCTACCCCGCAAAACATGCGGGAACGAGTGAAATGAGACTCAGCCTAATTTAAATACATGTTGCTCTAGCAGGAAATCATAAAGACACAGACAAAGCTCATACACACTCCAACAGGCTTCTCTCGACAACATGTTCCCTCCCATATCATTTTTTATCTTTTAATGAACCCTGATCGATTGTTTCCAAGTCACCTCAAACTGAAGATAAACTATCACACATCTGTCTGCTGTGGATAGAGTTTGTGTCTCTGCACTGACTGCAGAAGGATTAACCCTGATACTGTTGGCTGCACAGTCAACACTGTTATTAACGGAACATCTGACGCCATGATCATCATCATCATCATCATCATCATCATCGTCAGGGTTTCATTGTTTTATTAATGAGACGATGATGGAAGACAGAATTAACACTGATTAAGAGTCAAGGAAATTAAGTCATCTTCAGCTTATGAGGATACAAACACTCTTTAGCTTCACTGAATCCAGCCTCTGCTTATGATCATTTTATTAGTTGCCAGCTGTCTTTATGTCATGACTCATCTCCAGGATATAAATGACTGTGAGTAGTTTTTTTTTTTTTTTTTTTAGTAGGAGAAAGTTCTTTTCACGTAAAGTTTCTAAAGCACTCACTGTAAAGCACTTCCAGTGCTGTTCTGGCTCATGTTAAAAGTCAACTGAAACTTTTACTTTTGGAATTATATCCACATTTATTTTCTCAAAAATAAATCAAAATGAATACTTTCCGATATCTTCCTCCATAGTCAGGAATTCAAGTAAAATGAAGTGCCTTTTCGATGCCATTGACACGAGGATGATTGCGGCTAAAAATAACAAAATATTTTATCGGAAGTGCCTTTCGTTTCCATGGCAACCACACAGTCGGGGTCTGAAAACACAAAAAAAATGCTTCTTCATATAAACAAGGATTTCCTCCTGAAAAATTTACGCCACTTTTGCGTCTTCTGTTTTCATCGTCACCGTGTGAATAGATTGTTTTAATTCCTGTTGATGCTTATACTGTAAAACACACAGTAATTTGTGATATAATACTGTGAAGGTGCATGGTACATAAAACCGTGTGTACATCTTTTACCTTGATAGTGTGCTTACTGTACTTACAATCTTAACTGTGTTGAGTTTCAAAGAATCAAATGTGATCTTGGAGGATTTGGGGGGCACCTCTGGGCCCTATTAAATGAAACAGAGAGCTTAGAGTTGTCACACACTGAAGCATTTTTCAGTTGTGTATTTTACCTAGAAATAGCTGCACTTTCAAATTGGTTTTAAGAGATTAATTTATATACAATAAATAAATAAATAAAAGGCTGAACAGCTGTTGAAGGCAGTTAATCCCTACCAGGAAAGACACAAGTGGTGTGGGAAATGTTTAATGAGGATATGATTAAAAAAGTATTTGATAAGTTCTTTGGCAGAAAATAGCAGTGCATTTTCCTTTTCGATTCAAACTGATTTTCTAAAGTTCCTTCATAATGAACACAAATCCCACTTGATTTTAAATTCAGTTCAGTTTGTTTGTGCAGTAGACACAAGAACTGCCAAAACAGTCAAAACACTTCTTCTTTTATAGCTCTCAAACACATGCTATAAACTTTTAACAAACACCAGAACTATGAAACTGTACAATTACAACAATGTAATTTGTCATCATACTAAACCCACAGAGCGTCTTGCAGTCATGTGTGTAATCAGCTTTATTTATTTATTTATTTTATCTTTGCCCAGTTCTTGTTCTGGTTGTTGTTGTTATCATGGTTGATACTTTTTTTTAATAGATTTTGTCCCTTTTCACTGCTGAGAAATGGACACCCAAAACCGTTGTCATGGTTACAGCGACTACGGTTGCCATGTCAGTTTTCAACAGGAGATGCAAACTACGGACGTTGGTTCAAAGGGCACGAATCATGCATCTAAAATGCCGGTTATGTTTTTCTTGCAAATTATTTTGAGAAAAGACTCTGTCTCCTCTGTCCATGTGTGTCACACCATTTTCACTCTGAGAGAAATGATCATGTGACCATGTCCTGTGACGTATAATTGCGGAAAAAAAAGTATTTCCATTGAGCTTTTGCAATATATTAAAATATCGAAACGTCTGGAAAACCACCTCATGAAAGGTTAGTACTCATGCATTACAGTAAGAAAGACCCTGGTTCAAATCCCGCACCAGACCTTTCTGTGTGGAGTTTGCATGTTTTCCTCATGTCTGTGTGTGTTTTCTCCATGTACTCCGGTTTCCTCCCACTTAATTGGTTAATATAAATTGTGTGAATGTGAGACTGATTGTTTGTCTATATATGTTCAGCCCTGAGATGAACTAGAGACACATACAAAGTGTACGCCACCTTCACCCATTGTAGCTGGATTTGACCCCTGTGACCCTAGTGAGGATAAAGCGAGAAAGTGGAAAAAGTTCAATATTATACATATATATATATACATATATACATATATTTACGTAAAAAGTACAACTTCTCAACTGTTATAAGGTTAAAAAAGAAAAAAAAATCAATATTTTAGTGTTTTTTTCTAAATTCAGGTGGTTCCATTTTATAGCACTATTTACATTTTGTGAATTTCCAGGGGTAATGGAAACACAGCTAGTGATACGTCTGTGAGGAGTAGATACAATCAGTTGCTGCCTCTCTCTTCCTTTTGATTCAAATCAATGCAGTTCTACTGACAATCATGGAAAGTTCCACTGATGGCCTACATGTCAGCATGACCCACTTGGTGCAGCTGATGTTTCTGCATCAATTCACAGTTAAATATGAGAGCTAAAAATAATAAACAAACAAGACAACTACAGAGTTAAATATGTAACCATAAAGCCTCTGACTATTTGTATAACTGTGAAACCATCAAATAATCTGTTGATTTCTTTCCTCAACATCCAAAAGAACAGACAAAAAAACTTTTATTGTATTAGTATAAAAGCAGCCGTGAATGTAGCCTTGAATTACAAAATACTGAATTGAATCAAACTGAGTGAAGTCTGCATTCAGAATATAAAACCACCATTATAATTACATTTGTGACAATGTTTTTTCATATGATTTATTTTAAATTGAATATTCAAAAATTAATTAATGCATTTATGGGACAAACTGAGATTACAGTCGTAAATATGTGAGGAAAAATCAAATAAAATAGAATAGAATAGAAGTACGTTATTCATCCCACAACTTGGAAATTGCTTCATGACAACAGCACCATGCAACATTTAAGTAAAACAGACAAACAGCGGGGTACAAGTTAAGGTGTGATGTCATATTAAAGTATTCATACAGAATAAATGAGTAGTGCAGAGTAAAGTAGTGCAAAATGTAATTACAGTATTCTTTGTTATTTACAGTACAAAAAGACCCATACATGTAGATGTGATGAAGTCATGCAAGAAGCTGTGAAGTCCACAAAAGGAATCCAGTAGATTTTAATTCCCGTACGTTGTCAGTTATTTTTCACCTTTGAATATTTTTTTTTATTGCATTTCAGTTTAAATTAGAAAAACAACAAAAAAAAATTTTTCTCAATATTTTTGTCTACAAGTCAATGAGTCATTTGATTTCTTATTTTAACCTACAATGGCACTTATCTGTAGAATCCATCGTGTTTTGTCCTGCCCAGAACTGGCTCCAATGTCATCATCATTAAGTTTGTGGATGACACCACAGTGATTGGCCTCATCAAGAACAACAACGAGTCAACCTACAGGGAGAAGGTGGAGCGCCTGTGTGATGCGAGGACAACAACCTGACACTCAACACTTCAAAAACCAAAGAGCTCATTGTGGAACAAGACTGTTACTCATCCACTCATCTACATTAATGGATGTTGATGTTCCTGGGGGTCCACATCTCACAGCACCTGTCCTGGATAAAAAACTGTTCCAGCCTGGTCAAGAACCCTCACCAGCGTCTCTGAAGAAAAAAACACCACTCTTCAGACGTCCTGGTGAACTTCTACCAGTAGGCCAGTCAACAGTAGAATCCCAATCTGGGCCGGCCTGATTCTGAATTGGGCCAGATCCGTTTTGGGTCTTTTTGTAACTTCATAAACAATTACTTCATTAAAAAGATTTCAAATACATTGCCTTTTTTCATACCTATTTTTCCTAAAATGTAATCACACCTCTTCTTTGTAATTAGCAACCTATAAACGTAATATAGTGTGAATTCAACTAACACTTTTGTTGCTACAGATATGTGTAATTTTGGCCATTATAAGTAAATGGGGAAAAAAATAAGGAGAAAAAATAAATAAATATATATATATATATATATATATATATATATATATATATATATATATATATATAAAACCAAAAGTATTCCCTCATCTGACTTGACTTGCATATGAACTTTCCATCCCATTCTTAATCCATACAGTCATATGGGTTTCTCCTTTACAGCTACAATGGCTTCAACTCTTCTGGGAAGGTTTTCCACAAGGTTTAGGAGTGTGTTTATTGGACCATTCCTCCCAGAAGCATTTGTGAGATCACACACTGACGTTGGACCGAAGGCCTGACTCTGTGTGTGCTCGAATTCATCCTAAAAGTGTTCAGTGGAGTTGAGGTCAGGACTCTGTTCAGGACAATCACATTCATCCACATCAAACTCTCTCACTTATGTCTTTATGGACCTTACTTGGAACTTGGCAGCATGAAAATATCCAAAGTCTCTCTCTCTCTCTCTCACACACACACACACACACACGCAGAATACAGAAATGTCATATTAAACTCCATAGATTAAGAGTGTGTATTTATGTTTAATGTGCATTCATTGTGTTTTACATTTGTAGTTTCAACTCGTTAATGTGGACAATATTGGAGCATTTTTCCAAAAGTTTTTTTCTATTTCTGTCTTTAACCTGTAACCAGTCTTTATGTGAAGTTACTTAAATTTGGCTGCACCTTCTCTTGAACCTGACAGTCTACTTCTCTCTTTGAAAATGCAGAGATTATGACAAACCCCCGCTGTTGATAGTATGAGATGAATTCACGTGGAGCCCTCCAGCCGAGAGGAAGAAAGAAAACTAGTTGAGGGGAGGGTGAGCGGCTCAGTATGTGCTTGGAAATATGCTTACTCCTCAACACCTTTGGAAGTGTAATCAGTCGGCTCGTTATAGAGTGGCCAAGACCAAAGAACCTTCGATGAACAACCATGACACTGTCTACTCGATTGGTGTGTGTGTGTGTGTGTGTGGGGGGGGGGGGGGGTTGTGGGATATACATCAAAGTCTGTCTCTGTAATTGGGACTCTCCAGACATCATGGTACAAGCAACAATTTAACATCGCATCAGCAAATCACTGAAAGGCTACACAAGGCTTTCTCTGACTTCACAGCTCAGCTACGCCTCTCCTTTACAATTTCTGCTTTGTCATTTATTATTTTACAAAAAAAAACAACTTTATTATAGCCCTGCTCCTTAAGTCTATTTATGGCCAAGAGGCATGCTGTTGTGGCAAACCCTAGACCTCTATAATTAATAACCCTGGCATCCAATATGCTTCTAAATTCTAATCTTGGGGGGGAAATGCTCAGGGCATACAGAAAGAGATTACGCCAAAATACAAATAACATTTGATCATTCCTCTCTCCCACCATAGAGGACATGCTCATTAATCACGACTAAAGAGCTGAGTAATGTAGCCGGCCTCACAGAGCGGTCTGCGGAGACGGAGGAAGGAAAAGCAAAGAAATTGGGTTTTATTGCATTTCTTTCTGCCGGCCGTCTCTTCGCATTTACCTTCGACGACGGTGAAAGCGGCCGCTGTCCATCATCTACATCTCCTGATGCTGTGCCAAAAGGTATCATCCATTTATCATACTTTAACCTTTTCAGATCCTTCACAGGTCTCTCAGGGGCCAAATAAGGAAAGCGCCCCCACAGGCTACAGCTTACCAAGCACCAAAGGTTAAAACACAGAGAAGCATGAAATCACCATTCAGCTCATGACACATGCCTTGAGAATTTTCCCTCTACCTCCTTTATGTTGAAAACGTATGCCTTTACCAGTGATTCCCTAACCACAGACTGCCAAAAGGCACCAAGTGTGAGATTGCACCAGCTAGGGAAAGCTTATCGAGAGGGAGCGTCCTCCCCTTCATCCATAATTGCTTTCCAGGCCTGCATAGGAAAGAGCCTGAAGCTGTGTTATGTTTGGCGAGAACAGAATGCATTGGAGATAAGTTGAAATCCAAGACTATACCCCAATTGGGACCACTGTGGCATAACGAAACTGCGATTCTTCTCTCCTCAGCCGAAATGGAGCATTTTCTGTATTCTAACAAGGTTTCTGCATAACAGGAGAGCTTATCTGTTGTTAATGTCGACACTGCTTGCATTACAATTTAAAACTCTAAATGTTACAAAATATAAAAATGGACCTCACCGATACACATATGCACAGGTTTATTCACATGCACACAGCCCCGTAGACATCATAAAATGCCTCACAAATACTGTTAGTTCACATAAAATGACTACACAGTCCTTGGCCATAACGGCCTAATTGGGAAGTTTTCAGTTGCGTTTATCCAGCTGGCTGATTGCATAGCACATTCCTAATGAAGAGTGAAAAATGGCTTTGTTGCTAGGAGAAAAGTGCCGAAGATGTGGTTGTCTGAGATGAAATATTTAAACATCTCACTTCTCCAGCTGTCACTGAAGCTATGGTTAGGAGAGACATGCGTTGTCGTGTCTCCTCGGCACAGATGGTTTCGTTCTCCTTGGCTCTGCCTTCAAGCAAAGTGTACCTAGTCAAAATGTTTCCAGTTGAGAAACCGACTTTGTCCAGAGTTTGAACAGAAAAATCTGCTTTGACAATATCTTGTACCATCTCAGAGGAATCATTTGCAGCAGCACAAAAGTTTCTATAACTTTTTTTTTTTTTTGCTATAAGGCAAAGATATGACTTTTAATCATGACATAAACTTTGTGTCTTTTTATCGAGCAGAACTGAACAGAAATAATAAGATTAAATAATAATGGGTCACATTTCTATAGCACCTTTCAAGGCTTTACATTATTGAGCCACTATTTATTCACTCTCACATTCTCCCTCTGATGCTGGTAAATTACATTGTACAGTTTACCCTCGGGCAGACTGACAAAAGTGTGGCTGCCAATTCACCCTCTACCCACCACCAAACATTCACACACCAGTGTGAGTGACACTGGAGGCAAGGAGGATCAAGTGTCTTGCCCAAGGACACAACAGACTGACAAGGACAGAACAGGATTCTAACCACCAACCCTTCAGTTAATGGGTGACCAACTGAGCCATGGTCACCCCAAATGGGTTGGGTTGAGGAAATAGGTTCCCTGTAGGAGGCCCTTATTTGGCCAGCCCATCTATCCCATTACATTTTAGAACCTGCCCTTTTATGCCCTTTTCCACGCTCATGTTCAGATGTATAAATAGTGGAGTGACTGTGGAAATGTACACTCCTCTGCACCAACTCCATACAGTAGCTGGCGTACACATGTTTCGAGTGCTTTAGAACCTTTGGTGAAACTTAGATGTGATACTGGGAAACTGTTAATATGAAAACATGCATTTCTCCAAATTATGTTCACATCAGAAATAACCCGACACATCATACGTTATATACCAAGTCTGTTCATGGCTAGTAACCTGGTGTATCTGCATAAGGAGCCATAGACAACAGGATCTGCTAGTGACTCTGCTGACCTGTGACCCCAGACCTCCTCCCACACCTGTCTGATGGATGTCCATCTACAAATGGACATTCATCTATAGCCTGTCCGTCCATGGGTGTGGGTCTGTCCCTCAGTGTGGTTCTCCCCAAGGTTTCTTCTTTTTCCCACTGGGTTTTGGAGTTTGGAGTTTTTCTGTAGGTGATTGTGTGATTGCGTTTTTTGTAAAGCCCTGTGAGATGACATTGTTGTGATTTGAGGGCTTTATAAATAAAATTGAATTGAATTTAAATAGATCTTCATATGTTGCCATAGAAACAAAACCCATGTGCAATGCTTCTTCACAAATTATGTGAGCTAACCCTTTTCATTAAGAGACCACTGTCCTTCATTCATACTAATATAATGCGCTGGGATTTTTTTTTTTCTTAGTACAAGAGGTATATGGGGTTACAGAGTGTAATTCTCACATTATGTTTTTGATTCAGAATTTTTAAGGCATTTCATGGAGGTGAAGGATTATTCAGTCTGGTAAGGTTTGTTTAGAGCTGGAGCTGTGGGTTGTGAGAACTCTGCAGCTTCATTTTGTGGATCGTAGCCTTGTTCAACCACAATGTCTCATCTTTATCTCTTCTATATTTATTAAGTAAAAACCTATGAAACATGGGTGTGCAAACTTTGGGGATGTTTAAAGATGTTTTTGACATATGATGTCTCAGTAATTTTTTGGAGCAACTCACTAGGGCTGCAACGATTAGTCGATGTCAACAAAAATAAATTATAGAAATAGTCGAGAATGAATTCCATTGTCGACTATTGTCACCAGACGTGTTTTTCCGACAGAGTGAGACATCTCACTTGATTATAATCTCTGCTGCTTGCATACACAATAGTGTCTGTCTGTGAGTGGTAACATACAGAAATGACAGCGTCAGCATTAGGTACGTGTTCTAAAACTTCTAAAGTTTGGGAGCATTTTAGCCGGTGAATAAAAAGACACTGGAGACGTTTGTGAAACAGATATTGTGTATCATGGCAGGACTTTAGTGATGCACCAACATTTACAGAGAAAGCCAATTGGGCAGTGTCGAGTCTGACTCACCTCGGTATGATTCAAGCTACATTCAAGCCAATACGGTGGTGCAGTGGTTAGCATTCATGCCTAACAGCATAAAAAGGACCCTAGTTTGATTCTAGCACCAGACCTTTCTTTTTATTTTTTGTTATCAATTGTTTTTATTTTCAGCAGAGGTGGTCAAAGTACTCAAGTTCCGTACTTCAGCAGAACTACAGCTACTTGTGTGAAAAAATTTAAAAATAGAAGTACTGACTCAACTCTGCTACTTAAATAGTAAAAGTAAAAAAGTACAATTTCTCAATTGAAATAAAGTACAAAAGTAAAACTGCTTTTTTTTTCTTCTCATGAACGCAATAATATGTACTTAACCAGGAAAAATCTGTAAAGTTTCAAAGTAGCTAAAATAAAGTCTTTAAAAGTGAGTTGTTTTGTAGATAATGTGTTTGATAAAGTCGCAGTACTCAGTTTTGTGGATATGGGCAGGACATTTCGGAACAATGGGGGGAAACATCATACAGATATTCAGTTCAGTAGGTCCTTCACCAAAGTTATTGTTGAGGTCCATGAATAGATTGTCTTTTGGCTACAGTAGCTCCATGCATCCTCCATACTGATATTTCCAAGTAGAGCAGGGGTGTCAAACTCATTTTAATTCAGGGGCCACATTCAGCCTGAAACGGTATAAAGTTGGCCGGAGCAGTCAAATAATAAAAATAGTAGGAAAAAACATAAATAATAAAAGTTTAAAAAAATGTTTCCTCTCTGTTTTTGAGCAAAATAGTAAAATTCCATCATGAAAAAGTTTACATCTATGAATTTTACATGAACATAACATGAACAAATATTAACAACCTGAAAATAAGTGCCATATTAACACTATTATAATTTATATACATGCGCATCACAACTTAAAGATAACAGTGGATTTACAAATACACACATTTAGTAACATTTGCAATATTGGTAAAATTCCAAATACATTTCAGGTAATTCATATTTTTTTGTATCAGGCTAGTTTTTTTGTATTTAATTGTTTCTTTATTCCCCTTTTTCTTAATGTTAAAACAAAGACAGAAATTTGCATTTCTTTTCATAATTGTTTATTATGATTATGGTCTGATCCATTTTAGACTGATGTCAAATAATTTTAACTTCCTTACTTATTAATATCTTTAGTGTAGGGGTCAGATTGGACCCATAGTAGAGCCAATTCTGATGTAGAGGATACTTAGGAAGCCCCCACACACACCGTTCAGTTCGCAAGCAGAGTGTAGATTTGAGAGGTGGTCAAAGTTAAAGGTGACATATGATTTAGGACTAATAATCTAGGACAACATGGTATGGCTAACCCGAACAGAGGATACCATTTTCCAAAAATTATTCACATTAGGACACTCCCAGAACATATGTAAGAAGGAACCTACATGTCCAAACAGGCAAAGGTCACAGGTCGGTGATGGTATGACGTTCATAAGAAGCTGACCCTTCAGCGTTAAGTACATTCTATGTAATATTTTCAAATGAATGAGTTTATGGTTCAGGTTTTTGAGGTTCTATCGAGGTTGTCCCAGACAGCACCAGACCTTTCTGTGTGGAGTTTGCATGTTCTCCTCATGTCTGCGTGGCTTTTCTCCAGGTACTCTAGTTTCCTCCCACCATCCAAAAACATGCACTGATAGGTTACATTTTCAATTCAATGCAATTTTATTTATAGAGACCTAAAGCACAATAATGTTGTCTCACAGGGCTTTAAAGGACAGAACACTCAACCACAGAAATAGATGAAGTCCCAAGCATCGCCTGTCCTTTTCGGCAATAAAAAACACTCCAAAACCCAGTGGGGAAAAGAAGAAATCTTGAGGAGAACCACACTGAATGAGAAACCTACTCCCATGGATGGACAGGTTATAATAATACACTTTATTGCAGACGCAGGTCCATATCACACACACCATACTCATACAATACATTATGTAAACAGTATAAATAGTATAAATAAAAAAATAAAAACACAATATAAGAAACACAAGCTATTGCACCAATACTTCCTTAGCCTAGATGTAAATCTGGACCAAACTGCCCCCCCCCCCCCCCCCCCCCCCCCCCCACTGACATTTACACCAGCCCACTTTATAAGAAGGTCAGGAACATCAGCACTGACCCCACACACCCTGGAAACGCCCTCCCTTCTGGAAAGAGGTACCACTCCCTCAAATCCAGAACCACACGACTGGCTAACAGTTGCTTCCACCAGCCTGTCAAAACCATCACCCCCACCCAACCTACCTACATTCACTCTCTGACATCACACACACACACACACACACACACACACACACACACACACCACACTATATTATACTATGTGCCCCCCCACTCCCCCATTGCACTATGAACTTGAAAGGACTCACCAGTTTACATAATATATATCTACAGCTACTTCAATATAATGCTTTTATTTATTTATTTAAACTGTAAAGTATACTGTTTATTTATACTGTTTTTATTCTTGTGTGTTTCACTGCCATGTGGAGCTGCTGAACAAATTTTCGCAGTATATATTGACAACAATAATTACTGTGACAATAAAGGATTCTATTTTATTCTATTCTATCTATAGCTGTTTTTAGTAAGGCTGACAAGTGATTCAATTATTCTATTTTCTGACCCGTCTAGTCGATACATAAAGCTGGACATGAACTGTCTTAAGAGTGCCTCAAAAGTTGTCACTCTATTAGACACAAACAACTGACTAGCGCTATGCCACCTGGGAACCCTCAGCATCAGTCACTATATGCCACCTTGAGTCTGTGCATACTTGTTTTCTTAAAGCAAGACCACAATTGACCATATACAATGGTGTAGTGTAGGGTCTAAACAAGGAACACATTGAAAACTTACATATAAGCATATTAGCCTGAGCATAGATATCTTTATCATCTGTCCAGTTATCAGATATGACATGCCAGTGGCGGATCTAGACAGCTATTTTTAGACGGGCCTAAATGAAGTCAGGTTGGGCAAGAGGGACGGGACGTATAACAACAACCTAATAGCATTTCCAGAATTGAAACAGATTTTTTTTTTTTTTTAAATAAACACAAATAATTAAATATACATACTTTATTTCCATTGACATTTACAAATAAATAACTATATTAAGGATATTGATGAACATTTCAGTTTAGAATTGTGTTTCTGAGCTTGGGCACAGCTGTCAATCAGAGTGAGCCCCGCCCACCCAGGCCCATCCATAGATCTAACCCTGTGACATGCCCAAGATATTTAATTTCTTCGCATACAACATGAGGACTGTCTGACAGTTACGTGGCTCTTCTTTGCATTATACTGTATGTCATGACCAAGGCCATACTGAGAGCACACCTTTAACATATGTTGCATCCCAGCACTATAAGGACAGAGCAGGACTAGGTTGTCCACATACATAAGATGGTTAACAACAGTGTCACCCACAAGGCAGCAACAGTTTGTAAATTATTGAGCTTATCTGACAGTTCATCCATATAGATATTAAATAAAATGGGAGATAAAATTCCTCCTTGTCGCACTCCATTACTAACTGGAAAGGGAGTAGATACTACATTGTCCCATTCTGCCCTTTTATCATTGTTTCTGCTATAGATGAACATACATTTGTAGATGAAGGAGAGTGGGGGGGTCCATCAAGTAAATTAGTTAATCTAAATTGCCCATAGGTGTGAAAGTCAGAGTGATTGTTTGTCTATATATGTTCAGCCCTGAGATGAACTGGAGACTCATACAGGGTGTACCCAACCTTCAACCACTGTAGCTGGATTAGGCTCCCAGTGACACCCCCCCCCCCGTGACCCCAGTGACGATAAAGCGGGTTCAGATAGCAAGATGAGACATTGTTGATAGATCGATAACTTTATTGTCATTTCAAAGATACATCACAGATGCACTGTTAAAACGAAATTCCATTGTATTTTTTGCCATGGCAGAAACAGTCTGCATAAAAACACTAAAATACACTCTAAAATATCTAAAATCACTATAATAAAATGTACTAAAAAAGAGTAATAATACTAATTTAAAAATAATAATAATAATAATTGTACATTTTTAAGCATATTTTTGCTATAAAAGAGACCTTGAGTGTCATGCCTGACAAACACATTTTAAATTAAATGCATGCAGTCTGAAGAAGAGACGCACCATGGGGTCCTTCCTACAGACGAGGCAGACGTTCACTTCCAGCACTGTGCCTGATTATTTTTAGATAGGATATTTATATTTCATTTTTGTGAAAATCTGCAGTATGTTCAATAAAAGTTTTCATTGTACACATCGTTGTTGTGTTTATTATCATTTCCCACAGAATGAAATCAACTTCGTGCTAAATTTAAGAAAACATTAATAATTATCCAATTAGTCGACTAATCATTTCAATAAGTGACTATTCAAATAGTTGCGTCTCTACACCTGGTTGTTGGTTCAGTCCGTTTCTTCCTCTCCACCTTGACATTTCGAGGCCCTGCTTTCAGACGCTTGCTCTGAAATCTAGTCTTTTATGTGACGTGGACGATATCAGGTGTAATTCTACATGAATCTATTGTCAGTTTCATTCTCCCATCTTTATGCAGAGACAGGGAAGAGTGGTTCCACCATCTCCTCACAGAGAACATAAAAGTGGAGGGTACTGTAGCTCCACAACAGAGGGACCCCCTTGGGAGTTTATTCTCTATCTTCTCTCCACGCCAGTTTCTTTCTCCTTCTTCAGTCTCTTGTTTCATTCTCTCAGGCTGAACCATCGTGGTTCTTATATTCACTTTTATCATTCCTTCTGTCCTTCCCTTTCTCTTACTTTTGTCCTTTTCTTTCATTCTCTTTACATTTGTTGCAGCAGAGTTGCGTCCCCTTTTCATCTCCAGCCCAAGTTTCTTTCTTCGCTTCCTTATCTACTGTCTCTCCTCCACAGCGCTCGCTCTAGTGTTATACTGTAGCTGTCCAGTCCAGCCAATACTGCTGCATTGCTTGAAATAAATTACCTTTCATTTTGACCTGAATAAAAAAAAAAAAAAGAAAAACATTTCATAGAGAGTAGTTGTGCAAAGGATTTAAATAGAGTTGAGCTTCCTGCCAAAAGAATAATTTACAAGTTTTGGTTCACAACCCAATGGCACTGATTTGATTCATGTATGTATATTTTCAGTTCTATTTTGGCATCTTGAGCGTTGCAGACCTCGCAATGTTTTCTCGATTCTGAATGAGTTTAATATTTCTGTTGTTGGTTTTGGGTGATTTTCTCTTTCTGCCAGTCAGTGTGATTTTCTCTTGTTGGTTGAGATTGATGTTCTCTTGTTGGTTTTGAGTGATTTTCTCTTGTTGGTTTTGGGTAATTTTCTCTTGTTGGATTTGGGTGATTTTCTCTTGTTGGTTTTGGGTAATTTTCTCTTGTTGGATTTGGGTGATTTTCTCTTGTTGATTTTGAGTGATTTTCTCTTGTTGGTTTTGAGTGATTTTCTCTTGTTGGTTTTGGGTAATTTTCTCTTGTTGGATTTGGGTGATTTTCTCTTGTTGGTTTTGAGTGATTTTCTCTTGTTGGTTTTGGGTAATTTTCTCTTGTTGGATTTGGGTGATTTTCTCTTGTTGCTTTTGAGTGATTTTCTCTTGTTGGTTTTGGGTAATTTTGTCTTGTTGGATTTGGGTGATTTTCTCTTGTTGCTTTTGAGTGATTTTCTCTTGTTGGTTTAGGGTGATGTTCTCTTGTTGGTTTAGGGTAATTTTCTCTTGTTGGATTTGGGTGATTTTCTCTTGTTGGCTTTGAGTGATTTTGGCATCTTGAGCGTTGTAGACCTCGCAATGTTTTCTCGATTCTGGATGAGTTTAATACTCTGGAGAAACGGTCAAGGATGACTGACACTGCAGCCAGCTGATGTCTCAGAAAGATCAATATGATACAGAGGTCAACAAGTAAAGATGAAAAAGAAAAATTCTCATGCCAGGGACTCCCCCCCCCCAACTTCCTATTATTCAAACAAATGTACATCACACTCAAGGTCAGTAACTTGACATGTTGACACACTGTCAAACTAAACTACACAGAAAACTGAGGGCAAACTATTTAAAATACTACACTGAATGATGCTCCTTAACTTCCCATAGTAATAAAGTGTATTCAAATCATAAAGTATTGATTGAAGCTTGCAGTGGCAGAATGTGAACAGTGACATAATAACAGGTTTGAAGAAGCATAAATGATGTTCAGTGGAACCGTGGCTCTAATTGATGTCCCTTGTCACCAAAATGTCAATAAGTGTATTGCCAAGAGAAAAAATAAATTGGAGGTTTACTTATGATGCTTGGCTGCTCCCGTCAGTGCCGGAAAATCAATTCTTACCCATAGTCGGGTTTACTGATGCATTACAGACAAATCCTCATCAAATCAAAACATACACGGTCACTGAATATTGTCATTTCAGATGGTGAGAAAAAAGATGCTGCTGCATGTCACACCAACGGCCTTTAAAACATATCTCACTCATTTCAGATTAATTTTTGTGCTACTCGTTTTGTGAGAGGACTACATGATGACTTCGCAGGGCAATCGTTCTCATTCAGAGGCCAAAACCAAAATAGCCCCTGGCTTATTGACCGTACTTCTGGACAAATATTAAAACTGGATTTGAAAGTTCTGCAGCGAGGCAGGGTTTGTGATCCACATCACATTCTGCTAGAAATAAATTCAGACTATTGAAAAAGTACATGCTCGGAGGAGCAAAAAAAAAGAGCCTGTGTTCTTTTTGATAGTTTTAGGGTAGGGCTGCACAATATTAGAAAAACTATTGAAAACATACATGCCAGGAGGAGCAAAAAAAAAGAGCCTGTGTTCTTTTTGATAGTTTTAGGGTAGGGCTGCACGATATTAGAAAAAACAGAAACACTTTAGTTGACGGGTGAGTTCATAACACATTCATAAACTGCACATAAAGCATTCATAACTGTTCCATGAAACATTCAAACCAAACCTTTCATGAATGTGGAAGACAGAAAAACGACAAATTTTCAAAATAAAAGTCCAACAATCGCAAAGCACTGCGGCATGGGCCATTATTTGACAACCTGTTGCTGGAGCAGGTGGGAATGGAGAGGTGTGGCCATGGGAGCAGGACATTTTCTCTGGAGTCCCGCAAATGAAAAGGGAAAAGTGCCAAGTGTTTTTTTTTTTTTTTTTTTTTTTAAATATGGGGAAGATATGTGGTAGGTGAATGGTAGATGACACATGGGGTGGGGGGGGGGGGGGGCATTCGATGCAATTTCAACACTGAGGTAGTTCAAAGAGGATCGTAACATTGTAAATTTTACAATTTTGAAAGATGACAGCACTGTTGAAAGAAGCAGTGTTTTGCAATTGCTGGACTTTTATTTTGAAAATTTGTTGTTGTTCTGTCTTCAACATTCATGAAAGGTTTGGTATGAATGTCTCATAAAGCAGTCATAAATGCTTTATGTGTAGTTTATGAAAGCTGTTATGAATGTGTTATGAACTCACCCATCAAGTAATGTGTTACAAAAAAATTTGATGATTTTTAACCTTTTTTTTTTTAAACCCTGTGATATATATTGCGATAGGAAAAAATCCTCTGTTTGGTGCCAACACAAACAGTCAAACAGATTAGTGGTCGACTCATACTTTTCAGTATAATGTTTCTCGTAGCTGAAATAGTTTTATAAAAATATTACTACAAAATAAATACATTTTAAAAAAGTTAAATAAAAAAAAAAAATAGCTGAAATAATTTTATGAAAATATTACTACAAAATAAATACATTTTAAAAAAGTTAAATAAAAATAAAAAATGATGAAAATAATCAATAAATGAAAATGTAAAGAAATAAAAAAAATACAAATAAAAAGAACTAAAAATTTTAAATAAATACATGAATAAAATAAAAATAAATAATTTCATATAATAATAATTAGATTTTTTTCTGTTTAAACACGTACAGATACTGACTTTTGCATTTGTTCTAAACAATAACACAAATTTTTCTAGCTTTGTGAAAATGTCATTCTTTCTCCTGAGTCCACCGTGCAATATTAACTACCATCATAAACTGTGACTTTTACTGTGCAATATTTTATCTCTTTATTGTGTAAATACCCCTTGTCCTTTTACTTATTTCTTCTATGGTGTTTTTATGCAAACACGGGAGTGTCAATTCCAATTTTGTTTTGAAACCAATGACAATAAAGGCTATTCTATTCTATTCTATTCTATTCTATTCTATTCTATTCTATTCTATTCTATTCTATTCTATTCTATTCTATTCCATTTTTAGAGAAAACTGTTCAGTATCTTCTTCAGCACCATGGAGAGAGCACTGATGCCTGGCTGTTCTGGGATCAGCACCACAGACAGTGACCTTTAGAACCTCAGTATGTTCTCAGTGACAGGCTTTCACACACTAGATAGTAGAGCTACACAATATCAGAAAAAATGGCTTTGTGATTATTTTTTTTTTACAACCCTGTGATATACTATATTGTGGTATAAATAATCCTCAGGAGTAAATAACAGCTGTGTGGTGCCAATGCAAACAGTCAAACAGATTAGTGGTCAACACAAAACATACGTTTCAGTGTGTTTATTTCTGGCAGTCAGGGTGATTTTCTCTTGTTGGTTTTGGTTGATTTTTCTTTTGTTGGTTTTGGGTGATTTTCTCTTGTTGGTCGCTCATTTTTCAGTCTTGTTACCAGTGACTCAGTCCAAACTGGTTCAGAATGATTGTGATGTGCTCAGTGTGTGTCAGGTTCTATTGAAATTACATTAGAAAATGTTGTGCTCATTTGTCTCCTACATTGACAGGAACCTGTCATGTGACTATTGCGAACACGTACATTGCGGTAATCGGTGCTCAAACAATATATCGTACAGCTGTATTGTAGGGTATTATTCACATTGATAAATATCTGAATTACCAAGACTTGTTGACAGCAGCCGCTCACAATAGTCCATTAACACCAGCAACAACCAATTCTCTTTACTAAATCTAAATCTAAAGTCTAAATGATCTAAACTGATCTAAAGTGAAAACAAAGCTGAATGTTTAATCCAATGCTGCTGCAGTGACATGAGCATGTCTGCACAAAAGAACAACCTTTGTACACTTGGAGGAACATAATTAGTTTGGAAAGCAAGCTAAGGCAAAATAGAATCTGAAAAAAAAAAAATACAGAATGTGTGTCTGCAGCTCATTTCACCCATTTACTTTAAATTATCTTTTTATTCACATGTGTAATTATCCGTTATATACAACAATTGCAATCATCAACATTGCGCAACACAAACGAGATGTATATAAAAAAGATCAGTGATTATATCCATAATGCCCTTCTGGAATTTATTTTTATGGACTATTGATTTCAGTTATAAAACTAGAAAAACCTCCGACTAAGGCAGACCCCCCTTCCTTTCAACTGAAGAGAGGTCCACCAAGGAGGTTTTGTTTTTGCCAGAGTTTGTTTGTCTGACTGTTAGTTAACAAGATAATTCAAAATGTTATGGATGGATCTTGATGTAATTCACAGGGTAGGTTGGTAATAAGGAGATCTGGAAATGTGTCACAACCTGCCACAACCTTAACCAGTCCTGTTTCCATCAGTCCAGTTCTGTAGCGTCCTGTTTCCGGCTAGCGTCCTGCTTCCAGAAACAAACACTGCACCTGTCTGTTAAAAAGAACCTAACGTTACATCCATAAAAAATCCGTTCTTTAAAAAAGCTTTCAATCACTTGGATTTTTCCCCCATTCTTGAAGAGGAATAAAAACACTTTGGAAAAAAAAATCTTGACTATGGTTCTGATAATTCATGCATCAAAGGGTTGAAATACAGCTAAAAACTGTTTTTACCCAAGGGCCATAATAACACTAAACACTGCCAGATGGGATTAACAGATGGATAGTATTAAAATGATGGAGTTTTATTTTATTGTGAAATTTTCTTGTATTGTTTTACACCCTGCACATTATATTTATTTTATCTAGAGTGCTCCTTTTTTACCACTTATATATATATATATATATATATATATATATATATATATATATATATATATATATATATATATATATATATATATATATATATATATATATATATATATATATAATATATACATTTTCTGGCACCCAAACTGGGTGCTTTTCTATTCTACTCTATTCTTTTCTGTACAGTAGTGTGTATCGTGGACTGTTTTAACTCAAAATCAAATGAATCTTAAACACATTGTCCCTTAATGTTGGGGTTCCATATAAAAATGTGGATATTGATCAGCTGATATGTACGGTGGCCGACGGGGGCAAACTCACCGCATCCATAAAACGCAGCAAGCACAAGAAAGATGCACAACCAAAAACACAAACACATAAAACAAATACAACAAAAGTGAAGCTGCAAGAGAAAATGCTGCAATAACAGAAATTAAAGCAGAAGCAAAAACGTACAAACTCCCAAAACAAATGCGAAAGAAAAATGCTCCAAATACCAAAACATGGAAACTACCAAAACAAGTGCAAGAGAGAAACGTTGCAAATCCACTCCACAACAAAATGAAAGTTCACCAAAATAAAACAGAAGAAGTAGAAGATGTTGGATGAAGATGAATTAACACATTAGCGTGAAAAGGTTTGTTTCCCTTCGTCTTCTTTAAACACTTGACCATAATCTGCTACAATATATTAGAATAGCGGCACTAACATTAGCTCCATACCTCTGCTGCTCTACAGCTTTTCACGCTAATCTCTTCCAGCTGTCATTCCATGGTTATTTCATTAATATTACTGTGTTCTCCATTGTTATTGAATACATTGTGTGTTGGTTCTATTTTTTTTTTGCTTTGTTTCCAGCTGTTTTGACACGGTAGAAAAATGACTTGAGGTCGAACAACAGAGTTTACTTCTTCATACACGGTCACGAGGCGTCTCTGATCGGCTCAGAATGCGTGAACGAACACTCCCCCCTCCCCTCTCACTGTGTATGTATTTACCTTTCCCCAAGTAACATCCAGCTAGGTTTCGTGCCATTGCTTGTTCTAAAAACGTGCAGGGAAAAAAATAGGCTTTATTTCCAAAGAGAGCACATGAACCAGTATGACCTGCCATTTTTTTCCCAGTTTTTGCAGCAGCTACTCTGGCACAGTCTTCTCTTATAGATGCTAATGCTAATTCTACTTCAGATTCACTGCCGGGACGGGCTTAACCCCACGTGGGTGACCCTAAAGTCCATCTGACGTCAGATGGACCGGCTTTTTCTAGGTCCCTCGTTCCTCTTGTTATTTTCTGTGAATGCAGTATGCAGCCAGTGGAGGTGACGAACCACTGTCAAAGGCAGCATGTGTTGGTAACTTGGGGTGACCCATCAGATTCTAAAAGGAGCGTTTCTCTCTTGCAGTTGTTTTAAGAGTTTGCATGTTTTGGTATTTGCAGCATTTTTCTTTCGCATTCATTTTGGGAGTTTGTACGTTTTTGCTTTTGCTTTCGTTTCTGTTATTGCAGCCATTTTCTCTTGCAGGACACTTGTGTTGCATTTGTTTTATGTGTTTATGTTTTTGGTTGTTGCATCTTTCTTGGGGTGGGACGGTGATGCAGTGGTTAGCACTCATGCCTCATAACAAGAAGGACCCTGGTTGGAATCCCACACCAGACCTTTCTGTGTGGAGTTTGCATGTTCTAACTGTGTCTGCGTGGGTTTTCTCCGGGTACTCCAGTTTCCTCCCACCATCCAAAGACATGCACTGATAGGTTCATTGGTTAATCTAAATCATCCATAGGTGACTCATACAGGGTGTACCCCACCTTCGCCCATTGTAGCTGGATAAGGCCCCCTGTGACCCTAGTGAGGATAAAGCGGGTTCAGATGACGAGCGAGCGAGCATCTTTCTTGTGTTTGCAGCGTTTCGTCGATGCAATGTACGTGTGCATTTACAGCAGTCGTTCAAACAGTCGTTCAAACACATTTCGCAGCAGTCATCAACCACAGGAAACTCAAATGAACAGAAAAGCAACACTTTTTCTGAAACAACTGTGCCAGCTGAACTCCTCACAGTTAATAACAGCCAACATTTAAGGTTTTCACACTTTCTGGTTTTTGCACCAATGAGATTTTCTTTTAATGAAGCACAGTTGCACCTTCTGCAGTAGTCTGTCACAAGATGAAGTGTCTCTTAAGGGTGTCTCCTGGGGTTTAATTTACCAAAAGTTAATTTACCTACTTGGCTACTATTTCTATTTGGGAACAATGAGTTGGCTTCCAGATCTTTCTAGCAGATATCATCACGCTGCTAATTTGTCTCTTCCATACCCCAGCAGCCTCTATCTCAGGGAGGCTGCTGTCAAATTACTCATATGAAAATCAGCCTGTGACATCATCTGCTGATTCAAGCATACTTTTCAGAAGCAACACATGAATAGAGAAGAAATGCTGATGACGGTGATTAGCTTCACCATTCAAGGTGGAACGAATAAACCTGAATCTTCACAGCACTTTTACATCACACTCACCCACTCTTCCTACAGTCAAAACTACTCAAATTCACAGATATGGTAAAATTCCAGACGGCATGTACAACGCTAGAAAAATCTTTTCCCGCAAAACATACAGATACTATTTAGGGATGGAGATGGGTAATATCAATTGAGAGAGAAACACAATTTTAAGATAAAAAGAACACGTACACACAGGAAATCATTTTGCATTTGGTTTTGTGGGTGAAAGTGCGGAACAGTATGGAGCTCAGACAGTGTTAGAATAAGCTACATTTTTCGCAAAACAATAGCAATATTCCTACAATTTTGACAAAGTATATTTGTGCTTTGAACGTGTTTCCATTGACGGTTGTTCAAGGCAGGTGCATCGTAACTCTCATGAAATATCATCACGCAATATTTCACAGCTGGAAGATGGACCTTTGGATGTCTTGATATAACGCTGCGTTTCTCTGCTGTTTGTCTCTAAAATGGCAAATACGTTTTTCTTGTGAATTATTTCGAGAAAGGTCTCCATCTCTTCCTCTGTCCATGTGAATCATGCCATTTTCAATGTAAGAGAAGTGATCATGTGACCATGTATATCATGTCCTGTGACGTATAATCGCAAAAAAAAGTGTTTCCATTGTGCTTTTGTGATATATTAGAATATAGAAACTCATCTGATAAAACTGTAACAACTTTTTATCGATATTTTAGTGTAAGTTAGTATTTTATTTTATCTCAGACATATGTGTAGGTATTTCTCACCTGACATGTTTCAGCGTGTTACTTCCACCTGAATGTTGCAGTGACGTGCTTCTAAAAACAGCTGATGTTGTTGTTTGACCTCCTTGTCAATATTGACAGGTTAGTTACACTTCCTGCTGTTACAGTTGTGCTCTCAGGATGGTGCTCCAGGTGTGTAAGAGCATGTATGCCCCCTCATCCCTGTTCATGGTGGTGGGGCTCTGCTTTCTGATTTCTATGGACTCCTTAATTCAACGGTGATATCTATTGTTTTCTTCTTGTATTATTTTTGCATTGCAATAATAATACAAAATAACAGACCACTGCAAAAGGGAAAATCATATCATGGACCAGGACAATGGGACAAGGTGGTGGGTTGTTGTTCCACCTCAAAGGGAAATATTTTTCGATAGTCACGCGTGGGCAATACATTATCCCGCTTATTCTACAGTTATTACAGCTTATTATTGCTACTACTCTAACAGATTGGATAAAATAGGCCACTTTGAATTCTTTCAAAGTGGCCGAACTACCTGCGGAGTGATACGGTACCGTCAATCTGAAGTGACAAAACTCGTTTCCATTGGCAACGAGCAGTTATCGAAAAAAAAAAAAAGAACACTGGGAACGTCCGTTCAAAGTGAACGCAAGTGAAGTGTTAACTTCTACCCACTCCTTGTGAACATGCTTGTTTTGTTTTTTACTGTATATTTTCCTTTTCTTAATGTTCAATTAAATCAAATCAAATCTCACACAAAATGATGGAAGAACTGTTCCATCCATCCGTTGGGTGAGTGGTGTGGGATTCTTCACTCATTGCTCATCTACCAAATTGCCTGAGGCAGACTTGCTTCTGCATTGCCTAAAAAAAAGTCTTTACAGCGTGATTAGGTTTACTTTACTTGCTGCCCCTTCGCTCCCCAGTACTCACATTGATTGTTTTCTCCTGGCTTGGTAAATAGGTGGACATCAATACGCCCCTGCAGTGACGTCAGGGTTCACCTAGCTGCAAGTCTCCTGGGTTTATCAATTAGAGCTAAGAATGCAGCCAAGGATTTCATTTGTAGCCTAAGCTGTTATTAGTAACGACAGGTGGGTATTGAGTTCGGCGCAACACTGTGCTGGGGAAAATTGTGATAAATGACAAGGGGAGGCTCTCTCTCTTTCTCTATTGAGTGGTGCAGATGGATGACTGTTAGTCATTAGCAGGAGGAAAGGTGTGTGTCTGTTCATGTGTGCTGTTACACTGTAAAAAAAAATAATAAAAAGATGCTTTTACAGTAAAATTGTGGCAGCTGTAGTTGCTGAATGGACGTTCATCTATAGTCTGTCCGTCCATGGGAGTGAATCTGTCCTTCAGTGTGCTTTCTTCTTTTTCCCACTGGGTTTTGAAGTTTTTTCTTGCCGAAAAGGAGGGTCTAAGGACAGGGGATGCTTGGGACTTTTCATATATCTCTGTAGTTGATTGTGTTTCTGTAAAAAAAAGTCCTGTGAGACGAATTTGTTGTGATTTGGTGCTTTATCAATAAAATTTAATTGAAACATTTTCTTCATTTACACAAAAAACATGTAGTGACAAAGTTAATTTTACAGTTGATTCTATGTTTTAGCATAAAAAAAATAAAGTTTTAACATTAAACAAATACCCTGTTTTACTTGACAATCTATATGATTTTTTATTTTATTATTATTACGGTATCATCAGGGCCGGATTATGGGGGCTCTGGGCCCTGGGGCCAGGAGTGTGCAAAGGCCCCCCCCTCCCCACCATCCACAACCTGCACCAACCTACAAAACTGAACTTAGTTTTTGGGTACAATATTATTGGTCCCAGGGGTAAATGTTCTGTACTTATATAGTTCTTAGCTCAAAGCGCTTTACATTAGCCTCACATTCATCCATTCACACTCATACACCAGTAGGTTTCTAAGGTTCTGTCAGTTCTACTAGGAGACTAAGTCAGGATTCAGTGTCTTTGCCCAAAGACACTTCGACACGTTGACAGCCAGAACCACCAACTTTTCGGTCATTGAACGACTCGCTCTACCACATCCACCCTAGACAAGGTCCTCTGACTGCCGTACCTGTCTCCCTCACCCAATTCATATCACCCTTCACTCTGGGTTCTCTTTAGATATGCCCTAGAACAATGTGAGTAGTCATAGATCCTAGACAATAGAGGCCCTCTGACACCGCAATTGGCATCTAGATCTGGGTACCGACCCCATTGGCCGGGTCCATAATA
>CM035799.1:37223113-37444385 GCA_020466265.1 Siphamia tubifer | reverse complement strand
AAGGTTGTGGATGGATCTTAATGACGTGTCACACGGAGCGAATGATTAGGTTTTGATGATGGATTCTGGATCACTTTGAAATATTACATTGCAGTAAATGGAGAATAAATTTCAAAATGATCCAGAATCCAGGATCATCATCAAAATCTAATCATTGGTTAAAATTAAAATCTAATCATATAGAAGACAGTGTACTTATAACTTTTCATTTTGTATATTTAATGTTTGATAACTGTAGAATGTTCATTATGACTTACTTAAATTAAGTTCATATTTTCATTTATCTCAGACATATTTGTAGGTATTTGTCACCTGACATATTTTGTCGTGTTACTTCAGAGTCACCTGAGTGTTGCAGTGACCTGCTTTTTAAAACAGCTGATGTATGCCCCCTTCATCCCTATTCATGGGGGTGGGGCTCCACTTTCTAATTTCTATGTATCTATTGTTTTCTTGTTGTTTTATTTTTGCATTGTCCCTCCTGCAGTGTCTGTTTTTGATGATTTCAGGTTCTCTTGCATGGTATTATAAAATAATACAATGCTTTATGAATCATATTCGGACAAACAGGGCTATAAATTAACTTTTTTCATCACCAGCCAATGTGGCTAGTAGATTTTTTATCTTACTAGCCAATCAGAAATTCAACTAGCCATTTTTTTCCCTTGACCAAAATGAGACATACACCTTAAAATTTCTTTAGATTATTTTATTTAACCTTTTTCTATTGAAATAATTAATTTTTTTAAACATATGATCAAATTTTTTTTTAACATTTTCACATTTAACTCTTAAAACTTCTTGCTTTTATATTTTTTCCCATTTCACTGTTAACACTTCTTTACTTTTCTCACTTATATTACAATTTATACAATACATAGACTCACATCTTGTTGCTCTTACATTTTCTCAATTGGTCCCCATATCATTTCTTTATGTCTCTCTCCGTGTCGAACACCAGCCACTCACGACCCCCAAGCCATTTTGGGTTAAATGTCGTCTGCTTTTTCTTTACCGTTACCTCAGACTCCACAACATCCCCTCCAGTCTTTGCTCTTTTCTCACCCCCACACTCCGAACCTACCAACCACCGCCACATTCTTTTTTTTTTGTTCTCATTGACACAACACACGCTTCAGAAAATGTTCTCCTTCTTCTATCTCTTAACATCATCTTCTTCACCTCAGAGTCAACCGCGCAAAAATGCTCGAAATCGAATGAAATGAGGACGCAGCCAATGGATGCATGCAACGTCATCATGGTAGAGTTCATGGGAAATGTAGGAACTTTCATCTTGTCAGTGTTCGGGACTAGAGAAGGTTTTCTAATCAGGACACTTTTGTAAAAAAAAAATTATATCACTCGCCACCAGCCAAAGTGGCTAGTAAGTTGTTTTTTTTACCCGCCAAAATGGATTTTCACTCGCATTTGGCGGGTTGACGGGTGTTAATTTATAGCCCTGGTGACAAATATCAAACACACGACACATTATTAGTACAAATGGACTCACTTTAGAGTTTGAAAATATTTAATTTATGCTCAACTACAACCAAAGACACATGTATATATGCACAAATATGCACAGATTACTTTCCTGTAAATATACTTTTTGGGCCAAAAATCACTCCATATAAAGACTCATGATTATTTGTCAAAAATGTCTGAGTGATTTTTATTTTATTTTCTCTCTCATCAAAGTGACTTTTTTATTACTTCACCATTCCATGGCAAAGTAATGTCATCATTGGGGTTTATTTGTTTGTTTCTTTGACTGTTAGCAACATAACTCAAAAAGTAAAGGATGGATCTGGCTGAAAATTTCAGGAAATGCTGATGTACTGTAGGAACAAAGAAAAAAATATTACATTTTGGTGGTGATCAGTGGAGGTGGGGCGGGGGGGGGTACATGTGTCTATCAAGAGGGGGGGCTGATCTGCATTGTGCTTTTGTAGTTATTCAAATATTATCCTCTTTATTTTACTATATTTAATTTACTGACATGTTAACTCATTCACTGCCATTAATGTGTTTTGGCATCAATTCAAATCCAAATGAAGAGTTTACACTTTATTTTGTTGGATGTAGTTTTATAGTATTTTATTATAATAATATAATATAATATAATATAATATAATATAATATAATATAATATAATATAATATAATATAATATAATATAATATAATATAATATAATATAATATAATATAATATATAATATAATATATTATAATATAATATAATATAATATAATATAATATAATATAATATAATATAATATAAAATTATTCTCTTCTAATTCACCTGGCAGTGAATGAGTTAATAAAAACTCAAAGTAATATTGAAGGTTATTAGATAAAATCAGAGGGAAAAAAATGGTGGGAAAAACAAACACCTACAGTCAGTGTCATTTGTCAAACATCTTCACAGTGTTGGAGAAGATGATTTGTTTCCTCTTCACTCCAGCCTTTGAACTTAAACCACTATTTCACATATTTAATGTTTTTAGATTTAAATTACCGTTGCATTCATCTGTGATGTTTTAGGTCAATTACTTCATATGGGTAAGTTTAACCTCTGTGACCCCTGCTGCGACATAGAAAAAAAAAGACATTTCCTCACACTGTAAAATGTAATAAGTTGACTTTACTTTGAAAAACTCAAGAAACTGGTTGCTGTAAATTTTGTGAGTAAACTAGCTTCCAACTTTTCAGTGTGTACCAGTTTTAAATTTTACATATTAGTCTTAAGCCCCCCGCCCCCTTCCCAACTTACACTTTTTTTCCCTCATTATTTTTTATTGAATTGAAAAAGAACATCAGAACAAGACTGGACTCACATATAGTTAAATATATGAACAGGCAGAAAGTTGGCTCATTAGTTCTTGGAAGACATGGAATCAAATTAAGAAAAGGAATATGAAATAAAAAATGTAACATTCAAATAAAATATAAATTCCATTCTATTCTATATTCTACAAGATATTCCTTTTTGTGCAGTTTACATGTTAAATAGTAAATAGTATATATATATATATATATATATATATATATATATATATATATATATATATATATATATATATATATATATATATATATATATATATATATATATATATATACACACAAACACTGTATTATAATGTTATGCCATTGTGTCCTTGAAGGGGGTTCATCCAATTTAACAAATACATTTTCTAGCACAGAAAGTTAGCATTCTATACGATTTCCTCTTTTACTTATCACTGATAAAGCAGTTTGAAATACCAAGCAGTATACAAAGTGGGTCGAAAAAACTGATGTACTTAGATTAACATTTACATCATGCTCCACCACTCTCCTAAAATGTTTAAAGGGCAACATGCAGGTTAGACACTACCATGAATCATAGTGTATATAAATGATAAATATCAGGATGTTGATAAAGAAAGTGCAATTCAACTTCGTAATATATACTTTTTTAATCAAAAATGTGAAGAAATACTGGCTGGAAGTTACGTAGCACCAGGGAGTTTCGCAAGATCAAGCTAACTATGTTGTATACTGACGATATGGAGGAGACCAGAGTAGATAGTATTTACAGTATGATGGGTCACAGCCCTATAATTATGAACCACAGTGGAGAGAGAGTGAGGTCAGGGCAATAGAGAGAGGGATATACACAGGAATGATGGTCAGAGGAGGGAGATAGGGGTTAATAATCAATGGTGAATTAGCCAAAATACCTGGTAGCATAGTGGCTAATGCTAAACTAGCTTACAACTTATCAGTGTGTACCAGTTTTAAGTTTTACATATTAGTCTTAAGCCCCCCCCCCCCCCCCCTCTTCCCAACTTACACTTTTTTTCCCTCATTATTTTTTATTGAATTGAAAAAGAACATCAGAACAAGACTGGACTCACATATATTTAAATATATAAACAGGCAGAACGTTCGCTCATTAGTTCTTGGATGACATGGAATCAAATTAACAAAAGGAATATGAAATTAAAAAAAATTGAACATTCATATGAAATATAAATTCTATTCTATTCTATATTCTACAAGATATTCCTTTTTGTGCAGATGTTCATCTATAGTCTGTCCGTCCATGGGAGTGGTTCTGTCCTTCACTGTGGTTCTCCTCAACATTTCTTATTTTTCCCACTGGGTTTTGAAGTTTTTTTTCTTGCCAAGAACGAGGGTCTAAGGACAGGGGATGCTCAGGAGTTGTCATATACACTCAACAAAAATATAAACACAACACTTTTGTTTTTGCTCCCATTTTTCAGGAGATGGACTTAAAGATCTAAAATTTATTCCAGATACACAATATTACCATTTCTCTCAAACATTGTTCACAAATCTGTCTAAATGTGTGATAGTGAGCACTTGTGCTTTGCTGAGATAATCCATCCCACCTCACAGGTGTGCCACATCAAGATGCTGATCTGACATCATGATTAGTGCACAGGTGTGCCTTATATTGCCCACAATAAAAAGCCACCCTGAAATGTGCATTTTTTTTTGCTTTATTGGGGGTCTGGGGACTCAGAACCAGTCAGTATCTGGTGTGACCACCATTTGCCTCATGCAGTGCAACACATTTTCTTCGCATAGAGTTTATCAGATTGTCAATTGTGTCCTGTGGAATGTTGGTCCACTCCTCTTCAATGGCTGTGCGAAGTTGCTGGATATTAGTGGGAACTGGTACAGGCTGTCGAATACGCCGGTCAAGCACATCCCAAACATGCTCAATGGGTGATATGTCCGGTGAGTATTCTGGCCATGCAAGAACTGGGACATTTTCAGCTTCCAAGAATTGTGTACAGATCCTTGCAACATGGGGCCGTGCGTTATCTTGCTGAAACATGAGGTGATGTTCATGGATGTATGGCACAACAATGGGCCTCAGGATCTCGTCACGGTATCTCTGTGCATTCAAAATGCCATCGATAAAATGCACCTGTGTTCTTCGTCCATAACAGATGCCTGCCCATACCATAACCCCACCACCACCATGGGCCACTCCATCCACAACATTGACATCAGCAAAGCGCTCACCCACACACGCTGTGTGCCATCTGCCCTGAACAATGTAAACCGAGATTTGTCCATGAAGAGAACACCTCTCCAACGTGCCAGACACCATCGAATGTGAGCATTTGCCCACTCAAGTTTGTTACGGCGACGATCTGGAGTCAGGTTAAGACCCCGGTGAGGACGACGAGCATGCAGTTGAGCTTCCCTGAGACGGTTTCTGACAGTTTGTGCAGAAATTGTTTGGTTATGCAAACCAATTGTTTCAGCAGCTGTCTGAGTGGCTGGTCTCAGACGGTCTTGGAGGTGAACCTGCTGGATGTGGAGGTCCTGGGCTGGTGTGGTCACACGTGGTCTGCGGTTGTGAGGCCGGTTGGATGTACTGCCATATTCCCTGAAACGCCTTTGGAGATGGCTTATGGTGGAGAAATGAACATTCAATGCATGAGCAACAGATCTGGTTGACATTCCTGCTGTCAGCATGCCACTTGCACGCTCCCTCAATGCTTGTGACATCTGTGGCATTTTGCTGTGAGACAAAACTGCACATTTCAGAGTGGCCTTTTATTGTGGGCAGTATAAGGCACACCTGTGCACTAATCATGATATCAGATCAGCATCTTGATGTGGCATACCTGTGAGGTGGGATGGATTATCTCAGCAAAGCACAAGTGCTCACTATCACACATTTAGACAGATTTGTGAACAATGTTTGAGAGAAATGGTAATATTGTGTATCTGGAATGAATTTTAGATCTTTAAGTCCATCTCGTGAAAAATGGGAGCAAAAACAAAAGTGTTGCGTTTATAATTTTGTTGAGTGTATCTCTGTAGTTGATTGTGTTTCTGTAAAAAGTCCTGTGAGACGACTTTGTTATGATTTGGGGCTTTATAAATAAAATTGAATTGCTATGAGTTTACATCGGGTACATTTAGCTTCTTAGCGTAATAAATGCACTTTCCTTTTTTTCCAGTAAACACCTATGGAGCTGTTCTTTTTTTATGAACATTTTGTCTTACTAAACCCAAAATGCATCATTGTGTTGCCATGACGCCCATACAGTACAGTCATTGCAGCACTTAGCCACTTGCTAATGCTACTTCTAGACAGGGGCAAATCTTCCACTGCACCGAGATAAATCAGTTGTCACCTCCCACAAGTGCGCCACCACACCTATCTTGGCGCAGCTCGTTCTGCCAAAGTACCAAACTGCTCTGCGCCACAAATCCTTCAACTTCTACTCATATACCCACAACATAGAATTCAGTGCATCCACTATTATATGTTTACCTCCTGTTATGTCACATGACGTATCCTCTGCGGAAAAGGAATAATTCCATTTCCTGTAAAATCATCACCTTTTAATGTAATTTTACAACGATACGGTTTTCTGGATCATGGTAATTTTGTTACCATGTGTTATAAAATTAATGTCTAAACAATTCTAAGTCTAAATTTAAGGATTAAAAAAAAATCACATTACACTTTAATCTTCCGACATGATCAGCGCACGTAGTTGCAGAACACGTCAATCTCATAATTAACTTGGGATTTTAATTTAATATATTTCAAGGCTGGTGAGTGAATATTATAGGTACTGTATGAACATTATATTTTTGAGAACAAACATATTCTTCCCAGTCATGTAACGTATTAAACTGAAGGCTCAAATGATCCTCATATGATGAATCACTAGTTTGGTTATGACTGCATTTCAAATACATTTCCATTTTCCCACTAAATAATTGAAAAGGTGTTAATATTGAACAGGAAAAAAGTGCTTAATTTCATTACTGTTATCAAAAGTCAAACATAAACAACTGAGTAAATTCAGTTTTATATGTAAAAATGCTGTTTTAATGCAATTTCTACCTACACGCATACATACACATTAAATGGTTAAAGTTGTATAATGACAAATAAAGTTACCTTTACCTTTAAAACTCGACGCCACGTCAGTATTCTACATTTTACTCCTCTTTAATATGTCACTATAAAGTTTTTTAATGACATTTCTGTCATGAGAATTACACAGACTTTGCATCTTTCTAAAAAACTAAGGATGACTTGTTTCTTTGATGAGTCTATCTAAAGTGTTTCATCATTCTTTTAGCAAAATAAACTATATACGTAGATATTATGAAATGTAAACACACACTTGTAGTTCTTATTGTCTGCTTTTCATTATCATAAATTAAATAATCAACCGTATAGGTTGCATTGTTTCAATGATGTCAGCAAAATGAATCCAAAAACCTATTAATTTGTTAAATATTGCAATTATTTAAGCTGATAATACTTTGATTTACAGTAGAAAAAGGCTTTGAATGTAGAACTTTGATTTGTATTGGATTCTTTCTTTTATTTAAGGGACCGTGTACATATAAACATTAACCATTGAAGGAGAGATGCCTGTATAAGGTTGTAGCATTTCCTGCTAATTTCCACTTGTAGTCCCTTTGGTAGGTTGATTTAATACATAAAATACATATAAAATATAAATAAAATATACACTAAAATATACAGAGAGACAGATTTTCACTTCTGATGACACTTTTCTTTTGTAAAATATCTGAATACATCTTCCACCACTGGAACAGGCTGAAACTTTATTTTGCTCTTGTTAAAAGTCTTATATACAATGATTAATAAAAATGATTTTACACCACAACAGAGAGGAGACAGGAAACTAGGGCACTGAGGAGAGGAAGTGTCATGCAGGTCAGCAGCAAGTGGCTAGAACCTTGTTTTCTTTCATTTTTTTTTTCACTTTTCTTCACTGTGTTAATTGAGGAACAACACATACATGACGTGTCAGTGAGGACAGCAGCAGGATAATATGGGACTCATTTAAAACTAGGGCAGCAAACAGTCCTAAACAAGACCTCGCATCCCCATGTTTCGCCTTCCCATGGGATTCACCTTCCATGACCGCCGTCGCCTCAGCTTTAGTCACACCTTTCCGGCTCCCCCAACCCCCGCCCGTGTCCATTCTTCTTTCATCCGTACAGAACACCAACACACTTCTGCTCACACCACCGTCATCTTGTTATTAGGCTTTTATTTAAAAAAACAAACCCCACTGTGGTAATGTGCAGGTGTGTACACTTACTTTCCAGACTCGCTCCTTAATAATCAGCTCAGTGTGGCTCACTGATGGATTTTTACATTTTTGGAAAACAATAGGATAATAGTAGCTTCAGGCTGTAGAGCAGAGGTGTCCAAATCCAGTCCTCGAGGGCCAGTATCCTGCCTGTTATAGATGTGTCGCTCTTCCACTACAGCTGGTTCAATGAATGATTGAATTGAATTAAATTGAATAATTATAAATTCATAAATCAGGCCTTCGCTGCGTACCACGTTGGCCTATTGATACTGGTTGCAGTTTGATCTGATCCTGCTCTTTGACCTCTAATTTGACCCACTGAACATGTATGACAACTCACCAAATTTTACACACACTTCAGAAGTGTGAAACATTGTGAGTATATATAGGTTTCAAAAACGTCAGTAAATAAATGTGTCTACAGCGCCCCCTATAAAAGTGACAATAGTTTGTATTAGGCCAGATCACGCCCTAGTGAAGTTAGAGCTATGAAAATCCATACACATGTTCGTCATATGATGATGAACAATAAACCTTATGAAGGCCACGCCCATAAACCAACAGGAAGTCCGCCATCTTAATTTTAAAAACCTTGAGTCGTGATTTTCGATGTCATCGGAATTTAACAAACTCCTTGGCCGTTGGGCCAAATCAGTTCAAAATTGATGAACGTGATCTAGACAAGTGGGACATTAAAATTTATAAAAAAATTTGGGAGACGTTTTTGTGCTACGCTGTCGCAAAGTTTGCAAAGTTTTTGGTAAAAATTACCATGACATAAATTGCTTCAGCTCAGACATACGATCATCGATTTGGCTGAAACTTGACACAGACGTCTATCTCCCAGGTCTACATCCATTTAACTAAAGACATTCAGATTTTTCACTCTAACGCCCCCTAGAAATGTGCTTGTATTAAAATGGCTGTAGTTTGGACACACAAACACCGATTTGGCTGAAATTTGACTCCGATGTCTGTCTCCTGGGTCTACACCTGTTTGTAGACCCAGACCCCTACAGATTCGACAAATACACTGTTAGCAAAATGGTATTAATTTAGCTGAAATTTAACTTGGACGTCACGTGGGGAGGCGGTCGCGAGGGACAGCAAAGGCCTTTGGGACTGCTTAATTTATGTTTCTTTTCTTTTTTTTTCCCATCGCCGATCAGGCTGTTTTTGGGCAGTATTGGCTGTTTATGATCGGCACACATCAAATGGCTTTGTGGTTTTGTTTATGTATTTATTTGGATGTATCTTATATAAACCATTTGCTAACTGACGTTTGTGTAATATTTTTTTTTGTTAATTATGTTTGGGTTTGAGAATTTTTTAATATTTATTTAAATTTTCTTGGCAGAAAAAGGGAAAAAAGTACACTATTGACAAAACATCTGAAATATTTTTGGTTTAATAAACGAGGTTTAAATAAAAAAAGTTCGGTTTTATTTTACGAATGCTGCCGGCAGCTCCCTGCACTTTTCATTTTTACAATTAAACATCATAAATGGATATGAAAGTCCGTGTCAGTGTGTGAATAATGTTTCTATTTATCAGTATATCAGTCTATTTACCAGCCTCCAAATTGCATTATTATCAGTATTGGCCCTGAAAAAAAACATATTGGTCGACCCCTAATTCTGATAATATCTTAGGGTGTCTGCTTTGTTCATATCTCTGCACTAAACAATAACCCACACAGCAAAACCACAAACAAGTCTGAGTGCTGAATGTCTCACCCCCATTGTCTGTTATTGCATATAATCTGTTTATGAAAAAGAAAAAAAGAAAAAAACAGGCCCTCATGGGACAAAGTGGAGTCACTTCCTAGAAGCAATAATCCCCATCAGTGTCGCTATCAGAGTCCCATAGGAATAATGTGCAATAATAAAGTATAAGGCTGAAGAGCTCAACGACAACAGCAAAAGTAAGAATACAATCACACCTAAGAAGCAGTTTGTAAGAAGGTTGTGTTTGAAGTGTGCTTACTGAAGGGCAGGGAAAGGCCAGCACATCACTGAACTACAACTGGAAGATTCACAAAAGTGGTCAATTTGCCAAATAGGCAATAACAGGCTTTAGCTGGAGTAACACTTACACTAGTATTGTCTTATTTATGCATGTAATATAGCTATTTGCCACTGCTGCAGTTAAATTCAAATAAAATTTCCGACATAAAACGGCGGTACTTCTACAGCTAAACACTGAGCAGATGATGAAGTTAATTGAAACCCTACTGAAAAGTGCAACCACATTAACTAACAATGACATGTTCAATGTCATCAAGTAGTTTAGGCTGTTTAACACATGATAACTATGCACTTATATATGTTAACCATAATGACAGGGTCAAAAAATGTGAATTACTTGCAATGTAACTCCTTTAACTTATAATTGAAGTGGACTGGAATGTAAAGATTTTGCTAAACCTTTTAAACTTGGTCCAGTCAGAGTGTTTCAGAGGTGGAGTCCTGTGCTTTCAGCCTGTTGGCTTCCATCACATGCTGCTGATGGGGTTTGGATCAGAACCACAGGGAACAATTGGAGAATTGGTATGATTTGAGATTCAATGTTTTTCAACACTATTATTCACTAAAATGTCTCAGTAAAGCAACATATAGTTTTACATAGAAATAGCTGAATAGACTCTGTCCATCATGACCATATGTGATAAATGCCAACATTAACATTCCTTTGAGATTAAGGTGAACTGGTATTAAAGGGGACATATCATGTAAAATGCACTTTTTAATTGTCTGTGTGTGAGGAGACCCTGAAATCATGAACAAAAAACATCCACTCTATTTTTTCTCCTGATCTATTTCTTGTTGGGGGATGATGAAAACGCTCCATTTTGGATTTTCTATGCTTCATACATTACATGCATCATTTCAATACCCCACTCCATCCCACCCCACCAGCTTAGCTAACCCCATCTCTGTGTAGAGATGGGGTTAGGGTCCTCCATTATTCTTTATCGTTTCCTGGTGTGCGTCCGGTGAGTTGGGGACTAACCTCTGGTCGTTGTGCGTGCGTCCAGGCTTGCAGTTGGTCTGACTGGTTGATCGGACAGGCTGGTCCATGGGTGGCACCACCGCTGTCTGTAGGTGGTGTTGTGGCCTGTCTGGCCAGCCCAAATCCGGTAAGGTCCAGAAGGTACCAGGGCTGTAAAACTCAGCACTTGGTCCACTTTGATTCTCTCCAGCTGATTTTATTTCATCAGTGTCTTTGTCTTTTTTTTTCTGCCTCAACTTTTTCATGTTACATTTCTTTCTCCTCTTCCTCTAAGTAGAATGTGGAAGAGAGGGGCGGAGTCAGCTGTGGCTCGTATGCATTAAAGCATGTGTTTTAAACGTTCTGTTTGTCCAGGTTAAAGAGGCTGCTGTATCTGCATCAATGTGGTATTTTGATGAAAAACAGGTCACTGAGACACCAGGGAACTGTCTTCAATGGTGGACAATAGGGAGCCTAAGTCTCCGCCCTTTCCGGTCGGTCCACTGGGCCTAAGTTCGGAAAAATTTAACATGAGAGTGGATGAGGAGAAAATAATTATTTTCTGGTCCACTTTACTTTATGCCCTGAATCACACATTTGCTGTACTTTAATTAAAATCATAACCAATGATGATTCTTTGATACGTGTTTTGTGATTTATTAGCGTGTAAAAATATGTCATTATTTGGACTCTGTTTGGACTACATATCAGACGTCACATAGCTGACGTCACAGCAGAATCTTTCCCTGCAAACTTTTCAAAACCGTTTACCGCCTTTTCTATTTTTCATTTGTAAATGCCTGTGTGCTTTGTGTCCCAGTGTAATCACAACACCATTTCCACATGTTCCCTCTACCGCTTCCCGGCGCATGCTGGCTCTCACTCGACCAACTATCTCTCCCCAGGAGTAGCTGCCACTTTCCACATGCCCCGATTTAAAGTGTTTTTCTCCACGTTTGATGCTCTTGCCTTCGTCCTGAAAGAAGGAGGTGAAGCTCGCTAAAGTCACAGCCATTTTCAAAGAGTTTGATGGTGAAGCTTGGTGGTGATGTCATATTTGTGAGACGAACGTTGTAGTCCATTACTTACTCTCACATAAAACCTAACGTAACTTTGGATGCCTGTCCAAAGTGAGTGCTTTCTCAATGTGAAAATGTATCTTTAAAATTCACAGACATCATATATGAAAACCGTAGCACATTTCAAACGGGACCAGAAAATTACTTTTATCCCTCCATTGACTCGCGTTCATTTTTTTATGGCACTTAGGCCCCATTGCCCGTAAATCGACCGGAAATAGAATAACGTCACTTAGGCTCCCTATGGACATGATATGTCCCTTTTAAAACAGATAAAGGAACTAAAGTCTTCAGCAACTTTAAACAAATAATGGTGACACCTCTGTCTTTCAGGTCTGCAATCTTTGTTTTTGCATATTTTCAGTCTGACACTTGTGACTTTTGATTTGTAAAATTATCTAGTTAAGTAACAAATACCATATAGGTGAATCGTACATTTCACACCTTTCAGTAGTGAAGGTTTCAGTTTGAATTAATCCACCCTTCAATACCTATTGTTTGGCTAAAAAAAACTATCACATGCAGTATAAAGTTGCTGCATCACAGATACATAACTCCTGTAGCTGCAATAAATGCCTCAGACAAATCTCTGGTCTCCTTCTACTGCAGCTGCGACACATAAAACAGTGATAATAACCTCATAAACCTAAAATATAATTTAGGAAAATAGCAACATTTTACCCACCAAAATTCAGATATCTTTGTACACAAAATTCATCCTCCTTTCTTTCCTCAAAAACAGTTACATTACTCTGCAGTACAGATCTGTAGTGACTGAAAGCAGGGGCGTCACAGCCATTTAAAATGTGGGGGTGTTCTAGGTTGTGGCACATGAGCAAAATTTTCTGAATCTATCATCAGAAAAATTATCCATTAATGGTTAAATTTTTATAATAAAAAAGTAATATATGGGTGAAAATAATAACAAAAATTTGTTTTTCCTCAATTAAACATTTATTTAAATCATGAGTCAAAATTATGAAGTAAAAAGCAAAAATTATGAGATGAAAAGTAAAAATTATGAGATGAAAAGTAAAAATTATGACATAAAAAAATTATATAAGTTTGGATTTAAAAAATCAGGCACTGATTATCAATGTTTTGTCCATGTCAGGGGAGACGACTAAAAATATGTTCCTCAGGGGGAACATCACTGAAAAAAGTTCTAGAACCACTGTCTTAGGGTAAATGTCACAGAACAAGACATAGTTTAGTTAACTTAGTTTAACAACGCTAACATTTCTCATTACTTACTGGTTGATGACTGTTTGCTAACACCGCGAAGAAGAGCTGTTTACATTACCAGCGAACTGAGGTGCGCTTCATTTAGACATACTGTTGTGCCGCTCGGGCGGGTAAACAGTTTAAACCATAAATATTGTAACAGCCCCGAAATGTTATTGATGTTTGTTTGGCGTGATTGTGACCGACAGTAACCGTTTATCCTGAAATAAAAAGTAGGTGAGACTAACAGTGGAACGATATAGGAAAAAGTGGGGGGTATGAAATCATCTGGTTGGAGAAGTGGGGGTGTCACAACACCCCCATCCTCCACAGGTGTGACGCTCATGATTGAAAGTGATGGTCAAATCCATTTCCTGGTTGTCACAGACTTGCTAGCTTGGGAATTGTCCAACCTTTTTTTTGTTTTGGTGTCCAGCTTCTCTTGAAATTGGCTTCGACAATGAAAATTCAACTAAATTGTCATTTATTTTCAGTCACATGACAGACTGGGTACTATAAGTAAGTACCAGTGACCTTAAAGAAGTTAGGAAACTGTTAAGGGTTCTATTATTAACACAACTACGGCACAGCTGTCTGTCAGGAAGGAAAATAAGTTTTATTCAAAAAACAACTGCTCTGAATGTTCATTGTAGTAGTCAAGCTCGCTGTCAATCAAAGCCCACACAGCAGACACTCACCTGTCACTCAACACTAAATATGCATAACTTAATGTAATTTTAAGAGGTAAGTTCCATAAAAATTCAGCCAGTGTACATTTCTTACAAAGGTAGAAAATAGATATAGAGACCAAAATAGGTTTTTGAATCAGGTTTAAAAAAAAATTTTCAATTCCTCTATAGCACTAAGTCTGGTCATTTTAATATGGGGTCTGGAAATTAACTCACTTTTAACTTGTGCTTAATGTTACTGGTGCCTCTGGATTGGTTTCAGTTTTTAGACCTGCATATCAAATTCCCCCAAATTTGTATTTGTATCTAATTTCCCTTAAACGGCTGGAGTGAAACTGTCGATTTACAGCCAGTAAAGAGAATAAATCACCTGATTTGTCATTGTTGACACAGATTAAATGCATGCTCGTCTTTTCCCCTGATGATCTGTGTGGTTTATTGTGAACGTTACAATAACTGTACTACTCCAAAAGGATGCATGATGAAAATGAAATGGAAAAAGTGTCTCACTCCAGTCAGATTTAAAGTATTATTTCTACAATTATTACACCTGGATGTCATGCCTGTGGTTGAGTGTTACATTTTTTTTCCCCTTTCAGAATTATCTCACTATAAAAGACTTGTTAAGACTTTACTTGACATGTGAGTTCATACACACACATTCATAGCAGCTGTTTTAAACTGCACATAAAACATTCATGACTCACAAGACAATATCAACATTACAAACAATACCAACCATTATAACAACAAAAACCAGAACAAGAACTGGGGAAAAAATAAATAAATTGTTAATAATAACTATTAAATGAGAAAGATTAAAAAAAAAACATAATCAGAACAGGAAATCAACAGGATGCATGATGGAAATGAAATGACGAAAAAAGTGTCTTACTCCAGTCATATTATTTCTACAATTATTACAGCTGGATATTATATATTTTTTATTAAAAGTGTTTGTAATTCTGCGAGAGCAACATTTCCATTTCTCTTCTGCTGCTTTTCAGACCCCAAAAGTCCAGACAAAAAACACTTGGCAATGTGCACAAAATCTTAAATAACTGCAGTTTTAGTGAACTTTAACTCTTTTTAAAGACACGTTTTTATGAGTATTTATGAGGGCCAAAGGCTGCTGTCTTCTGCGTGGGTGAGAGTGAACTGTATACTCTCACCACACGATCATACAAATTTAAAATCCAATCACACTGCGAGTAGCTTAACCCTTTGATGCATATATTGGTCACTCTATTAGACAGTTATTTCACAGCTTTTCCCGTGTACATTCATGGGTTTTGTGGATTATACATTATCCAATACACTGGCATTACTGTAACATTGCTGTTCTTGACAAACAAAATAATGAAACCTTTTTTTTTTTTGGTTTTATTTTACTTTTTGCTCATTATCTCTATGAATGATAATTAAAGTAATAATTAGAGTTTGTTAAAATGTCAGATATTAGCTTGTATTGGAAAAAATAGATCTCACTGAGTTTGGAGGTAGAATTATTTTTCCAGATGGAATTCTTTCATTGTGGATTCAGATGTCAGAGCTGGTCTTCCACTATTAATTAGTCTAAAATGAGGTTTGAGGATGAATTGATTTTGATCCAGGTGATCGGCCTCCATCTCCAGGAGTCACCGACGGACAATCGAAGAATCCTAGACAACCGTGCTGTCCTATTCATTACATCTACAGGTCTAAGAAGGTTTCACAGTCAGGGGAGGTGGGCTAAAAGGTTATCTGTCTAATCATCTGTATGCAATAGGATGGTACTGCAACCAATCAGCATAATTTTTATGTTGACGTAGTTAGACAGAGAAAGTTACTAATGTCTGAACAAAATTGGGGATTATGGTGTTTAATGACTGTTGTCGCTTCTGTAAAAAGAATTTAAAGATTGCGAATGCTAATAATTATCAATGAAAAAAATAAATCCCTCCTTGCTAATAAGTGAATAGATGCTATTTTTAACATATTAAGAAGTTATACAAAATAAACAGTAAAATAAACATAATATAAACATCCCTATACAATGAACCATTTACATTAGGATGCTGTTCATGCCCATTCCCACGCTTAGTACAGTAATGCCAATTGAGGAGGATGATATTGTAGTGGAGGAAGCACAGTTGCTCTACATGTTGTCCATAATGTCTCAGGAGTTAAAGGGTTAAACTAGATCAATCAAAAAACGGGGATGGAAGAAGACTGAGGTGTTTTGAGTTGTGTGCACGTGCATCCACGCATAGGTGCACGCGCCTGGATATGTGTAAGGAGATGTAGCCTAATAACTACACTACAATGGTAGCCTAGCCGCGCTATCACTACTCATTACATGTAAAGGTCTAGGAACACTTCATAGTTAGGGGAGGCGGGGCTAAAAGGTTGTCTTTCAAATCCTCTGTATGCAATAGGACGCTACTACAACCAATCAGCATAATCTTTAGGATGACGAAGTTAGAGCACCGGAAAGTTACGAATGACTAAACAAAATTGGGGATGATGGAGCTTAACGACTGTTGTCGCTTCTGTAAAAGGAATTTAAAAATTGCTGATGTTTTCTCATATTCTTGGTAAAAGGAAATCACCACCTGTTGTTGTTGTTCTTCGATGGTTGCTTCTGGTTGTTTCTCTCTGAATCGTTGTAGCATCACTTTGTTACGCCCGCCCTCTGACTCTATACTTCACTGTGATTCGTCGGCCAGTTTCAGGGAAATCAAGCCAAAAGTTACATTGAGTGTAACTAGACGATAGCACATAAGATTTGCTGCCGCTAGGGGCATCTAGCATGGCTAGGCTAGAAGAATCCCACTTCTAACACCAAATTTTATTGAAAAAAAGTATATTGCTCGAGTGACTCAGTGATAAAACAACAAAAACTATAAAATCTTCTGATGGTCTTTGTGGTATTATTTTAATGAAAAACAATTAATTTCCAAAGTCAGTCACAGGTCAGTCGAAGTCTTTGAATAACATGATGCTAGTGAAGGCTGCTTTCCTCAGTCACACATTAAAACAGTTATGATTCTACGTGTCACAAAGAGAGACAATGGCCCAAATGTCATTGTCTTATCTTGGTTTCCTGCTGTTTCCTGCTAGGTGTTAAAAAGCTGAGAAAGGTTTTTTAGGACCAAGGTCAAACTAATGCGTGCACTGGTCACTTCCATCTTTCTGTATGCATGCAAATCATGGACACTGAATGCAGAACTGCAATGGAAAATCCAGACAGTGGAGAGGAGATGCCTCAGAACACTCCTTGGCATCTCATACATGGGTCGCATCACCAATGAAAAGGTCAGACTAGGACCTGCTGACCACAGTTAAGAAGAAAAAGCTCAGATGGTATGGTCATGTGACAAGATCAGGTGGGCTCTCCAAGACCATGTTACTAGGAACAGTGCAGGGAAAGAGAAGGCGAGGCAGACCAAAGAAGAAATGGCCAGACAACATCACTGAATGGAGCAATAAGAGCTTTGGCGCAACCCAGGCACTTGACCACAACCGCCGCAAGTGGAGACAGTTGGTGCAATGTTCGTCACTGCAGCGCCCCTACGACCCTGGTGGGTTATGGGATCAGTGATAGTGAGTGACAGTTAAAAAGCTAATGTAACCAGAAACAGAAATACCATGTGAGGAAACACTGGCTTAAACTAAGTACATAACAAAGCTTAAGAAATACATAGTGAATTAAAACACAGTTAATTAATAGTTAATAGTACATGATATGACAGTCAAAACAAAGCATATTGTAATTTTCCATCACAAGCTGATTGGAATGCATTTTTTTCATTCATTCATTCTTCATTTTTAGTTTTATTTTCACACTTTCGGATGACTTTTAAAGATACGTTTCTTTGCTTCAAAAATTAAACAGACATTTTCCAGCTCAGTGGACATTTTTGTCATTCCAGGAAAAATAAGTTCATATGAAAAATTTCAATCACATTGTGTTTTGCACTAGCCTAGTAAACTAGCCCG
The DNA here is from genome assembly GCA_020466265.1 of Siphamia tubifer. Taxonomy (NCBI): domain Eukaryota; kingdom Metazoa; phylum Chordata; class Actinopteri; order Kurtiformes; family Apogonidae; genus Siphamia; species Siphamia tubifer. The sequence goes on along the minus strand of CM035799.1, from coordinate 37,426,295 downwards.
CTTGTAGTGGCAAAAAATATTTTTGCCTAAATCATTGGTCTAGCTATACTCCGTAGAGCACAGGTGTCAAACTCCAGTCCTCGAGGGCAGGTGTCCTTCCATGTGATTCAGTTTAACACTTTAACTGAGATTTTAGCAATCAGTGAAAAATAAAATAAAATAAAATGAGCAACAACACAAACAAAAATTGATAATAAGCTCACAAAATAATTGGTAACATGAGCAAAGTAAGACTCAAATGGCAGAAAATCAAAGAAAAGTAATTACATTTAAAAAAAAATGTAGAAAAATAAACAAAATCAGCAACAAATTAACAAAAAACTGTTTACAAAATGAAAAATGTGGAAAAAAAATACTGAAAAAGAAAACTAGTATTAAAATCAGGTCCCAGCTGTTTTAATTTTGCCTTTAAAAAATGTTTAATTTTTTTTTTTTAATGTTGCTTTTGACACATTTTCCATCCACAAAACTAAAATGAAAACGGTTGATTTTTTTCTGAATATTTAATCTAAATCATCCATTCAGAATGCATCAACGCTGACACTTAAAGAGTTAATAATCAGCTCCTCATCAGACTGATAATGATGCAATGGCCTCCAGGTGTAATGGAAGAGGGGAACATCTAAAACATGCAGGACACCTGCTCTCGAGGACCGCAGTTTGACACGCCTGCCAGGACCGGTTAAATTTAACTGATCCAATCACAACGCTCCATTCGTGTAGCTAGATTGCAGGGCGGGCTTAGCACAATGATGACAGGATTGAAGAAGTATGACTTATATACAGTCTATGGTCGGAGAAGCAGCATGTAAATGGATATTTTTCCTCCAATGTTATCGGCGTGTTAACGTTAATTAGCCTAGCCTATAGGATGTTAAAACAACCAGACAAATGCTAGGTTAGACTTGTTTTCATTGCTCTGTATACGTCACATTGTTGCTCTGATTGGTCACAACACTGGCCTATTACGTGCAGAGCAGTTTGATAAGACAACCATTGATCCCACCTGTACGCTTAAGCTCAGTTTATGGTTCGTCTCCAGACTATGAATTCATATCACACCCAAGCTTGCCAGGCTAGTTTTTCCACACCTAACGAAGAATAAATGTTATCGAAGGTTCTGATAATTCATGCACCAGCGGGTTAACACCATAAGCACAACATAAGCACCAGGTGTGCAGTGATTGATGTTAATAGTTATCGTAACACTGAGGTTACAGCCGTCGCAGATCACCGTCTCATCACCAGGGCCGAGCCGTTGATAATGATAGCGATGATGAAGGTGAGGTTACTGTCAGTGATAGCTGGTGGTGAGCATGGCAACAGTGGTGGGATGCTGATCATCAGTAGGTGTTTACGATGTCTATAACATGCTGCGGCCTCAGCTTCTACTTACTTCCTGTCATAGGCTGTTACATGCTTGATTGTCTAGGCTCTGCACAGACCTATATTTCTCCCTTTTATGCTCCCTCTAATCCACCGCAGATGTGTATCCACCTTTGATTTATGAGTGAAAGCCGCTCCCTATGGTGCGGCAGAAGGGGGACCTTGACAAAGGAATCTGACTGGGTTTTTGTCCTTTCCATAATTAGAGAGTACAACCAATTCACCCTGTTCATTACCCCTGGGCCCAGTGACAAATGATGAGCAGGCCTGTTTTAATGCAGGCGCACTAGCTGTCCCGATCAGGGTGAATGAGCAATAGCACATACAAAAGGATGGGAGATGCATCCACTAGATAGTTCAATTATCACATTATGCAAAGCTCACCCAGGTTTTCCAATTTTCACACAAGCTGTTTGAAAATATCTAGAATACTGGATACACAGAGACTACTGTACCAAGCTATGGTTCTCAGATGGTTCCAAGGACCACCTCGTAATCATAAAACAGATTAAGCTTGTGGCTTTTTAGTCCTCTTTAATTCAACTGGATCTATTCATGTTGTGAATCTGTACAGCTTAGCAGAAACACATCTCATATTGAATCATTGTCGGTTCTTTTAAACAGAATCATTATATTGAAATAGGATTTGGACTTCACAGAATTTACAGCTTTCAAGTAATTACTTATCCTAAAGTGTTTTAGAAAATGAACAGTAACTGACTAATAAGGTTCTATTTAAAGCCTCATATTTAAGGTTTTAATGTGCAATAACTATTTGCCGTTACTGGGCAAAATTCCATAATTACATTTCAGCATACTGTAGTGTGTGAACTGACTGGAAGGGGCACTTCAGAACTCCCTTTGAACAGTGTAGTGACGTGAAGCAATGCGCTATGGAGCCTGGTTTCTATTCCAAGTTATCACATACTGATGCTCTGCCTCTGAAATGTGTTTTTGATTAACTATGCACAATGTTTTACAGCAGACGGCTATAACTCTTTAAATGTGTTAAAATAGTGCCACAGGACTGCTGATGTGATCAAACTGGCCGAGTCTAAGAAGAATTTTTATATGGGAGTTTATTTTACATGCAGAAATGCCTCTGTTAAGCTGTGTTTCCACTAGTATCAGCTTTACCCGATTCTACAGGTGCATCAGAGAGAGGACAAACAGTCGAAAAAACTGTTTAGTTTTTTTCCAAAAGCCATCATGGATCTGGATTTGACAATTTTTTAACTCATATTTCATCCAAAATTGGTATTTTTTTAAATAATTTTTAAAGTTTTTGAGTTGTAGCCTTGGAACGATTTAGGCCTTTTTTACATGTAAAGAAAAATTGGGTAACACTTTATACCTACACACAATTGACTACTGTATGTATTAACCATTTATTACCCATTTGTTAATGTCTTGTAAAGGTTCATACTAGTGTAAATGTAAAATTAAATTAAATTAAATTAAATTTTTTTTCAAGTCAACTTATCTGTCAATAAAGTTGGAGTAATGTCGACGGGTCTTGATGATGTCGTCCCACTGTCACATTCAGTAATGACCAACTTGTATTAAAGTTCACTGCACAAACAGCATGTTAACCACAACAAAACAAAGGCTAACGTTAGCAAAGAGTTTTCTGTTAAATTTAAATGAACAACATCAGTAGGTGAACATGTGTCTGCATTTGGTCTGGACCCACGGCTCTAAAACTGGACTGTCCACACGTCTGTCACACTTTTTATATTACGTGTAAAATGTTTAAGGCCAACAAGATGAACAAAACCCTGTCCATATCATGTGTTAGCTAGCTAATGCTGTTCGTGTCATTCACATTAGCTGATACCTCTTCAGATGCCGTGCCGTTTTTTTTCATCTAAAGTGAAGTATTTCCACACATGTGATGTGTGCCGGTCACTCTTGTTTTGTTAGTCCACCACAACTGTCTTACCTGCAGGTGTCTTGTTTACGTCTGGTCTGTGTTTATGCACCAAGAGATAGAGAGAGAGAGAGAGAGAGAGAGAGAGGCAAGGAGAGAAAGAATAACATGCGACTTGTTGACCCCTCCACATTTAAGTCGACTTTTGCTACGGAAGTCGACATTTTAGTGAATGCCCTAGTCCCTAGTGCCCGCCCCAAGGTAGTGCAACAGAGTTATTCTGCCGTCGGCTCTAATTTCTTATGTGGGCCCATAGGAAACTTAATTTCCCACCCCTGGTATAAACAGTGCACTACACTGAAGCTTCTGCAGAAAGAACAACGTATCCAAATCAGTATGGTAGGATGTCCATTTATTGGCTGAAATATTATTAGAGATAATTAAAGTTTTAGAGTGAGACTGTTGGATGGGGGTGAGACCTTTCTGTGTTAAGCTTGAATGTTCTTAAGGTGTCTGTGTGGATTCTCTCCGAGGATTCCAGCTTCCTCCCACCGTCCAAAGACAGGCACTGACAGGTTAATTTGAATTACCCATAGGTGTTGTAGCAGGAAGAAGACAATTGAACATTGACATCACTGGTAAAGAATGAGAAGGGGAAGTTAGAAATGAGCTGCACCTGAGAGCAGATTTGGAAAGTAACTAAGTAAGTACTTGTTACTGTACTTAAGTAGATTTTTTAAGTAACTGTACATTACATGAGTATTTAGTTTTCCCGCAACTTTTTACTTTTACTCCCTACATTTGTGCATAAATATCTGTACTTTATACTCCTTACATTTATATACATATCAGTACTTTATACTCCTTACATTTATATACATATCTGTACTTTATACTCCTTACATTTATATATACATCTGTACTTTATACTCATTACATTTATATATGTATCTGTACTTTATACTCCTTACATTTATATATACATCTGTACTTTATACTCCTTACATTTATATAAATATCTGTACTTTATACTCATTACATTTATATACATATCTGTACTTTATACTCCTTACATTTATATATACATCTGTACTTTATACTCCTTACATTTATATATACATCTGTACTTTATACTCCTTACATTTATATACATATCTGTACTTTATACTCCTTACATTTATATATACATCTGTACTTTATACTCCTTACATTTATATATACATCTGTACTTTATACTCCTTACATTTATATACATATCTGTACTTTATACTCCTTACATTTATATATACATCTGTACTTTATACTCATTACATTTATATATGTATCTGTACTTTATACTCCTTACATTTATATAAATATTTCTACTTTATACTCGTTACATTTATATAAATATCTGTACTTTATACTTGTTACATTTATATAAATATCTGTACTTTATACTCGTTACATTTATATAAATATCTGTACTTTATACTTCTTACATTTATATAAATATATGTACTTTATACTCCTTACATTAATATAAATATGTGTACTTTATACTCCTTACATTTATATATACATCTGTACTTTATACTCATTACATTTATATATGTATCTGTACTTTATACTCCTTACATTTATATATACATCTGTACTTTATACTCATTACATTTATATACATATCTGTACTTTATACTCCTTACATTTATATATACATCTGTACTTTATACTCATTACATTTATATATGTATCTGTACTTTATACTCCTTACATTTATATAAATATTTCTACTTTATACTCGTTACATTTATATAAATATCTGTACTTTATACTTGTTACATTTATATAAATATCTGTACTTTATACTCGTTACATTTATATAAATATCTGTACTTTATACTTCTTACATTTATATAAATATATGTACTTTATACTCCTTACATTTATATATACATCTGTACTTTATACTCATTACATTTATATATGTATCTGTACTTTATACTCCTTACATTTATATATACATCTGTACTTTATACTCCTTACATTTATATACATATCTGTACTTTATACTCCTTACATTTATATATACATCTGTACTTTATACTCATTACATTTATATATGTATCTGTACTTTATACTCCTTACATTTATATAAATATTTCTACTTTATACTCGTTACATTTATATAAATATCTGTACTTTATACTTGTTACATTTATATAAATATCTGTACTTTATACTCGTTACATTTATATAAATATCTGTACTTTATACTTCTTACATTTATATAAATATATGTACTTTATACTCCTTACATTTATATATACATCTGTACTTTATACTCATTACATTTATATATGTATCTGTACTTTATACTCCTTACATTTATATATACATCTGTACTTTATACTCCTTACATTTATATACATATCTGTACTTTATACTCCTTACATTTATATATACATCTGTACTTTATACTCATTACATTTATATATGTATCTGTACTTTATACTCGTTACATTTATATAAATATTTCTACTTTATACTCGTTACATTTATATAAATATCTGTACTTTATACTTGTTACATTTATATAAATATCTGTACTTTATACTCGTTACATTTATATAAATATCTGTACTTTATACTTCTTACATTTATATAAATATATGTACTTTATACTCGTTACATTTATATAAATATCTGTACTTTATACTTCTTACATTTATATAAATATATGTACTTTATACTCCTTACATTAATATAAATATATGTACTTTATACTCCTTACATTAATATAAATATGTGTACTTTATACTCCTTACATTAATATAAATATGTGTACTTTATAATCCTTACATTTATATAAATATCTGAAGACTCATCCACACCCCTCATTCACACTCACCCTCAGCATTTATGTCTGTTTAAGTTACTGCATTTCTGATTTAATACTTGTTTTTATTTGACAAATTATGATGAAATGTTCTGTTACGTTGAATTACTGATTTCAAATAAGTAAAATTAGAAACTTTAATGTCATTGTATTGAGTGATTATGCTTTTTTTTGTAGCCAGATACTGAGCAGCTGGCTTTTTTCCTCCTCTGCAAATTAATTAAATGTAGAAATTTTACAGGTCAAAGGTTCATTTAATCCTTTTCCTGCCCAGTAGTTATTTTTTTGGAGACTTCTATGCTACAGTGTGAATGTGATTGTTTGTCTCTATATTTTAGCCCTGTAATGAACTGGTGACTTGTCCAGGCTCCCAGGGGGTGGTGGGGGTGGGGCTCAATTTTATTTATCGAGCCCCAAATCACAACGTTGTCTCACAGGGCTTTATTGGTTGATTGGAGAGAACAGTCAATCACAGAAATAGATAAAAGTCTCAAGCATCCCCTATCCTTAGACCCTCCTTGGCAAGAAAAAACTCCAAAACCCAGTGGGAAAAAATACATTTTAGGGAGAACTACAGTAATGGCAAGATCCACTCCCATGGACGGACAGGCTATAGATGAATATCCATGTGTAGATGAAGGGGGGGGCAGGTTCATACATCAGACAGGTGAGGCTGGAGGTCACAGGTCAGCACAGGACACAGGTGAGTCACTGCAAATCCTGTCGTCTATGGCTCCTTATGTGGATATGTCTGAGACACTGGGTGAATTGTCATGGACAGACTTGGACTGTAAGATAGGTTTAAGAAATTACAAATACAGATGAGAGAGAGATAGGACTCAGTGCCTGTGCTTCCCCCAGCATTCTAGCTCCTAGTGCAGCTTAGACTGAACTATGTCTTCAGTCTGTTATTAACTAACCTGACCATAGGCTTTCTCAAACAGGAATGTTTTCAACCTTATTTTAAATGTAGAGACTGTGTCGGCCTCTTTAATATTAGATGCACACTGATTCCATAAGGCAGTAACCATGGTAACTAAAGGCTCTAGCTCTAAATGTATTTTTATGGACCTGCATTCAGAGAACGAAGGGTTCTATTGGGCTAGTATGGTCATCTTTAAGATAAGAGGGATAAGATAAGATTGTAAATTTAATCCTAAACTCGAAGCCAGTGAAGAGTTTGGAGCACAGATGTGATGTGTTCTCTTCTATTTGTTATTATGTTCAGAAAATGAATAAATGAACTATGTCAACAGGTCAACAATTTTCTTTTTATTAGCAGAGTAGAGATTAGAGAGCTGAAAAAAATAGTGTGTCTCAAAAGCTGGGCCTTTTACTGTTGAAATATGTCTCATAAAGATACTTGTCTCAAGCAAAACTTCAGAACGGTAACCAAACTTTGCCTATAGATAATGATCTTCCTGCTCCTATTCACTGGCATAAATAACACTGTTAGAGAACATATGAGCAGAAATTCTCTAGTTAGCTAATGTGCACAAGCAACAGAAGCGAAAACCGCTCACTGAGTGGAGTGAAAAAAATCCATAACATTGACGTGATGTGTCAGAGTAATTTTGAAGTTTCTATTGTCTAGAAACTGAGTGGGAGTGAATGACGCTATACGCTTGTATTGTTTGAAAAAATAGTTCCCATCTATAGATGTGAAATGAGTGAAGCAGACACTGAAGAAATTGTGTTGTGCAAGTGACATTAAGAGTCAACACCATGGCGACAAACACTGTATACATGATGACTAGAATAGGGTCATTCATATTGTTTTGTGGTGTCAACATAGGTATAGTACAGTAGAGGTAAAAGGCCTTGACTGAGCATGAGCACCAAACAGAAATATGTTATCCAGTGTAAACCAGTGATAACAAATAATAATCAAGTAAATTAAATTAACAATGTGATTTGTCATTGACTTTCTGAAATATGTGTTAATTATTTTGTGTGAATATATATATCGGGTATCACAGATTCCGGTCTGGATTCGGGCCGAGAGATGGTTCTTGGGATTTTGTTTAATAAATTGCCCTGGGGTTTTTTTTTTTTTTTTTTTAGTTGTTTCCAAGAGAATAAAGGTGGTAAATGTGCTGATTTTGACAATGAATATTGTGCGATGTTGAATTTCCATCAATGTTAGCTCTAAATAGGGAACATAACTAAAGAAAAAACCTGTGAAAAAACTAGGCTGAACACCATTCCAACTTTTTTTTGTGACAACTATAGCAATCGATGGTAAAAATGTATAGGATGTGATTAATTGTGCACATGGTGAACTGTGGCGTTCAAAAAATGAAAAATCCAACATCAGAAAACGTGTCTTATTTCTCATTCCTACCAATATATAAATAAAATTAAAGTGGAATGTCAAAGAGAAGTATCCAGATAGGTCATAAAAAAGTTTAAAGCTTCAGTTCCGTAAAATTTGTGATCTGTGGTATTTAAAAGTTATCACAATTTTTGCAATTTTTACCTTTTCAGACAAATTTGGAGCCATATCGTGGAGCAACCAAAGTCGATAGAGCTAATCTGAGCATAGATTATGATTCTAGGGGAAAAGTTATCTAGGGAGACCAAACATCTAATATGTGGGTCAAATGATAGAGGAGCAGTGGAAGCTCAAAGTTGGATGAAACACAACTTTGTCAACATAATAATAATAATAATAAAAAAGAAAAACCCAAATTTTGGAAGGCCTTTACTTCAAAACTATTAGGGATATGGGTCTAAAACTCTATATTGTTTCATGAGTCCATAAGAGGAACAAATGTGAGTTTTTTGAGAATTTTCTGAGAGGGTCATCTGTGAGGGTCTGGATGCTTTAACAGAGTGGTCCCCAACCCCGGGCCGTGGACCGGCACTGGTCCATGGATCAATTGGTATCGGGCCCCGGCCGCCTAATAAATAATGATTTTTTTCTGTTGTATTCATTATCTGAGTCTGAACAATCTTTTATTTTGAAAAATGACGGGATTCTCTCAGTTACATCTCTGCAATAACAACTTATACTTACTAGTTCATGAAACATTTGATTGACTTTGTAATATTTTCCACGTTTGAAACAGTATAAAACATCCATCGATTCAGTTTTTTTTCTGCTGTATGAAAATCAATTACAAGTGTTGTAAACTTGACCTCAGTTAGTGTTTAGCTCTTTATGACGTTATAAAATGATGTTCATCTCCATATCAAGGGTTTTACAGCTAATATGTGGGTGTTTTGAATGCAAACCATAAGTGAGGGCACATGGTCAATATAATGTTCAAAAAGAACTTCTTTGTTCAATTAGATATAACTGAAGAAAGAAAATTATTAATTTAACAGTCCTATAGTGTCAAAATAAATGGGTGAAGATGTGATATTCATTGAAAAAAAGGCTTTCAGATTTACATTTTTAAAAATGGTGTACATCGGTTGCACATGTTATGTTTTCTGAAAAACATCAATTCATGTTAGTTAAAAATGATTCAGTTTTCTTGAATGAACATGATTTGTTCCATATAAATCTACCATGTTCATTTTATGCTTAGTATATATAAATACATCACGATAAACCAACATTATATTTGTTCATTTTATCACCAATGTACAGTACATCAGCATGATCATGTACTACTTCATAAAGCATTGCCTAAAATACATTTTTAAACAGAATGCAAGGGGCTTGTCAGTGTTTCAGTCCTTTAAATATTTTTCATTTAACTTTTTTATTGTTATAAAAAAGTAACGTGTCCTGTCCATTCTTTACTTGATTATCACATTTGTATTTCTTATTGCTATAATTTATTTAAAAACCTGTTTTAATTCATTATATATATATATACATATATATATATATATATATATATATATATATATATATATATATATGAATTAAATTGAATATAGCCAATTCAAGGCTACGTGGACCGATTCACACGGTTCTCATACAACACAGGCTGATAACCGATTCGAAAAAAAAATAAAATAAAATAAAATATATATATATATATATAGACTTCAGAATATATATATATATATATATATATATATATATATATATATATATATATATTCTGAAGTCTATATATATATATATATATATATATATATATATATAGACTTCAGAATATATATATATATATATATATATATATATATTCTGAAGTCTATTGCTAAATACATATAATTATAGAAGATGAATGAATGACTTCGAAATATATGTGGAAAGAAATTGAGTTTCAATAATACCATCTGTAAAAATATAGAGCAGCTTTTGTCTTCAGTGCAATATATATTTTATATTTGTCAATATATGATCAACTCGTATATTGCAGTATATTGGATAATATATCTACTACTTTTCCATATATGGGAATATATTTTTAATATAACGCATTATATTTTTCAATATATTCCCATATAGTTTAGTTTTAGAAGGATGTTAAGAGAAGGAACTTGAAACAGTTCATATAGTAAATAAATACATAACAAATCAACAACCCCTGTTCTGTCAGTGTGGACAGAAAAAAAAAAACAACCTTTCTTTGCAAATAAATCACAGTGACATATTGAAGTGGTCATAAAAAGTGTCTGCTAATTGTCCAGCCAATGAACAGGCTGTTCATTGCAGTATGTTATGAGTCACAAAACATGCCCACAGATAGTATATGTTGATTTGGTTTAGCTGTTTTATTGCGAGAACTCAAAGTGACAAAGATGCAATGACATTTTGACCTTTCATTTCTGCAATAATGTTGAGTAAGTGATTAATTTCATAAACACATTTATTCACATGATAAAAAAAAAAACCCAAAACAATAGACAGTTCAGAAAGGGGAATTAATGAATTGTATTATGTGATGGGACTGAGCACTGGAGCCCATTCAGGTTGAACTGCAGGTAAATTAGAAAACTGATACAAGGCTGGATTCAATTATATAACGTCAATCATCAGAGGTGTTCTCATGAAAATGACTTGAATCCCAAACAATATTTAATCCTGCCCCTTTAACCAGTAAATTACAGCCATTACACTGCAATCTGTTCAGTCAGTGTGTATTTACAGTTAGTGTGGCAGGGCAGGGGCATTGTCCACGTGCTCATTTATTTGCTCTCCATATTTGTCGACTATAGACGTGTCAAGAATGGGGTGATGGGTGTCCTTTGCTCTGAGCTGCCCTTTAATTAAATTGTTCCCTCAGGCATGATGGAAGAGGGAATCTAGTTTCAGGGGTGACTGGGCCACAGGAACAGAGGGAGACCCGGTCTTTGTGGAGGCCCAGCTTTGTAGTGTGTCTCTGCTGGAGGCGAGATGAGCCATCAGAGTCTGACTCCAACAAATGGGAACGCAGTTCTGTGGTGATGCATCAGTGTCTCACTTCCACTCGCGCTCAGAAGCTTCACATTCACATAGTCGATAGAAAAACAGCTGATGTACGGTGCGATTTTTGGGACAGAATTAATCCATTCATATGTTGGATATGCATGTATCTTTGGTTGTAGATAAACATAAATGAATATTTGATATTTAAATATTTATATTTAAGGGGATATGCCAACCCTAGTTCAAATTGAATGTGTCCCCACTGTCCTCAGAGTAGAATAAGTGTGGGGAAGAGTTTTCCTGGCGACTCAGTCATTGTCCGAATATTTGTGCAGTGACCGCAGGTTGGTTCAGTGCGTAGCTGCAGTCTGCCGGAGACACACAATCCATGTATCATTCATTCATTTGTTTTTCATTTCTGGTTTATTCAACTTCAAGACTTTGGTTCAGGTCAAAAATTGAAAAGGGCCATTATCCATTTTTTTCTTTGTCTAATTTTTAGGTTTATTTTGAAAACTGAATGAATGAATGAATGAGTGATGCACAGATTCAACCCAAAGTGAATTAATTTACTCAAATAATAAAAAAAAACAACTTGTGGAGTACTCAACTATTATTCGAGTATTTCTGAAGTGACCACCCATTTGGGTCAGTGTGTAGCTGTAGTCTGCAGGGAGACACCCAATCTATGTATCAATCATTTATTCATTTTTCAAAATAAAAGTAAAAATAAGACAACCAAAAAACAACTTGTTTCTTCACTATTTGTTTCCAAAACCAAAATGAAAAAAGGAATTTCCTTTTTGTGTTTAAATAGAAAAAACAGATAGCGTCCATTTCCCATTTTATCCAATTTTGACCTGAAGCAAATTGAGTAAACCAGAAATGAATCTTAACAAGTGAAAGAAACATGGTCACCGGACTTGAAGATCATTATGATATGACTGTGGTATGACACAATTATATCTTCAGGTCTTAGGGTGACCCTCTTACTTTCCCCAAATAGGACGTAAGTTTCAATCTTTGTCACTGTGGGTCACAGTCATTTCGGGTTTATTCAACTTCAGGAAAAAGGCCGTTATCCATTTTTTTCTATTATTCATTTAAACACAAAATGGAAAACTGAAAAATCACATCGTTATCCATGTTTTCATTTTGGTTTTGGAGACAAGTAATGAATAAATGACTTGTTTTTTCATTGTCTTATTTTTAGTTTTATTTTGAAAACTGAATGAATGAATCATACACAGATTCCACCCCAACTGAATTAATCCACCCAAAGATTTCAGCCAAAGTGAATTAATTTACTAAACTTTTTTTCAAATACTTTCCGTGTGCAGTACATTCACATCGAGTGTAAATGACGATGGAACTCAAAGCGTTGGACTTGACTTGGTCTAAACGGTTTGGGAACTATTTTCCAATACGGAAGAACACAGCCAACGCACACACCAGTGGGAGGGTGTTTCCCAAGATGTTACGTTCATAGCTGCTGGTGTGTGCTTTGGTTCTTCCATAACAGAAAATAGTTCCCAAACCGATTAGACAAAGTGCTTTGAGTTCCACCGTCATTTACAGTCGATGTGAATGTACTGCACATGGAAAGTTTTTTCATTTATTTTTTTAAAATCAAGTAAATTAATTGGCTTTGGCTGATATCTTTGGGTGGATTAATTCACTTTCGGTGACTGTAGCGACACACGGAACCAAGTTGCGGTCATTGCACAAATATTGGGATAATGGTTGAGTTACCAGGAAAATGGTTTTACAAATGTATTCAACTCTGGGGACTGTGGGGACACACTCACTTAGACCTGGGGGTGGTGTATCCCTTTAAATGTAGTGAAATTCTATTTGAAGCAAAACGTTTAACATCAAATCCAGTGGTGGTCCGTCAGGGCCAGCAAGGCCTTCTGTGCTGGCCTAAACATGCTCAGAAAAATAAATGTATGTTATTTTATTTTCATAAATATGTAAACTAAATGATTCTCTATTCTCTGTATACTTTACGTCATATTATTTCCACTTAGTCGAGTGGCTTCCAATGATGTTCTTTATGGTAGAGTTTTTAACCAATTATATTTCAGCTAGCTTGTGTTGTCGGGTAAATTACATTTGTTTGAGACCTTCAGAACAGACATAGCAGACCCCCCTGCACTGGAAGTGAACGGGAACAGTCAGGTTACAATAGCCAATCAGATCGCGATTCTGCGAACCAAGGCAAGCTAGAAGGTCTGACGCTAAACATGACATGTACGTGTTCAGTGATTGGATTAACACTTGCTAGGACCTGACATGCAGCAATCTGGAGAATATCTAAACGAACTAAACACGGAAATTCAAGAGCCAGCTGTATTTTAACCCATAATGAACGAAGGACAATTTTCTTTGGAGCAAAAATCTGAGTGAGGGTTTGGGACAACTTTACACACTGGTCTGTTTGTCTGTTACTGTTTTGACTGTTCTGTGCAACAGTCATTTTCAGTGTTAAAGTGTATTCAAACTTATGGCAGAAACACTAGCGGACAGAAACATCTTTCAGCATTAGCCTCCATGTCCATAGAAAAGGAACTGACTGATGGAGCTGAAACACACAGATAAACTGTACAACAGCCACTGAAGTGTTTTAGAGAAAAGAAAGGAGGTTCGACTTTATTTTCAAATAAGCAGATACTGTGGAGAACTATGTTGGTGAGTAAATGCATTTTATTTTTTATTTCTTCTTGTCATTGCAACATTTTCAGTTATTTGTTGTTGTATATCCTATTCTCAAAAATACAAACGATCTCTTAACTTTATTTTCAAAGAATAGTTTGTTTTTTTATTGTCTGGTTGGTGTCTTATATGAGTGCAGTTTATTAGACAGACTAGTTTAAGATCACACAGCGTCATTTTTGGGGCATTTTGTTTAGTATCTTATTCTATGGCCCTCTAGAACATTGCGGCAACTCCCGTTCACTTTGAATGACGTCAGCGGGCGGATTTTTTTTGATAACCGCCCGCTGTGCCATTAACCATATCACTACGCATGTAGTTCGGCCACTTTTAAAGTAAATATACGCTTCGTTGTAACTGCTAGCTTATCCAATGTTAACCTATCCTGATGTTATCCTGACCGTAGTCAGGAAATCACAGGAAATTAACATCCTCCTCTCGTACAGAATCCCCAGGGCCGTAGTAAGCATTTTACCCCAGGGTTAACTCCTCTATCCTGGTTTTTAGAAAACAAGGAGCGGTTTCATTGAGCTTTGTTTTCAGTATTTATTTGCAGGAACGGGACAACACCTGACTATGTACATCCGTCTCTCTCTTTTCTCCACCTAAAACTCTCTGCACCCCCCTTCTGTCTGCCCCACCTAACTCGCATCTTATTGGCTATTTCATAACACTAGTCTGTTAGACTAGTGACTGTAATAAACTGTAATAACCCATAGAATAAGCGGGATAATACATGGCCCATGAGTAACTATCAGAAAAATATTCCCCAACGGGGCGAACAGCATCCCGACGCCAAAAGCGGAGGGGTGCTGTTCCGCCCCATGCATTATCCCTTGCTAAATCACCTTTTTATTTTTGACAATATCTGTAATTAGTTTCCTAATCTTAATTGTGAATGCATATTTGATGGTAAATAAAGTGCTGCTTGACTCGTCTATACTGAGGTGAAGTTAATATATGGCAGTGTAGTGACTTGCATTT
Source organism: Siphamia tubifer (assembly GCA_020466265.1). Lineage (NCBI taxonomy): Eukaryota > Metazoa > Chordata > Actinopteri > Kurtiformes > Apogonidae > Siphamia > Siphamia tubifer. The sequence goes on along the minus strand of CM035799.1, from coordinate 37,411,151 downwards.
CTTGTCTTGACTGTTCTTGTATTGTGATGAGCAACAATTTAAACTAAAATATGACATTTTCTCAACATTTGTCAAATTAATCTTTAAAAATACACAGGAGTCATAACACAGTTCCAGTCTCTCTCTTCACCAGAGCCACCTCTGGCCCACTGAGGACAGATATGTGGCACATCCCTCAGTGGGAATAATGAGATCATGCAGATATAATACATTTCAGAAATGTACAATCTTCTTATGACTGGGTTTGTCATCATACCAGGAACATGTGGAGGCACATTTTGGCCAAATATTTGACTCAAAATATAAAAATGTTGAAGTTTTGTCAGAGTTAAATTAAAATTCTTTACACATTACCTGAAGATTTTTCATCGCACCTGTGATGGTATTTTGGTTTTATTTGTTTTATTTTTATTTTTTTTTATTTTTTTACTCTGACACCAGGAAGGGCAGGTAGCAACTGTCTGGCTAATTCTCTGACAATGGAAAAGTGATGAGGGAACATTTGGAGTCAAAACAGGCTGGTGAGCCCTTGTTGTGAACAGCTGCTGTATATCATCCACAGTCCTTTAACATGTCTTCCCTCCAGTGGAATGTATCTGTTGTATTTTACTGCTTGGGCAGCATTGTGAGCTGCAATAAATGCTTATAGGTGCTACTTTTATTGCTTATTTCAGCTGGAGAGCGCAACAATTTTTAACCCAATTCAGCTAAAGGAGTGTATTAGTCCTTTTCTGTGTTAAATCAGAGCTGAGTGTAACGCAAACCATCCCGAAAATGTCGCTCTGTTTGCTGCCATTAACACGTCCATGTTCCATTCTAACTAATGGGACTTCACATTTACTGTACCAAAGTACCCTTTTCTGAGTACCACTGTAATGTTTCCCTCTCAGCACCCGTCATTTGGATCTGTATTGAATGTCACATGGAAATCCAAACTGAGCGGACACTGAGCGATTCTGTCTCCAGGACAACCTGGTTTCCTTTCTGCCCAAGCTAAGCAATTGGAGGTGGAGCTGCACAATATATTGTTTGAGCATCAGCATCGCAATGTACGTGTTCGCAATAGTCACATGACACACTGAGCACATCGCAATCATTCTGAACCAGTTTGGACTAGTTCACTGGTAACAAGACTGAAAAAGGAGTGACCAACCAGAGAAAATCACCCATAACCAACAAGAGAAAATCACTCAAAACCAACAAGAGCAAATCACCCAAAACCAACAAGAGAAAATCACCCAAAACCAATAAGAGAAAATCACCCAAAACCAACAAGAGCAAATCACCCAAAACCAACAAGAGCAAATCACCCAAAACCAACAAGAAAAAATCACCCAAAACCAATAAGAGAAAATCACTCAACACCAACAAAATAAAATCACCCAAAACCAACAAAATAAAATCACCCAAAACCAAGGCTCACTGCCAGAAAGAAAAGCCACATCAGTTATGTGGAATTAAATCTAATTATTTATTTATTTTATTATTATTTAAAAATTTTCAACTTGTTATTTATATGTATTTTTTATTTGTATTTATTTTTTATTTATTTGTCTTTTTATTTATTGATTCATTAATTAAAAAAAAATCGGATTAAATTTTATTTATTTATTTATTTAATATTTTATATTATTGTTTTGGCTGCAGTAATGATGATACTGAAACATATGTTCTGTATCGACCACTAGTCCGTTTGACCGTTTGCATTGGCACCATACAGCTGTTATATACTCCTGAGGATTTTTTCACATCACAATATATATATATATAAACATTATAAACATTTTTTTTTTTTCTAATATCGTGCAGACCTGAGCCCAGATTTCCTTAAATGAAGCGACCCCCTCTACTCTCTAATTTCATTCCCTGGTTCTAAGTGACTGAGGTGGAGGCCTTTCTCTGTGGCTGACAAACCCTTTGGCTGAATGAGTAATGGCTAATTAACTTCCTGAATATGATTGTTTATCTGACTTTATGATCTGATTGTGTGCCAGTGTGACTGCCTGAACGTCTGTGAGTGTGAATGCGAGCCGAGCCGCTGCTTCCCCATGTTTGCACAAACCCACCAGATGCTCTGTGTGCTTCAGCGCTGGCAGCTTTCCACCGCTGCTGCTGCTTCACTAGGCTAATGTAAATGCACTGTCTCATCATTCAGACCCTCAGGGAGGTACACTCGTCTGCCCCCGACATGCTCACTCTCATGGGGGGGAGGAGGGGGGAGGGAGTGGGCCAGATGCTGAGGGAAGTTTCCTGGGTGACATGGGACCTATTAGAGGTCAGGAGCGAAGGACTGTAAAACAGGAGAGGCTAAAATCATTTGTAAAGCTGTCACAGAGTGCAAAAGGTGCTAATTCTTTATTTTAGTAGTAGTAGTATATCAGATATTTTTTCTTTGCCACACTGTTTTCATCAACACACAGTTTTGCATTCAGCATATACATTATAATTACAATCATACTACATAGTGTATACACTTGATCATATGCAACATTATCATTTGTATGAATACAGCAACTAAAACTTTATTTTAATCATCCCCTAGTTGTATTTATTCATCTGTCCACATGTTATTGTACATCACTCCCCATCCCCTCCTCTCTGAGAAAGAAAAACAGTGCCCCTCCCAACACATTAATAAATGGTAATCTGTGAAATAGTTACTTCTAATATATACATAAGTTATAATGAAATAACATCTTACAAAAAAAATATTACAGGAGAGTGCAAACCTCCACCAAGGTAGACCTACCCCCCTTTGAATGAAAAGAGGTCCACCAAAGAGGTTATGTTTTTGCCAGTCTGTCTATCTGTCTGTCTGTCTGTCTGTTATTTAGCAAGATAACTCAAAACGTAATGGATGGATCTTGACGAAATTTATAGGGTCAGTTAGTAATGGGTAGATAAGGAACTTATTAGATTTTGGTGGTGATCTGGGTTGTGGGGGGTTAAATAACTCAAAAACTTGTTGGGAGTGTCACAAGGAAATTGGTGGTGATCTGGAAGAGATCCTGGATTCTGGATCACTTTGAAATTTTACATTGCGGTAAATGGAGAATACAAAATGATCCAGAATCCAAGATCTGTTCCAGATCAGATCAGATTTATAATTTATTCGCAACACATCCTGAAATTGTCATCAAAATCCATCCATAACTTTTTGAGTTCTCGTGAACATTAGGATATACAGACTCTCAATGAGGATAATGAATACAAGTTAAAATGAAATACAAAATAAATAAAATAAACATAAACTTGGGGATTTTGTAAAAAAAAATACAAATAGACTACAGTAAAATACAATATTAAACAATGTACAAATAAGGTTTACATTAGGCACTTTAAATTAAACAACACAGAGCAGAGATACAAAAGGAAGTTCTTTGGTTAAAATAATAAATATCATCCACCGTTCTTCCTTATTTTTCTTGCAATTCTGTTTGATTCCAATTTTTTGAGACATGAGAACAAATATCTTGAAGTCATTAATAAAACCAGGGAAAGATGGCTTACAGTGAATACAGCACAGTGAATATAATATTTACCCAGAATTATAATTATATTAATAATGCCTAATAAGGAATATTCTAAATCATCCATGTATAAAATGATATGATGTTTTTCAAAGGATGGTACACCGTTAATTTTTTTGTGAAATCCAATGATGGATATTAGACCAAAAATACTGAGATACAGGACACCCCCAAAAAAATGATCCAGTGTTTTATCAACAGTATTACAGAAGGAGCATTGATCCACAATATTAGGAATAAAAGAAACATGGACAGATTGATATCGGACGTCATACCGACAGAGCTGCAGCTGTTCAGTAACGGTAAACGTTAACTCTGCCTGTTTGATGTTTAACAGTTAATAACAGTAAAACAGTCGTGAATCAAATGTATTAATTTTTTATTTTACTGCACAGAAGGTAATAAAATTTTTTTTTAAGTATTTTCATTTTTTCAGAGATGATACTGTTACGTTTTAATTGTTCAACGGTGATGACACATTTAAACAGCGCCGTAGTAGTGTCCGAAACATCTTCAATTGAGTTCCCTATGTAGAGCACTACATGTTTTTCCCTATGTAGGGGGTGAGTGAGTGATTTCAGACACAACCATTGACTTGAACCATTAGACAGAACTAATTAAAAATAGTAAAATATTACATTTCCTAATCTGTGTATCAATCATTCATTCGTTTTCAAAATAAAACCAAAAAAAGACAATTTAATAATTTTAACAAGATTATTTGTTTCCAAAACCCAAATGAAAAAACAGATAACAACGTTTTTGTTTTTTTAAAATTTTTAATTTTTGGAAATGGAAAAAACGGATAACGGCTGTTTCCCATTTTATCCAATTTTGACTTGAAGTAAGTTGAGTAAACTAGAAATGAATCTTAACAACCGAAAGAAACACGTCCACTGGACTTGAAGATCATTATGATATGATTAAACAGCTGTTTGATTTCTAACACGCTAACACAGTTAGGTATTCAGAGATCCTCGGAAATTTCGGCGGGAATTCTGTGCTCAACACCAACTCAGGTGTAAATAACATATGTCAGATGCAGAACTGGAAACTGTTATCTTGTCATCAATACATAAGGTAAGTACAAGCTGTACACATATACAAGATATACATATACACTTGTCATATAAATATTTGTTGTTATAAAAAGAACATACCTGGAATATGACACTAATTTTCTCCATGGTCATATCTTCAGGTCTTAGGGTGACCCTCTTAGTTTCCCCAAAATAGGACATAGGTTTCTATCTTTGTCACTGTGGATCACGATCATTTGTGGTTTATTCAACTGGTTTCAGGTCAAAATTGGATAAAACGGCAAACGTTATCCGTTTTTTCTATTATTCAAAAACGAAAAATGGATCATTATCTGTGTTTTCATTTTGGTTTTTGAAGAAATGAAGAAACGAGTTGTTTTTTTCGTTGTCTTATTTTTGGTTTTATTTTGAAAAACGAATGAATGAATGATACATGGATTAGTCCTCTACTATATACCAGACGTCTCCAACCCTGGTCCTCAGGGCTCACTGTTTTAGATGTCACCCAACACACCTGAATCAAATGATCAGCTCGTTATCAGGCTTCAGCAGCTTCATAACAAGCTGATCATTTGAACCAGGTGTGTTGGAGCAGGGTAACATCTAAAACACGCAGGACACCTCTGCTCTATATTATCCTTACATAACCCTATAACTCTAGTCCTAGGTATAAGTGGACATACTAATGATTTGTCGTCCTAGTTATCAGTTCAGTAGCAGTTAGCAGTTAGCAGTTAGCAGTTAGCTCCAGTGCTCTCTCCTTACCTTGATAAATTTATAGCCTTTATCAAGTTTTTTTTTTTTTTTTTCTTGTGACTGACTTTTCCTCCAAGATTCTTTCGATATCCGCAAATCCCTTTAATCCAGGGGTCTCAAACTCACTCCTTTCAGGGGCCACATTCAGTCCAATTTAATCTCCAGTGGGCCAGACCAGTAAAATAATAGCATATTACGCTAAAAAAAAATGACAATCCCAATTTTTTGTGTTTGTTTTAGTGCAAACAAACACTATTACCTTATGAGCTTGCTTTAAAAAAAACTATCCAACAAAAAAGGTGTGAATAACCTGAAAAAAACAATGAAATATCTCTAGAAAATAACAATTTTCTGCTTCAATTTATCATTTACATATGTGCATTATGGATCAGATCTACTACAAAGACACTAACTGTTAAATTTTTTTTTTTAGAAATTTCAGTTTGTTCATATTCGTTCATGTTTTTCACATTTTATTGTTTCATAAGTACAAATATTTTCCCAATTTAATGTTAATTAATGTAATGTTTAATTTTATGTTTCACTATAAGAAAGACAGAAATTTGAAGTTGTCATTATTTATAGGCATAATCTACATTATTTTCAGATCAAAATGAGAAGAAAATATGGAGTAATTCTTTTAATATGTTATTACTATAATTTGACTGTAGACCCTATTGGTCTGAATGTGGAACCTGAACTAAACTCAGTTCGACAGCCTTGACTATGTATAATTTTTGCACTTTGCAAATTCATCCTAGGGGCCGCATTAGAACCTTTGCCGGGCCGCATTTGGCCCCTGTGCCGCATGTTTGAGACCCCTGCTTTAATCTCTTAAAGAAGTTAAGAAGACTCTCTCCATCTTACTAGCTTTCTACTGTTGACGTATTACAGGAAGTTCAGATACGCTACTATTAAAAGCCCACAGGATTTTAAAAGAGCCCACCCATCCCTGTTACAGTGTTCATTCGGTTCCAGTCCATCAGATGCAGAACATCCAGATTCTTAAAAAGCTTCCTCCCCACTGCAGTAAGACTACTGAATTCATTACATTAATCTGCTCTTTTAAAACATTGTCCTTTTTTTGCTATGGTTTTTAGGGGTTTTAAATGCATTGTTTTTACTTATTTATTTATTTATTTTAATTGTAGAGTTTATGACATCATGTACAATATCTTTTATGTACATATTTTAATTTTGGAATGTTGTTGTTTTTAAGTCGGGCCAGACATAAAGGTAATTTCGTTCCACTGGGTACCTGTCTGGTACATGTTGAATGACAATAAAGGAATCTTGAATTACATATTTCTGGCCTTTGTGAGAAATGTTTTGACGCCTGTTGCCGCTCACCTTCTGTAATTTCTATTTGAGGATTTTCTTTCTAGAATTATTTGTCATTCTTTATTTTTCTAAATAAAAACCCTGCTTTTTACATGTTGCCCAGAGGCTTTTTATTTAATGAAACAGAGATCCCTCCTTGACATATTGAGCCCTGAATTGTTGAGATCTTTTGTAACTTAGTGAACAATACAACACTCTGTTCTTTTCTTTTATTTGTTTTTCCAAAGGGCACAAGTTCAGTAATAAGTATTATATTCCTTTGGATAAAGCACTCAAATACTGTTGCTTAGATACTCTTTTCTTTCCTCACATGTATTAAATATATTACAATTAGGTGGAGGTTGTTTATTGGGACTCACTATACCTCAGATATCATGAAAAGCAAGTTGCAGGAAATAGTACATCTGTTTTTTACCTTATGAAAATCAAAGTCAGTTTCTAATTCTCAGAAAACACATTTTTGAATTTCTGCCTCAGAGATTTGTAGTTGGGGGGGAAAAAAAGAATATATTGTATCTAGAAATTGTCCTTTTTAAGTCAGTAATTCTGTTTTTCTGAACACAAAGGGACATGACATGCTTTTAAAAGAAAGTGAAAAACATGTATGAAATGTAAAAAGATCCCTGGCTTAAATAAAATTTTTTTTTTTTTATAAAAAATTCTGATAACATAGATGTCATATCAGTCAGTACGTTAACATGAACTTAGAGAAATTCAAATTATTGTTTTAGTCTGACTAACATCGAAGTTTTCAAAGCCATGTTTACACCTTCATCCAGGGATGTCAAATTAATTTTAGTTCAGGGACCATGTTTAGCTAACCTTTATGTGAAACTAGTGAAATAATAACATACTAATACATAAACAATGTCAACTCCAAACTTTTCTCTATATTGTAGAGCACAGGTGTCAAACTCCAGTCCTCGAGAGCCGGTGTCCTGCATGTTTTAGATATTAACGTTTTCCACATGACTCATTTAACCCTTTAACTCCTGAGACTTTAGCAGTTCCACAGGAAAAAAAAGAATAAAATAAGTAACAAAATGAACAAAAATGAGTAATAAACTAAAAATAATTGGTAACATGAAGAAAGTAAGACACAAATGGAACAAAATCAAAGAAAAATGATGCAATTAAAAAACCAAAATGTAGAAAAATAAACAAAATGAGCATCAAAATGAACAAAAACTAATAAATATTTACAAAATTATAAATAAAGTGGAACATTTCCCCCCTAAAAAAATACTAAAAAAGAAAGGTAAGTATTAAAATTTGGTCCCAGGCAGTTTTCATTTTGCCTTTTTTTTTCAATATGAGTCGGCTTTTGACACCTGTTCCATGAACAAAACTCAGTAAAAATACATTAAAATTAAAAATAAAATAATGTTTTTTCTGAATATTTAAACTAAATCATCTATTTAGAATGCATCAGCGCTGACACTTAAGAGTTAGAAGACTAATAATAATGTAATGGTTTCCAGGTGTGATGGAACATGGAGGACACTGGCCCCCAAGGACAGCATCTGAAGTAGCATTAGCATTAGCATTAGCATCTAAAAGAGAAGACGGAGCCACAGTAGCTGCTGCACAAACTGTAAAAAAAATGGCGGATCAAACTGGTTCATGTGCTCTCTGTGGAAATAAAGCCTGTTTTTTTCCCCTGTACGTTTTCAGAACAAGTGACGGCACGAAACCTAGCTGGATGTTACTCTGGGATGGTAAACACACACACAGAGCGAGAGGGGAGGGGGGAGTGTTCCATGGACATGTATGAGGAAGTAGCGGTAAACTCTGTTGTTCGACTTCAAGTCATTTTTCTATCCTCTAAAAACAGCTGGAAACAAAGAAATCCGGACGTTGTTTTTTTTTTTTTATATATAGAACCAACACACAATGCATTCAATAATAATGGAGAACTCATTTTTATTTTCATTAGCAGTTGAAGGGAGGTCACAAGTCTGTGACCCCATTCTTTACATTCTTTATACTCTTTATATTGCGTAATCAAATTTTAATGTATTTCTGATTTACTCTATTGAAATTGTATAATGTATGTACATTTTACTCTTGTAATTTTATTCTTATTTATTGAATTTTATAATGCATATAAAATCAGTTTATCTTGTAATTTTATTTCTTATTTATTGAAATTTTATAATCAGTTTATCTTGTACTTTTGTAATTTTAGAATTTCGTGCAATCGAATTATGATGTATTTTTTTATTTCACCCTGTCTTAAAATTGTACTTTAAATTTTAATCAATGTAAAGCACTTTGGGCTACAGTGTTTGTATGAAAGGTGCTATACAAATAAAGATTATAATAATACTAATAATAATAATAATAATAATAATAATAATAATATTATTATTATTATTATTATTATTATTATTATTATTATTATTATTATTATTATTATTATTATTATTATTATTATTATTATTATTATTATTATTATTATTATTATTATTATTATTATTGTTGTTGTTGTTGTTATTAACACAATAATATTAATGAAATAAAATGGCCAATCCCAAGAGAGTGGAACACACCTCTTTCAATATATATATTTTTTAAATAACTTTATTTATACATTTTCGGAATTATACAGACAACACACAGTAAACCCAATCCCACCCACACAGGGGTACACAACACATACAGTGTTCAAGTTAATAATAATCATTTAGAAATCCATAATACTAAAGAGAAAACAGAAACAAAACAAAACCAAAAAAACAGACAAACAAAAAAACTAAAGAAAAACATTGAAAGGTAACAATAGGAGAGTAGATGACAGTAATGGAGTTGTATTGATGAGAGTAATGACTCAATAATCATAACTCACTCATTAATTTGATTATTAGCTTGATTATTGACATCAGTGCTGATAGTGTTACTCTGTTATATATTAAATTGATCAAAGTGAGTATTTTTAATATTACATATTGTCACCTTCCTAAAATAATTTCTCAGGACTTTTGATTATATACATTAATACTATCTTTTTTTTAGTTTAAGTTGTTATTTCTTGAAAAATCTGAAAAAAATTAATTAATTTAGGAAGGTTGATATAACATGATGATACAACGACTTAAAGCAGAGTGATTCTAGAAGTTACCCTGACCCTATACTGTCTATAGACTTCTGGGATATAACCATATGAAGACACAAATACATGGTTTTTTTCCCGTCTTGTTATAATAACAACAACAATAATAATTTTTCACTTCCCTTTTATGTTCCACAACAACACGTTAGACTGACATCCAGTACACACAGATGAAAATAATGAATTCACAGCTCCATTGAAGATCATTTTATTCTAACTTAGTTTCTGATTCACATTCAAATGAAAATGGCAGCTGGAAGATAATTTTTATCTTCTCTGTTTGCGCGCAGAATGGAAAAGATAGTGATTGTAATTAACAGAAATGTACAATTAATTTAACATGCAACTTGATTACCCATGTGAATCCATCCTCTGAAGACAGGTTAGCAAGACTGTGTTGCACAAACAACTTATCTGGAGTCACGTAACGGTGGGATTTGATCTTAATTTAATTAATTTTTTTAACAAATACACTTCAGTAATATCAGTAAAGTGGCACAATCAGGTTACATGTGCGACTATGGCTCAGTTGGTAGAGCAGGTCTACTACCTACCTGCTCTACCTGCTCTACCAACTGAGCCATAGTCGCACATGTAACCTGATTGTGCCACTCTACTGATATTACTGAAGTGTATTTGTTAAAAAAATTAATTAAATTAAGATCAAATCCCACCGTTACGTGACTCCAGATAAGTTGTTTGTGCAACACAGTCTTGCTAACCTGTCTTCAGAGGATGGATTCACATGGGTAATCAAGTTGCATGTTAAATTAATTGTACATTTCTGTTAATTACAATCACTATCTTTTCCATTCTGCGCGCAAACAGAGAAGATAAAAATTATCTTCCAGCTGCCATTTTCATTTGAATGTGAATCAGAAACTAAGTTAGAATAAAATGATCTTCAATGGAGCTGTGAATTCATTATTTTCATCTGTGTGTACTGGATGTCAGTCTAACGTGTTGTTGTGGAACATAAAAGGGAAGTGAAAAATTATTATTGTTGTTGTTATTATAACAAGACGGGAAAAAAAACCATGTATTTGTGTCTTCATATGGTTATATCCCAGAAGTCTATAGACAGTATAGGGTCAGGGTAACTTCTAGAATCACTCTGCTTTAAGTCGTTGTATCATCATGTTATATCAACCTTCCTAAATTAATTAATTTTTTTTCAGATTTTTCAAGAAATAACAACTTAAACTAAAAAAAACATAGTATTAATGTATATAATCAAAAGTCCTGAGAAATTATTTTAGGAAGGTGACAATATGTAATATTAAAAATACTCACTTTGATCAATTTAATATATAACAGAGTAACACTATCAGCACTGATGTCAATAATCAAGCTAATAATCAAATTAATGAGTGAGTTATGATTATTGAGTCATTACTCTCATCAATACAACTCCATTACTGTCATCTACTCTCCTATTGTTACCTTTCAATGTTTTTCTTTAGTTTTTTTGTTTGTCTGTTTTTTTGGTTTTGTTTTGTTTCTGTTTTCTCTTTAGTATTATGGATTTCTAAATGATTATTATTAACTTGAACACTGTATGTGTTGTGTACCCCTGTGTGGGTGGGATTGGGGTTACTGTGTGTTGTCTGTATAATTCCGAAAATGTATAAATAAAGTTATTTAAAAAATATATATATTGAGCGAGGTGTGTTCCACTCTCTTGGGATTGGCCATTTTATTTCATTAATATTATTGTGTTAATAACAACAACAACAACAACAACAACAACAACAACAACAACAACAACAACAACAACAACAACAACAACAACAACAACAACAACAACAACAACAACAACAACAACAACAACAACAATAATAATAATAATAATAATAATAATAATAATAATAATAATAATAATAATAATAATATTAGTAGTAGTATTATTATAATCTTTATTTGTATAGCACCTTTCATACAAACACTGTAGCCCAAAGTGCTTTACATTGATTAAAATTTAAAGTACAATTTTAAGACAGGGTGAAATAAAAAAAATACATCATAATTCGATTGCACGAAATTCTAAAATTACAAAAGTACAAGATAAACTGATTATAAAATTTCAATAAATAAGAAATAAAATTACAAGATAAACTGATTTTATATGCATTATAAAATTCAATAAATAAGAATAAAATTACAAGAGTAAAATGTACATACATTATACAATTTCAATAGAGTAAATCAGAAATACATTAAAATTAGATTACGCAATATAAAGAGTATAAAGAATGTAAAGAATGGGGTCACAGACTTGTGACCTCCCTTCAACTGCTAATGAAAATAAAAATGTGTTCTCCATTATTATTGAATGCATTGTGTGTTGGTTCTATAAAAAAAAAAAAAAAAAAACCTCCGGATTTCTTTGTTTCCAGCTGTTTTTAGAGGATAGAAAAATGACTTGATGTCGAACAACAGAGTTTACCGCTACTTCCTCATACATGTCCATGACGCAGTGGTGAGGTGGAACACTCCCCCCTCCCCCCTCCCCTCTAGCTCTTTATGTGTGTTTACCAGAGTAGCATCCAGCTAGGTTTCGTGCTGTCACTTGTTCTGAAAACATGCAGGGAAAAAACAAAACAAAACAAGGCTTTATTTCCACACAGAGCACATGAACAAGTTTGATCCTCCATTTTTTTCCAGTTTGTGCTGCAGCTACTGTGTTTCCATCGTCTCTTGTAGATGCTAATGCTAATGCTACTTCAGATTCGCTGCCAGGGACGTGTTTAACCCCCGCGTGGGTGACGCTAAAGTCCATCTGTGACCCATTAGATTGCAAAAGTGGTTTTAAATACAACAAAGCTGTGCAACTCTTAAAAAAAGCATGAATAAATTAACAGTAAAAAGAAAATAACTCCTTCTGAGATGTTGTGCAGTAGAAGAGTAAAAGACTTTTTCACTTTTAATCACTTAACTATTTGGTTCAGTGGTTTGAGAAGGTGGTGGAAATAGTGGTTGTTTGAGTTCACAAATAGATAAAAATAGATAAGATTTGAATGACAGGCAATTCTGTTTTGAAGGATCTGCAAATCCTTTCACTGTGCTGTACAAGTTGTCTCATGGAAGACGTCCTTGGTTTGGACAGATCTAATTTTCAGGAGGCTTTTGAAAGCTCATCTATTTCTCTAATGCAACAATCAGAGAGATCAGTGCTGCCTCAGAGGATTGGACAGACGAGCAAATAATTCCACATATACACAACGAGGGTTCTAAAGCACAAGCGATAGCCGTGTTTATAGAACGTTTAGTTAGAAGGAGAACAATGAGTGTTTTTAGACTGTGCAGATATTTCACTTTGCTTCAGGGCTAAATACTTGGCATCATTGCTTTGTTTATTTCCAGCAGAGTAGAGATTCATCAAACTGTCAATAAATTTCTAAATTTCACCAAGTTGGCGAGCACCGTCGGAGAAATCTTTCATGTCCTCAGCTGTCTGATGTGCCAGTAAATGCACTGTGAATATCTCTTCTCACTGCTTCTGAAAATCACGCTCATCAGTCAGATGATTTGAGGCAGTTCTTTTCAGATCAGCCCTGATTGGCTGTAGTTTAATGGCTTTGCAAAGCTTGTTTGTGAAGTATTACCAGTGAATATATGTAGCAAGCTGAATGAAAAACGATTTAGTCTGCCTCAGAAATATCTGGAAATAAAGCATGATACTTTGAAAAGGGTTCACATACTGTATCATATTCAAACTTTTCTAAAGCAAAGACAAGAATAAAATTGGCAGAACTGCAAACAAAGGAAAAACAGGAAGTGCATCATAGTCTGAACACTGCACGACACATCAAAAACACACATATGTATGTATATTCAGGTTATATACACCGATCTTTAATTTAAATTTATTACCAATTAATACATTTTTTCTTTTACTATCTTCTGAGTTTTTTTTTTTTTTTACAACCATCATGACACTCAGTTGCAATTGTTAACCTTTGTGAGATTTTAACAACCGACATTACATTACACTTAACATTATCCATAGAAACTCAGTTATTTAACTACAGGGTGTTGGTTACAGTCCCTGGTGCAGTGTGGGCTGGGCTGCCTTGCTAAAAAGGCACTTAAGCCATGGAATAGTATGGGATTCAGATTTGCAACCTTCCGAAGACTGACTCCTAACCATTATTCAATGGTTGCTAACACTACACAAGAATAGATTTAGTAAACATATCACATTTAATGAATTCAATTCATCAAAATTAATGTCATGAATATATTTTTTTTAAACTTTGAAAGAATAAATAAACAACCAATAAATAAAAAAGACAGACTTTCATAAAATATAATTAAAAATGTAAAAAGTGATAAAGTAATAAAAATTAGAAAAGCAAACCTCCGCCAAGGCAGCACCCCCCCCACCCTTGAATGAAGAGATGTCCACCAAGGAGGTTATGTTGTCTGTTAGTTAGTTAGTTAGTTAGTTAGTTAGTTAGTTAGTTAGTCAGTTAGTTAGTTAGTTAGTTAGTAAGATGACTCAAAAAGTTATGGATGGATCTTGATGAAATGTACAGGGTAGGTTGGTAATGGGTAGATCTGGAAATGTGTTACAAGCTTGATGTCGACATCATTTGAAATCCTGGGCGTGTGCACATAGCTGATGAAACTTATGGATGGATTTGGATGACATTTTTAGGATGTGTTGGAACAAATGATTATATTTTGGCGATGATCCGGAAGAGATTCTGGATCATTTTTAAATTTAAATTACATTTTATTTTGCTCTTTTTTTTTGTTCAAAATAATTTTCTATCGTCGTCGTCGTCGTCGTCATCGTCATCATCATCTTCATCATCATCATCATCTTCATCATCATCATCATCATCAGCCATCGATAAACAAAGGCATCAGATTTGAAGCAGATGTAGTAGGAGGAGAAGAGAGATAGAGAAGATATAAACCACAACCATGCAGCAGCTCAGTATGTTTTGTACATAATGTTCAACTCTGATTTATTACAGTAATGTACATGTTGTCATGGTGACTCACTTCCTGAAGGGGGCGTGTCCAGGCCAGTCAGTAGTGGAGCTAAAGTTGGCAGCATTTACATACATGGAGAAGCTCCATTACAACCACATTATCTGACATTTTTAGTCAAAGTTTTAAAACTCCAGTTTAATTTGATTATAATCCTACTAAGATGTGAACATGGCTTTGAAAAGACGTGTAAACATATTGATTGTTTCCAACTGATCCAGTATGAGTAAACGACAGGTCTTAGATTTATGTAGAAATGCAATTAAAGCTTCAAAAGTGAAAATGTTTTGTATAATTGACGAATATTCCCATATTGACCTTTTAGCATCTGAAAGGATCTTTGAAGAAATATGTACATACCTGCTCTTGGTTCTGTTTTCAACATTTATTAACTGTTGTCTGTGATAGAAGACGTAGCAAGAGGAAGATAAAGAAAAGAAATAACAAAAAAAAAAAGACACCAACTACTGTCAACAGCCGTCAGATGCTTCTACTACATGACTGTAGCTCATCACAAATGTAACATTGCAGAAGCACAAAGAACAATATCTTGCATCATCTATCTTTATATTCACTCCAGGCTTAGAACAAAGACATAGTAGCTGTGGGAGGAGGGTGTGTGTTTTCAATTACTGTTTGGTCATTTCTGTCTGTTGTAACTTTGGCTTTTGACAAAAAAAAAAAAAGAGAGTGAGTTGAATGGTTTCTTCAAATAATTTACTGGAATGATTTGTTTATTTATTTTTCTTTATCTATTTGTTTAACCTGTCTTGTCCAGTATCCCCCTTTAAACATCCAAGGGTCCACATATGGACCCAAGTACTTGTTCATAATTGTAAACAGAACAGTATATTTTGAAAACAGTTTCTCACAGATTAACTGATAAAAAGTCATTTTCAGATTAATTAACCACAGCAGCTAAAAATTACTAATTTGTTCAAACATGTTCAAGTTAAAATCAAACAGGAAGTGGCATGACTTACCTTTTATCTCACATAATTATCCGCAAAATTATCAACAAAAATGGTCATATTCCAATAAAAACATCCAAACAAAAAATATATAGTCCAAATATTTTCCAAAACAGTCATAAATATCCTAAAATGGCTGTTGCATCATATTTTTTGCAAAATGTGCAAAAAAAAAAAAATTAAATTAAATTTAGAAAAAAATATATATATATTGGGTGGGCAGCTGTGGCTCAGTTGGTAGAGTGGGTCGCCCAATGACCGAGAGGTTGTCGATTCGAGTCCCAGGTCTGGCTGTCCACATGTCGAAGTGTCTTTGGGCATGACCTTAGACCTTAGAAACCTACTGGTGTGTGAATGGGTGAATGTGAGGTTAATGTAAAGCGCTTTGAGCACCATGAAGGTGGAAAAGCGCTATATAAGTGCAGTCCATTTATCATATATATTGACTATATTGTGATTCAGTTTTCTCTTCTCATTCATCTGGCAGTGAATGAGTTAGATGAAAAAAAAAAAAAAAAAAAAGATAACGGCCTCTTTTCCGTTTTATCCATTTTTGACCTGAAGTTGAATAACCTGGAAATGACTGTGACCCACAGTGACAAAGATGGAAACCTACGTCCTACTACCCTAATACCCTAAGACCTGAAGATATGACCACAGAGAAAATTGGTGTCATATCATCCCATAATGATCATCTAGTCCTGTGGCCATGTTTCTTTTGGTTGTTAAGATTCATTTTCTTGTTTATTCAATTTGCTTCAGGTCAAACTGGATAAACCGGGAAATGGCCATTATTCATTTAAACACAAAAAGGACAGAAAGAACAGAAAAATTACATCGTTATCCTTTTTTTTTCCATTTTGGTTTTGGAGACAAATAATGAAGAAACGAGTTGTTTGTTGGCACATCAGCCAACATTTATCTGTCAGTCCAGGGAATCGTACTGGCGACCCATCGATCACAAGCCAACTCTCCAGCCGACTAGGCCATAGCTAGCCGCATTATTAGCATCTACATCATTGATACACTGAATTTTTTCTACTTTAAGAAAATAGAGGTTGTCTCTAATCCAACAGGTGTGTGAAGGTGGTGTTGGTGATTTACAGTTCAAAACATCAGTCTTCTAGCTATATTTGGGGGGGTCCCCAAATATTGTGGTGATTGCATTGGGTTCGACTCTTTCACCAATTATTTGTAACATAGATCTCTAACCAATAACAGCTCCAAAACATGTACACAAGGTTTGCATTGGACTGTATTGTCATTTCTAAGTGAATGTAAACATACCCATTGTGTTTCATTGCAGTTCATATGCTTTATTTTTGGCAGAGGTTGCTCTGTTACCCAGCTCCATCACTCCTCTTCACCCCTACTAGAAATAGAAACTCATCTCCTCAAACCTCCCCAGCCTCCTCATGTGTTCACACATTTTACTTTTCATTCAGAAATGTTGTGATGCTCTACAGGGGACGTTACAATTTCATGTGTTTGCTGAAATTGGTCCACAGCATCGCTCAAGTAAGTAGGAGACTCAAAACTCATTCTGTAATAAATAATTAAATCTGACACAAGCAGCCTGCCTTAAATAATGTCATATATATTAAAGTGATACAGCATAACATAGTATAGATGTTCTAGGGCAGGGGTGTCCACGAGGGTAGGGGTCCTGCATGTTTTAGATGTTTCCCTCTTCCATTACACCTGGAGGTCATTGCATCATTATCAGTCTGATGAGGAGCTGATTATTAACTCTTTAAGTGTCAACGCTGATGCATTCTGAATGGATGATTTAGTTTAAATATTCAGAAAAATTCAACCATTTTCCTTTTAGTTTTGTGCATGGACAAGGTGCCAAAAAGCAAGAGTTTTTTTATTTTATTAAAAAAAAAATTTAAAGGCAAAATTAAAATTGCTGGGAGCAAATTTCAATAGTAGTTTTCTTTCCACATTATTTGTCATTTTGTAAATATTTATTAGTTTTTGTTGCTCCTTTTGTTTATTTTTCTACATTTTTTTTTTATTGTAGTATTTTTCTTTGATTTTACACCATTTGTGTCTTTACTTTACTCATGTTACCAATTATTTTGTTAGTTCTCAGGAGTTAAAGGGTTAAACTGAATCACATGGAAGAGGGAAATATCTAAAACATGCAGAACACCGGCCCTCGAGGACTGGAGTTTGACACTTATGATATAGGAGTTTATGGTTCCAATGCTGTTGTGAATGAATCAGCTGATCTGTAGATCTGGCAGAAAGGAGGAGAATATTATCCAGACTGTAGTCAATTATAGACCATGTTAATCAGCCACTTCACAGTGTTATTGTTGGCCAGAAAACTACACATTTAAATGGAGACTAATTGGCATGAAATGTTCCACTGGATGCCAAAGAAAACCCTCCCTCTCCTCTGAATGAACTCTTCCATCATCATTCACCCATTTACATGTTATATTGTTATTATTCATCATTAGTGTTGAATAATGTTAACACTTTTCCCACCAACTTATCCAAGTGTCATAGCGACACTGTTAAGGTGGACTTCACATTCTTGTGAACTCAAATATTCAGGAATTCAAGACCCAAACATCATTGGCCAAAACCATCTAGTGATTATTCTTTACTCATTTAATCTAAAACTCACACCCTCCATTACTAAACTTCCCTCCTGTGTCATCATGTTCCATAAAATTAAAGACATTTATCATAGACTCCCTTTTATCCTGCATCAACTCCCTAATGAACACTGACCATCTATGTAACCCCTAACAACTGGCTTTATATTATAACAGCACTTTTCACAGTATCCTTGACTCCTTTGCTCCACAAGAAGTCAGATCCATCTCTCTCTCTCTCTCTCTCTCTCTTTCTTTCTCTCTGTTTTTCTCTCTCTTTCTCTCTCTGTCTCTCTCTTTCTCTGTCTCTCTTTCTCTCTCTGTCTCTCTCTTTCTCTCTCTCTGTCTGTCTCTTTCTCTCTCTCTCTTTCTCTCTCTCTCTCTCTTTCTCTCTCTGTCTCTCTCCTTCTCTCTCTCTTTCTGTCTTTCTCTCTCTCTTTCTTTCTCTCTGTTTTTCTCTCTCTTTCTCTCTCTGTCTGTCTCTTTCTCTCTCTCTTTTTTTCTCTCTCTTTTTCTCTCTGTCTCTCTTTCTCTCTCTTTCTCTCTCTCTCTCTGTCTGTCTCCTTCTCTCTCTCTCTTTCTCTCTCTCTCTCTCTCTCTCTCTCTCTCTTCTCTCTCTGTCTCTCTCCTTCTCTCTCTCTTTCTGTCTTTCTCTCTCTCTTTCTTTCTCTCTGTTTTTCTCTCTCTTTCTCTCTCTGTCTGTCTCTTTCTTTCGCTCTCTTTTTCTCTCTGTCTCTCTTTCTCTCTCTTTCTCTCTCTCTCTCTTTCTGTCTCTCTCTCTCTCTTTCTTTAAATACAGACAGAGGCACAGAATCAAATGTGAGCTGCTGAATTTTATACTTGGGACTGCTAAAATGAGCATCTACATCAGCAGAAAAAAGAAAAGAGAGGAGAGTTTGGACTGTAACACTGTGAAACTGTTTACTGCGATGATAAAAGCCAGAATCACTGTTGATTTCAGATACTACAGAATGATGGAGGATTTGGAGGAGTTCGAATAAATATGGTGTCATAAAAATATTTGTTGTTCCGTTTTTGAAAGGCAATTATTGTTTGGTTCAATATTGAATTAGGAAAATCATATGTTTGAGTTGTAATTTTATTTTATTTTTTGCATTTTTTCTTCATTAACTGAACATTTTCATTTTGAGTTTCTATTGTATTAAGGGATGTTCAAATGAAGGGAAAAAAAAGGTTGTTTCTTTTTTTCCTTTTGTCCCATTCTGTCATAGGAAGATTTTTTTTTGCTATATGCTTTGTTTGGATGTTGTTAAAGGAAAATATATGTTTTCTGTTATTTTGTGGTTAGAATGTAAATAAATAAATCGTTTTTTGAAAAAAAAAATCTTTCTTTCTCTCTCTTTCTCTCTCTCTCTCTCTCCCTCTCTCTCTGCTCCTTGGTTTTATACCTGAACTCCTGTATATTTTTTATAAACCACATTTTAAGCGGATACAGAAAACAGATGGAAATATGAATTTCTAGCAAGGAACAGGTTTCCCTGTTTCTGATGCACTTCCTTTTCTTTTTGCTTGTATATATATAGATGCTCTAACTCAGTAATACAAAGGGGTAGGACTAGATCATTTTTGTTAACTTCATCCTACACCCTTTTGAACAAGGTATCGTTATCTAGGATGCTAAATAGAATAAATTCTTTGTACGTTTTAATTACTTTGTTTTACCTGTTTAAATAAAGGTTGGCGACTGGAGAAACTCTTCAGACTGTCTGTTCATAAACAGATGTAAGGCAAATGTATTTGTGACCCACCACCACGAAACCAGGCATAAGTGTCTGGAAATCAAAACTGAGTTATCTGTGTAGAAAAAATTATGTTTCTATCATAAGTAGAACCAAAGTTATGGTCATTTTAATATCCACAGTTGGACCTATTATGCAATTTGCATATTTTTAGATATTGTCCGTTAAAGTTTTGGACTGTTTTGGGGTAGGAAGTCCTTAGCAACGCATAATAATTTGTATCCGATTGACAAAAAATATTCACAGATGTTAAAGGACACTCTGATGGACATGTCACAGAAGTTTTATATATTATAATAATAGGACAGAATTGCAACGTATTATAATCATTTGGCTTACACCATTGGACAGAACATTCAATATAGGCTTTTACCTCGTACCGAACACTTGGATGTTTACGCACGGAACGGAGATCGTTTTGTTCGGCGAAAAGAGGTGGAAGTCGTCTTTGTCTTTGCTCAGCAATCCCTGAACTTTTGTCGCCGCTTAAATAATTGACGCAATAAACACCTTTATTGATTGGATTTCAATGTAATGACCACAGGAACTGAACATAGAGGTGTTAAGGTACCGTTTTTTGATAAGATGTAAACACACATAACAAATCACCTTCCAGCCTAAATTTGGCTGTAGCTCTGAACGGCTCAGCGCGACTTATGCCTGATTTCGTGGTGGCGGGTCACATTTGTGTAGCACATTTTGTGTACAGGACAATTCAAGGTGCTATTCAAACCACATTCAGGATTACAAGGACTGTTTTGTTAACTCCAAATCCAACTATTACACTGTTCAAATCAGTGTTTATTCATTTTTCAAAATAAAACCAAAAATAAGACAACGAAAAAAAACAACTTGTTTCTGTCAAAACCTGCCACGACCTTTCCCCTAGTGTTCTCCAGAACCACCTGGTCCCGCACCGTGCAGCTGCAAGTGGTTGCTGATCTGCAATATTTAAGAAGTGAAGTTTGCAGTTGCTGGTGCGAAACCATTCAGTAGTGTCACTTCCATAACCCAAACACTTTACCATCTCCTCTGTCACCATAACCTGGAATTTTTTTTCACACCATGGACTCTGGCTGATCTATCCTCAGGTGTTTGAGTTTAGTCTGTGTCTAGTCTTTATTTTGGTTTTGTCAATAAATCAATTCTCCCTTCAGTCCTTTCCTCACCTCTCACCCCATCATGACAGTTTCTTCATTATTTGTTTCCAAAACCAAAACGAAAAAAAAAAAAAAAAACAGAAAACGATCCTTTTTTTTTTTTTTTTTCATTTTGTGTTTAAATTAATAATGGAAAAAAAAAAAAAAAAACAGATACCAGCCATTTCCCATTTTATCCAATTCTGACCTGAAACCAGTTGAGTAAACCAAACATGAATCTTAACAACAACTGGACTTGAAGATCATTACGGTATGATTTAAAAGCTGTTTGACGATGGAAAAACACATGCTGAGATTTCTAACACGCTAACACAGTTACGTATTCAGAGATCCTCAGAAATGTCAGTGAGAAGATTGTGTGTTCAACACCAACTCAGCTGTAAATAACATATGTCAGATACAGAACTGGAAACTGTTATCCTGTCATCAATACATAAGGTAAGTACAAGCTGTACACATATGTAAGATATACATATACACTTGTTATATAAATATTTGTTATAAAAAGAACATACCTGGAATATGACACTAATTTTCTCCATGGTCATATCTTCAGGTCTTAGGGTGACCCTCTTAGTTTCCCCAAAATAGGACATAGGTTTCTATCTTTGTCACTGTGGATCACGATCATTTCTGGTTTATTCAATTTGCTTCAGGTCAAAATTGGATAAAACGGGAAACGGCCGTTATCCATTTTTTTCCATTATTCATTTAAACACAAAAACAAAAAATGAAAAATGGATTGTTATTGTTTTTTTATTTTGGTTTTGTTATGAAGAAACAAACAGTTTTTTCATTGTCTTATTTTTGGTTTTATTTTGAAAAACGAATGAACGAATGATACACGGATTTGTTCAAATGAAGGTAATACTAAGTCAGTGAGTGGAAACCTAGCAGCTCAGTGAGTCAGTGTCAGGGGTTCGACTGAGGTCAAGACACACACCTGACTGTATGATGTAACCTGTAGCCATCACTGACCCCAGGTTATCATGTTACATTTCTTGGCCAATGTGTGCTGGTGCGCTCAGGATTCAATTTATGACTGTCATGATGGTACATCATGTGATTTCTTTGATGTTTTAATCCATACTATGTCAAGCAAAAAAAGAAAGTGGCCTGGACGACTATGTACAATATGGATTCACATATTATACAAACTCACAACTAAACTGTATTATTATTATTATTATTTATTTTATTAGTATTATTAACTAATTGATTGATTGACAAAATCAATTGACTATTTTTGTTTGTTTTATAATCTATTTCTGTTTATATATAAATTATGACTTCAGTACAACTAAGTTGTGCCCAGCTTTAGCAGTTTTACACTCTTGACATCTGGACAGTTAGTTTTATATGTATTTGTTAGGTGTGTCAAAATGAACGCAGATTAATCTATTAATCTGATTAAAAATGCTAATTAAACAGTTGTTTTGTTGAAACTGTTTTAAGGTGTTGAATAAACATTTTAATTGCACATATATTTATGTTGTTGCATTTCTTCTGGACATTTTATCAAATTTTTGGGCTTTTATTTTTGCATTTTAGAAGAGTTTTTCAATATGTTTTGAA
Organism: Siphamia tubifer; assembly: GCA_020466265.1. NCBI lineage: Eukaryota > Metazoa > Chordata > Actinopteri > Kurtiformes > Apogonidae > Siphamia > Siphamia tubifer. Next base: position 37,388,293 of record CM035799.1, on the reverse strand, counting down.
TTTCTCATTACTTTTTTTTATGTTGTTTTATATTTTTTTGGTAAATTTTAGTCCATTTTAGCATGTTTTGTCCACCCCCCCCCCCCCCCCCCCCCTCATTTTTTGTTTCACGGTGTATTTTTGTTTATTTTATTGAACATTTGAGTAGAGTAGAGTAGAAGATATTCATGTCCACAGATTGGATACCCATGCCTGTAATTGTACATAACATAAATATTTGTACATTCTCAAATAAGTCGTAAATAAAATATGTTGTGTGTATTTTATCCATCAGAATATAGAAGGAAAAATTATGACTTCAAAAATTACAAGTACGACTTCAAACTATACCACAGGCTGCATCCACAGGCATCACCGCATGCCTGTGGATGCAGTGATGACATATTTTGACAGTTGATTTTTTTTTTTTTTTTTTATTATTATTTCATTTCGGTCAAAATACAAAAACAAAACACAAGCACAAGGCAGGTAGACACATTTTCACACATACTGAATACACTGCTTGACTGAAAAGGTTTAGGGCTGAAGCTGAAGATTATTTAGCCACCGTTACCAATACCTCAGTGTTATATGTTAAAGAAGAAAAAAACAAAAACAACAACGATTAAAAACCCACAATGCAAGAGTCAAACCCAAAAACAACTGTCCAAATAAAACACATTGATTTTTTTTTACCTTCTCTTCTTTCTCCTTTCCTTTTCTCTCTCCCTCTCTCACCTTCTTCTTACTTGTACTTCCTTTATCTTCCATTCTCACTTATGCATACGTATAAATATACACATACACACATTATATATATATATATATATATATATATATATATATAAAGAGAAACAGAAATAGATTACAGAACAAACAAAAATAGTAAATTGATTAGTGAATTTCAATCATTAGTTAGTTATTAGTAGTAGTAATAATAATAATAACACAGTTTAGTTGTGAGTTTGTATAATATGTGTTTGTTACTACAAAGCAGTGTATTTACCCTTGTTTTGTGTTCCACAGATTTATCCCTTTGACTGTTGTGCATTTTCCTTTAGTATTTGTTCTCGCTTTTATTTTATTGAATATTGCAGTGGCCCACAGATTAGATTTGGTCTCTCTTTGGTCGAACAGTTCCTGCATGCAGTCTGGGATAATATTATGGGATGCTTTATACATTATAACAGCTGTGTTTAGGTTTGTTAAGTCTATTTTTGATGAAGAGTGAAATTGTTGGTGTAAGATATAGTCACAATGATTGATAATTATTTTGTTTTTGTTTTTTTGTTGTATAAAAACCGAATGGATTATTGATTTAAACGTGTGCCTCCACACTTCCACACAGTAAGTTAAATTTCACTTGTGGGAAGTCATCGTCATACCAAAGAGAGGCTCGTTGTCATGTTTGAAGTTGTACTCCTAATTTTTCCACCTGTATTATGATGGATAAAATACATACAATATATTTTATGCATGACTGGACTCATTGCATCATTATCAGTCTGATGAGGAGCTGATTATTATTATTATTGTTTTGTCTGCATTTGTTCTCATTGTTTAACACCACAGAGAGGGTGTCAACATTGTTTGAGATCAATGCATTTTTTAGTCTTGCAGCCAAATATTTTAATATTTAGTGCATGTGTGTGACCATCACCGGTCCTCCCTGAAAGCTGAGCAGACATCCTTTATTAGAACTCTCTATTATAAGCCAGGGAGGGCAGTGCTACACCTCAGTGATGTGTGGGGGAAACAAAGACTGGACAGGACAGACAAGACGAACAGGGGAAGAAATTAATAGGCGGTGCTATTGCAGTTAAAAGATTGAAAGGTGGTGTGTTATTCCCAACTATTAACTGTCCATCAATAAAAATAAATAAATCGAAAAAAAGAGAAGAAAACCAAAACAGCACAAAAGAAAAAGAGATTCGATAAATAATTAAACAAAAACGGTACTGAGCATCATAGTTGTGGATGACTTGATAGTGTAAAATAGAATGCAATAGAATAGAATAGGCCAGAAGGGGACACCAGTGCAAGAAGAGAATGAGTTTAGGGTAGAGATTCTGGAGAGATTCTCAGCACATTCTGGCGGATCCCATCATTCACTGAAATGGAACTCAGCAGTAGCTGGCGAGACCTGATCAAACATGCAAGTGTGAAGGACCCCGAAGCCCAGAACAGCAATCACGGCAAGACAGGGCCAAGCTAACAGGGCACCCCCCATCCCGGGCCATAGGAGCTACAGGGCGCCGCCCCCAGAGAGCCACCGGGTCCACCGTGAATGACGCAAACCCGGGGAGCAAGAGGGAGCAGCTACAAACCCCCCCAGCACACCAAGGCCGACCCAGACGGCCCGGGGCCCCGAGGGGGCCAACGGCCCCACACGCCAGGAGGCCAGACACAGGGGCCGAGCGGCCCACCGAAGGGGCAGCACCCAGCTGATTATTAACTCTTTAAGTGTCAGCGCTAATGCATTATGAATGGATGATTTATTTTAAATATTCAGAAAAATTCAACCATTTTTCTTTTAGCTTTGTGCATGGACAAGGTGCCAAAAAGCAATAGTTTTTTTTTTATTTTATTTAAACATTTTTTAAAGGCAAAATTAAAATTGCTGGGACCAAATTTCAATAGTAGTTTTTCGAAATTTTCCACATTATTAGTCATTTTATAAATATTTGTTAGTTTTTGTTGCTCATTTTGTTTATTTTTCTACATTTTTATTTTTTTTATTGTAGTATTTTTCTTAGATTTTCTACCATTTGTGTCTTACTTTGCTCATGTTACCAATTATTTTGTTAGTTCTCAGGAGTTAAAAGGTTAAACTGAATCACATGGAAGAGGGAAATATCTAAAACATGCAGGACACCGGCCCTTGAGGACTGGAGTTTGACACCTGTGATATAAATAGTATATACACCCACTGAAAGAATGAGAATGTACAGCTGCAGGTGAGAAAAAAAAATAGACACATAATGTTCTAATCTTACAATATAGCACTTTCAGAGAAAATGAAGGTATTATTATAAAAAAGCTTTGTTTCATGTTGTGCACTTACTGTTATAATTCACCAGGATCAGATGATCTGCCTAACATAGTCAGCACACTGGGAAACTGTCAGAGGTGACGGAATGGAAACGGTATGAATATGAAGCAGAGGGTTACGTTAAAAAAAAAAAAAAGGTGATTTCCAGGAAACTTTTCAGACAGTGAGTACTCCCTTTGATGTTCATGTGCTTTAAAAAGAGGTGACACCTTTTGCAGCGGAGCGTTTGACACAACAGTCAATCATCGGTGTGTGCCGTCACATAAGGCGGAACATCATCAGCATAAAACATACTGGAAACGAGTAAAGAACAGCTTTGGCTAATGTATTTGGAGGAATATAAACAAGCATCAGAAGGCGATGATTGATCATGCTGGTGAACGAGGCTTTCCAGATATTGGACCTTTTAGTGCAACTCAATTACTTTCAGGGCCACAGGAAATGCAGGATGTTATAAACTTTGATTACATCAACTTGATGAGAGGCAGAGATGGCAGTAAACAGGGACATTAATTCAAACATTATTTCACTCAGTCCTACATCATACAATTGCTACTAAGGTTGATACAAAACATTCATTTCTGCCATTAAAGTGCTTAAGTTATTGTTGAATATTTACAACAACACGCCGCGAAAGAAAAGCGGTACCTCGGCGTGACAGACGAGATTTATTTTGTCAGCGCTACGGCAACAATTAGTCACAGCTCAGTGTTTTTCTGTTGCCTCAGATAATCTAAAAATTGTTGACATTTAGTGCCAGCCGGTACACTTTATCCTCCTGATTCTTGACAGGCTCGATATGCTCAGAGAAAAGTGAAGAGGGGAGGGATGAGCGACTACTGAGAGAGGTGGGTGTAATCAATATAAACATGAGGCAATTAGTGTAGCGCTCAAATTTCTTTAGGGAGGTGGGTGTAAAAAGGCTTCGATCAAAGTGATGTCTGCTTCACTCCAGTTATTAATGAGGCGCCGCAGTGGCTACAGGAATATATTGTTAAAGAGCCTTTAAATAAACTGCATGGAATTAATTAAAACACAATTCAGTCATTCGTTGTTTTTTTTTTTTTATGTACATTGCAATGTTAGAGATCATTAAAGAAGTGAGACAGGAGAGAAGAATATGGCTGTCTGCTCGCTCCCACGTGGTCGGCTTCATTTTATTTCTGATTGAAGCTGAGAACGAATCCAAACTACTGGATGTTGACACCAGGAAAATTTGCCAATTAACAAGATCTAGGTGTGTAAAAAAAGACGGGTGTGCTAAGTGGACACAGAACACAGTCCAACAAACAATTGGTATCGGTGCTTCATTTAGTCCACAGTCGTCATGCAACACACGCAAATGAGTGGAAATGAGGAAGTGAACGGTCTAAGTAAACAAACACTGGGAGTGTTGAAGTGTAGCTGGAGATCAGAGCTTTGAGAAAGTGATGAGTTGTGATGGATCCAACACACCTGCCTAATTGGATGCATCTGCAGCAGACAATAATAATAATAATAATAATAACAACAACAATAATAATAATACTACCTACTACTACTACTACTAATAATAATAATACCTACTACTACTACTACTAATAATAATAATACCTACTACTACTACTACTACTACTACTAATAATAATAATACCTACTACTACTACTACTACCTACTACTACTAATAATAATAATAATACCTACTACTACTACTACTAATAATAATAATACCTACTACTACTACTACTACTAATAATAATACCTACTACTACTACTAATAATAATACTACCTACTACTACTACTACTAATAATAATAATACCTACTACTACTACTAATAATAATACTACCTACTACTACTACTACTAATAATAATAATACCTACTACTACTACTACTACTAATAATAATAATACCTACTACTACTACTACTACCTACTACTACTAATAATAATAATAATACCTACTACTACTACTACTAATAATAATAATACCTACTACTACTACTACTACTAATAATAATACCTACTACTACTACTAATAATAATACTACCTACTACTACTACTACTAATAATAATAATACCTACTACTACTACTAATAATAATACTACCTACTACTACTACTACTAATAATAATAATACCTACTACTACTACTACTACTAATAATAATAATACCTACTACTACTACTACTACCTACTACTACTAATAATAATAATAATACCTACTACTACTACTACTACTACTACTAATAATAATAATAATACCTACTACTACTACTACTAATAATAATAATACCTACTACTACTACTACTACCTACTACTACTACTACTAATAATAATAATAATACCTACTACTACTACTACTACCTACTACTACTACTAATAATAATAATAATACCTACTACTACTACTACTAATAATAATACTGATAATAATAATACTACTAATAATAATAAATAGTTATCAGTGAGGGAGGTCAGGTAGATGTGGGATAGATATTGACATTGTAATGTTATGTAGGTGTGTGTGTGCAATAGTTAACGCAATTATTATCATTTAACTTCTTATTTATTTGTGTATAATTAATTTCTTTTGTCATTAGTTATTGATTTGTCTTTTTTATTCATTTATTTTATTTTTTATTTTTAAAGCATGGTTATTTCATTAATATTACTGTGTTCTCCATTGTTATTGAATATATTTTGTGTTGGTTCTATTTTTTAAAAAAAACCTCCGTATTGCTCTGTTTCCAGTTTTGTTTTTACGGTACAAAAATTACTTGTTTACCGGTAGTTCCTCATACATGTCCATGACGTGGTGAAGAGGCATCTTTGATTGGCTCAGAATACATGAAGGAACACTCCCCCCCTCCCCTCTGTGTGTGTTTACCTTTACCAGAGTAGCATCCAGCTAGGTTTCGTGCCGTTGCTTGTTCTGAAAACGTTCCACAGAGACCACATTAACCAGTTTGACCCACCATTTCTTTCAAGTTTGTGCAGCAGCTACTGTGGTGCCGTCTCTAGTAGATGCTAATGCTAATGCTACTTCAGTTTCGCCGTAATGGAGGACGGGTTTAACCCCACGTGGGTGATGCTAAAGTCCATCTGACGTCAGATGGATTTGTATTTATTTGTCTTTTTTATTCATACTTTCATTCATGTATTTAATTAAAGTAGATTTTGTAAAATTTCATTATTCATTGATTTCTTTTTTATGTATCATTTATACATCTTTTCATTTGTCTTTTTATTTATTTATTCATTCATGCATCTGCAACAGACAATAGTCATCAGCGAGGCAGGTCAGGTAGATGTGGGATAGACATCGATATTGAATGTAAGTGTGTGTGAAATAGTTACATCACAGGTCCTGCAATTACTTTATATTTATTTGTGTATAATTAATGTATTTTGTTTATTTGTCTTTTTTATTTATTTATTCATTAATTTCTTTATTTTAATTTTTAAGATGTATTTATTTGATTACATTTTATTTTTTTTCCATTTTATTATTCATTCATTAATTATTTGTCTATTATTTATCATTTTTTCACTTGTCTTTTCATTAATTTATTCATTCATATATTTACTTAATTCATTCTTTTATTACATTTTAGTATTTATTTATTTTTATTCACTTACTTTTATTTATGTAACCCACTTCAAGGTATGTACACGCCTAGGTTCGTAGGAGCTGGAGTAAGGTAATAACCACTGGACACAATATGAATGTAAACTGCAATATTTAATTGCAAGAACAATAAACAGTTCACAATATAATGTGCACAACCTAGGGCCCATTAACTAATAAAATAAAATAGAAAAATAAAATAAAATAAATAGTCTTTATTGGAAAGCGTTTGCTCCAAAACGTCTGTATATTTTGATCCGATCAGGGTAAAGTCAAAAGTCAAGGGAATAAGTCACAGTCAGGGATTGTATCCAAACTTTGGTCTTGCTGGTGTCGGTCAGTGGGACTGACACAATCCTACCACTGGATCTGTTGCATGGGTGAAGGATTTCCAAGTTCGATTGGGTGGAGGCTCGCCATCTACTTGATCGCTGATCAACCTCATAGGACTCAAGGACTGGTGTGTGGATCAGCCTTTGTTGAGCACATGGATCATTGTTCACTGTTCCATACAGGGCAAAACTAGAAAGACCTGACCTGGTACAGAACAGGTTTATAGTAAAATGTTATCTAATTAGGTGTTGTACAACAATAGGTTTCTCTTTTCAATTCAGAAAATAGCTTATTTCAGTTCACAGGTAGGTAAACATAAGTATTTCCATAATAAACAGTGTACATTGTCAAAATAAAACATTTTAACAAACTGTAAATACAATGAAATTGTTTTAAATGATCACATTTTACCAATGAATTCACATATTTATAAAGGATAGGTTACCCTTTAAAGTAAAATGTTTAATTTCTAACTTTTATTAATATTTATCCATTTTAACCCCTTTTTAATATAGTTTTTTTTAATTGTAAAATAAAATAATTGAAATATATTGTTTTCCAATAAACAACATTAAGTTAAATCACAGCATTGCTGCTTTTTATCCATTTTAAATAACTTAAAATGATGCATTTACTCTCAACTGCGTATGGCTTTAACCTTCGTGACGAGGCACTTTACAAAATTACTTTTAACAATGCGCTCATTTCAGTGGCATAAGGCATAGCAGTAGTAATTTTTCATTAGACAAATCAAATAAAAGCATTTTGATACCAACATTCATTAAACAATAAAAAGAAAATGCAATTTGCTCATGTACAGTTAGCATGGTAACCTGGTGGTTTTTTCCACACACACACACATTGAACATGTCAGAACTAGCTAGGACAAAAGTGCTTCCTTAACGGTTTTCCCACGTCTAAAACGGAATTGTAATAAGTTTATAACATGAACTAAACCATACCTTCATTTCAGGGTGAAATAAACAATGTTATGACACCTTTTTCATTGAATTTCCCTCTCACACAGGAAACAGGCCGTGCTTAGACGGAGTTAAGCTACGAGGAACTTTAGCACTTCATTTCCTTTTTCTTTTCAAAATAAAGTTCGGCTTTAAAATAAAACCAATATTGTCTATAAGGTAAAAGAAATGGAAAAAATGGTCAAAAATAAATAAAGGATTATCTAACACCCTTTTTTAGGCGGGTTACATTTATTTAGCTATTATTTATTATTATGTTTTATTTATTTGTCTCGTCTTTATCCTCACTATGGTCACAAGGGTCAGTAAGGTCACAGGGGTCACTGGGGGCCTAATCAAGCTACAGTGGGTGAAGGCGGAGTACACCCTGTATGAGTCACCAGTTCATGTCTTTATTTATTCATTAATTTTTTTATTTTATTTTTTTAAATATATTTTTAATGATTAATTTTACTTATTTATTTTGGCTACAAGAAGGATGATACTGAAACATATGTTCTGTGTTGACCACTAATCTGTTTGATCATTTGTGTCGGCACCACACAGCTGTTTTTCTTATCGTAATATATATCGCAGTGTTAAAAAAATGCAATGTCAGTTTTTTCTAATATCGTGCAGCCCTAACATGGGAAGAGAAGAGAAGAAAACTCGGACAAAATATCACAGGCAATAAATGGGTTCAAGTGTTTATTAAAAAGTTTGATTTGATATTTAAGTTACAAAAGTCATGTACAGATGAGCATTGTCTGTGGAATAGAAAAGGTCATAATAATCAAACTTTACAGGAAACAGCACAATAAGGCTGGATGTTACATCTAGAAACCATGGAGAAGGACATCAGAAAAAACACATCAGCGAGGACAAATATTTCTACGACTATAACATTAAGTGAAAGAACCTATAGTGACACATACCTAGAGTTAAACCTTTTACACTGTTGAGCTGCAGTAAAAGGAAAATTATAGTTGGGACTTTATGAGTATGTGTATCATTCGTTCATTCTTTTTTTCAAAATAAAACCAAAAATAAGACAATGAAAAAACAACTGGTTTCTTCATTATTTATTTCCAAAACCAAAATTAAAAAAACGGATAACGAAGCAGTTTTTCATTTTTCATTTTTGTGTTTAACTCATTCAGTGCCATTGACATGTTTTGAAGTAAATTAAAATCCAAATGAATAGTCTACATTTTATTTTGATGGGTACCATACTTATGCAGTCTTAGAGTCTTTTATTATATAATATAATATAATATAACATAGTATAGTATATAGTATAATATATATATATATATATATATATATATATATATATATATATATATATATATATATAACTGCTAAAGTCTCAGGAGTTAAAGGATTAAACTGAATCATGGGAAAGTGGGAAATATCTAAAACATATCTAGGACACCGGCCCTCGAGGACTGGAGTTTGAGACCCCTGATTTAATGGATGAAAGCGGGGTTTTTTTTTTGTTTTTTTTTTAAGTCAATTTATTATGTGACGGCCCCTAAACTCCCTGACAGCAAGGAAGTCTGTGTCCACTCTTGAAGCCTCTCCAGTAGGGTAAGGTTGATGCTTGTGGAGAAGGTGCACATCTGTCAAATATCAAACTTAAGCAGCTCACTGGGCATAAGTTTGATCGGAGAGTCTGTAAAAAAAAAAAAAAATCCCTCGTATACTCCAAAATCCTGAATATTTTATCTGACCCGCGGGCATCAATGAGCCACTATCGACATCAGGGAGACTTGGGATGTCTGTAATTTAAACAAAGATTTCCTCAAAACGCTCGTCTAAACACAGATGAAAAACTGAAAATGAGACGCCACTTGTACGTCTCCTGTTTTCACCGTTTTCAATCATGTATCCCTCTCCAAACAAAGATCATCCTTAACATCAAGCTCTGCAGAAGGTGTCTAAAACATGCAGGATAGTGTTCCTCCAGGACCAGGGTTGACAAACACTGTCCTAAAAGTCACTTGGTTGCACAGACATTCAAATTAAATGTAGTTAAATACAGTAACAGTTATACCATGGTGAAAATAATGTATCTTATTTCCCCTGTTTTTTTTTTTTTTTTTTTAATCCCATGACCTTTGATTTACAAAATGTAAAACAAGAAAAATAACTACTATGTTTGTGAGTGTATTTAATGCTATATACACTTTCCAACCAAAACAAAAACAAAAAAAACCCCTCCCCACTATTATTTAACTCAGTAAATAGATCAGATTCTTCCTTTGGATAATTACTGCATCAGTGAATATTTTACTGTTCAATTTGTCTCTGCAACTGAATTTCCTTCACCAAAATAAACTACAAAATTCCAATTTTAGCAGCATCTGGCTTAGATATCTGCACAATTAATACAATGAACAGGTCATCCACACTAAGATAAATACTTAGATTACCTTCCATGTATGTGCTCATGGCTACAGTATCTAAAAACATGTTTGCTGTAAGGTTCAGATTTTAATGTGACAGATACTTATGAAAACACTATATCCCAAATCCTAATATAATGAATGTAATCTTGGGACACAGTTTGTGCAGTTACTACAGGAGAAAACACAAGTACTTAATGAATATAGCTTGTCAAATAAAAAAACAATCATATACTGACTGACAATATTTTCCTGAAGAGATTGATTTTGAAACATCAGTAAATGCACATTAATAACACACTGTACAGAAATGTGTAGTGTATTGATTTAGATTCTTTTGTAAAAAAATAAATGTATATGTGGTGGACCAGCTGGGCATTCTCTCCAGGCCTGAATCATTACACATTTACAACCAGAAATGTTATATTTGTTCTGTGAAATTGCATTAATATATTCCCAATGGACTCTTCTCTTCATTTCTTAGTGTTTCTTTTAGCTGCGCTGCTTCTAGTACGTGTATGTGGAGGTAAGATATTTTGTCCAATTAGATTTCAGTGTGTACATGCTGCCAGGTTTAATGTAATCTGCTCAGGGCCATTAGAATCGGTAGGTATAGCCCATGGAATTTAAACTGTATAGCATCGAAACCAGTCATATTTCAATTCCAACTCACAGTACTAGGTAGCCGGCCCCCTTTCTGTTTGGATACTAAGAGCAAAACTATCATTCGACATAGCTTTTGCAATAATATTTTGGATTTATTTCAATAAACTGATCTATTATTACAGTTAAAGTACAATATGGTCTGCCTGATGGAGAGTATTACTTAAAATTTCATTTTCAAGGTAGAATTTTCCACAAAAGCTGGACATTATGTGGAGAGTTTGGCTAACCCTAGCATTAGCTCGCTTATGAAGCAGATGTCCTCTGCCATCAAGAAAATAGAAATTTATTCCAGGAATAGGATTAAAAACAGGCATCTTGCAGCCTTGGCCTCCATGGTCATAGAAAAGGACATTTTAATTTTCCGAATCAATGAAGGATGGTGGATTTATATAAATATTGAGCATATCTGGTGTTTTTGTCATGTTATTAGATAAATGTTCATTGTAGTCTGCTGTAGATGATGTGCCAGGCATAACTGGAGTAGAGGTTTGGAATTAGGAGTAACCAGGATCCTCACTTTAGTAATGATGGTGTTTACCCTCAATATGTTAAATGCCTTTGTCTGTAATGCTTTGTTCTTTTGTGTATTTTCTTATAGTATTGATGGTTTCTACACAGCAAATATGCCAGTGTTAATTTAACACCCATGATGTCAATTTCTCTTGTCATCTGAACCCGCGACTGGTGTCATTGGCAGCCGAATCCAGCTACAATGGGTAAAGGGTGGGGTGGGGGTACACCCTGTATGAGGGCTGAACGTACACTATATTACCAAAAATATCCACTCACCTGCCTTGAAATACACCTAAGTGGCATCGTATTCTTAATCTATGGAGTTTAATATGACATGTCTGTATTCTGCAAGTGTGTGTGTGTGAGAGAGAGTGAGAAAGAGAGAGAGAGAGAGAGAGAGAGAGAGAGAGAGAGAGAGAGAGAGAGAGAGAGAGAGAGAGAGACTGGATGTTTTCATGCTGCGGGAACAGTAGAACATAAAGTAAGGTCCATAAAAACATAGGTGAGAGAGTTTGATGTCCTGACCTCAACTACACTGAACACTTTTAGGATGAATTCGAGGACACACTGAGAGCCAGGCCTTCGGTCCAACATCAGTGTGTGATCTCACAAATGCTTCTGGGAGGAATGGTCCCATAAACATACTCCTAAACCTGGTGGAAAACCTTCCCAGAACAATTGAAGCTATTGTAGCTGCAAAGGGTGAACCCATATGCCTGTATGGATTAAGAATGGGATGTCAAGTTCATATGCAAGTCAAATCAGGTGAGACAATACTTTTGGTAATATAGGGTATAGACAAACAATCACTCTCATATTCACACCTATGGGCAATTTAGATTAACCAATTAACCTATCAATGTATGTGTTTGGATGGTGGGAGGAAACCAGAGTACCTGGAGAAAACCCACGCAGACATGGGGAGAACATGCAAACTCCACACAGAAAGGTCTGGTGTGGGATTTGAACCAGGGACCTTCTTGCTGTGAGGCATGAGTCCTAACCGATGCACCACCGTGCCGCCTGGTGGTGTCAAATTAACACTTTTGAAAGTGTTAAAAATAAAAATGTAACACTCAGTTTTTGGTTTAATACTATTTGTTGCTAACTGAAAGCACTCAATGGGTTACCATGGTGATATAGTCATGGTCATGGTAAGTAAAGTAAATGTTAAGCCACTCGACCCAAAGGGAGTAGAGAGTACATGTGTAAAGAACTACAAACATGGTGGCTACGCAGTGTCATGACGGAACCATCCCAACAAATATTTTGCATAAATATTTCAAGATATCGCAATACTTGACCCAATTTTTTTTTCCACTCCCAATGTTCCCTCAGAGGCTCCGTAAGAATGAGCAACTTTACCAACTCTTGTCAAAAACAAGATGGCGATGGTTGGTTTGGAAATTTTTCTTCAATCGATCAAACATTCTAGAACTTTTACATAAGGACATGATTTGATCGACACCAATATTAACAACACCCTGATTTAACAACATTAATTTAACAAAACTACCAAATGCATTGTTGTTTTAAATCAATGTGGTCTTACTGTACTGCAACACCTACACTATATTTAACACTGACACTAAATATTTAACACTCCCATATTTGCTGTGTATGATTATGACATCATAGTGGTTAATAAGAGGTGGATTACATTGAATAAGTCCCATTGAAGGCCCAGGTACCAGATCCACTAGTATCTTCTTTGTGATATTTTAAAACCATATGAGTTTCTATTATTAAGAATGTGTTTTAAGGGACAATTTTGAGAGAACTTATACATTCCTTTATCTACTTACATTCCTCTTTGTTTACTTCAGTTCCTATCATATGGATTGAAGTACTTTAAGTGTCCCTGAGCTACAATGCTACATAATGTAGCACCATCTGGCTCCGCGAAATTTGTTCTTGCACAGGGCAAACACTTTGTAAGAACAAATTTGCAAACACTAAAATGAAAAATATTCCAGTTTTCTTGTTGACCTTGTGCAATAAAGCTGTGCAAATAACAGAAAGAAGTGATTTGTGCCAGCTGCCAGAGAACACGGAAGACTGCGGGGGAAAAAAGAAGTCAGGTAAATATAAGGGTCAGACAGGATTTAATTGAGGTCTGAAAGAAGTCAAGGAAACTCAAGTGAAAATGAAGGAATATTTCTCTCCAAGGTAAGTTAGACTTTATCTTCCTCACAGCACATTAGATTATCTATAGTGTAAACTTGTGCAAATGACATCATGTCTATTCATGCCATTTCTCTGACTGTCCCCCTAGTATTTCGGAGAAATTAATGAGGTTTGGAACTAGGCTTGCAGCTATTTAGTTATTAGTTAATACATCAGCCATGTTATTTCACTGTCTGAGACTAAAGTACAGGGTCATTAGATGTGGTCAGCCCAGTACATGGATAGAGATGAGCGCACATCATTTTACCTCACAGTCAAATATAATTAGAAGAGTTTCTTTTTGTGTTGGCTTGATGTGACTGTGTGCTGATGTGTCTGCAGTGTTAAGGTTTCTGTTTCAAGCTTTGTCAGTTTGACGATGGGGGAAACCAACATTAGTCAATTCAGCCTGTCAATTAATTCGAATGAAGTCAACAGAAGCTACAGCTAGTTATCCAAACTGTCATTCCCATGCTGTGGAAAAGTCTAATGAATACCATGAGAGGGTGGAATTCTGGTAAAAACATGATTAAAGGTGTCATTCCACTGAAAACCACTTTTCCACACTCCTTTTGGAATGTGATGGGTCACCCCGAGTTACCGATACATGATTGCCGTTGAAAGTGGTTTGTCACGTCCACTGGCTGCATACTGCATTCACAGAAAACAACGAGAGGAACGAGGGACAAAGAAAAAGCCGTCAGATGGACTTTAGCGTCACCCACGTGGGGTTAAACCTGCCCTCCATTGTAGCGAATCTGAAGTAGCATTAGCATTAGCATCTACAAGAGAAGAGGGCGCCACAGTAGCTGCTGTACAAACTGGAAAAAAAATGGCGGCTCAAACTGGTTCATGTGGTCTCTGAGGAAATAAAACCTTGTTTTTTTTCCTGCATGTTTTCAAAACAAGCAATGGCACAAAACCTAGCTGGATGATACTCTGGGATGGTAAACACATACAGAGCCAGAGGGGAGGAGGGAGTGTTCCTTCCCGCATTCTGAGCCAATCAGAGACGCCTCATTATTGTGTCATGGACATGTATGAGGAAGTACATTTTTCTACTGTGCAAAAATAGCTGGAAATAAAGCAATCGGGAGTTTTTTTGTTTAAATAGAACCAACACACAATGTATTCATTAACAATGGAGAACACAGTAATGTTAATAAAATAACCAAGGAATGACACCTTTAAGCGTTTTTATTTTTATTTTTTGGGTGGTAGTCCAGCGGCTTAATCCCAATTATCGAACCAATTGTTCAATTAGGTATAAAACCACCAAACCTGTACACTTGTACAGTACATTTACATATTCTGAACAAATTTAGATGTGGAGCCAAACAAGATATTTACGAGGAGAGATAGCAGCGATTTAAAAAAAATGGCTGCATATAAAATCTAGGACTCTGTTGATATGTTAATGATTTTTCATTTCATCTGGGTGATTAAATTATCACATTTTCTGCTTTAAAATACATAAATAAATTACGGCAATATATTAATGTCACATATATAAATAGCTAATTTTTTAATATCCCAGAATTGCTAACTACAGTCTCTATACATAAAAAGCTTCTTGACATAAACCATTTTTATGTATATAATATGCTCTATATGACTGAAATTTTAATTCATTGCTCTTTATTCAGTTGCATTCTTTGGGTTATCTAAAATATAAAGAAATACATGTTAGAACCAAATATGTGTGGAATGTATTATGTCTACTATGTATGGATACTTATGGGACATCCTACCTTTTTAAAGATTTCTCCTACACTTAATCTACAGTGGCTCCATATCTAGAAATTTGCACAATATCCTAATATGTATATGTGCCAAATTTGGTGCTTTTATACTGATTTCAACAATTGGTTTTCTATGCTGCTGGTCTATGGGGGGGGGGGCAGCTTCATTCAGAGAAGATGCATACAAAAAACATATATAAAACAGCAAAAATATGGTCTGATTTTACATGAATCTTCACCAATCAGTCATTATTAGATGTATTTGTTATTACTGCATGTCCTGAGTACATGTGAAGAGTTCATTTGCAAAAACAGATAACTCCATTTTTCTTTTTTTTCACAAAAAAAACAGATAATACTGATTTATTTGATAGATTATTTATTTCATTTGTTAAGAGCCACTAAATTGCATAAATAATATATCAAATCAATGAGTATTACCTGGAATGTAGAGTAAAAAATGCAATTTTCTGAGAAAAACAAAAAATGGAGTTATCTGTTTTTGCAAATGAACTCTTCATGTACATTTATCACTGAATGTTTTTATCTGATGGTCAAGCAGAGAAGCAGCTGCAGAGGATGAATCACAGCTATGAAACAGAACGTAGCAGAAAAACCTCCATCCCCACTACATCAGACTGTACAACAGTGGAAGATGTTCAAGATATGTCCTTTTTCTTTTTCTTTTCTTTTTTCTCTTGGAACTGATCAATAGTGAATGTCTTCCACTGGAGTAATAAAGTTTATCTGTATTTGTACTTGTGCTTTATAGGAAATGTTTTTGTTGTTTATTCCTCAGCAATCTGTGGTAACACTCAATTGAATATATATATATATATATATATATATATATATATATATATATATATATATGAAGAGTTCATTTGCAAAAACAGATAACTCCATTTTTTGTTTTTTTCAGAAAATTGCATTTTTTACTCTACATTCTAGGTAATACTCATTAATTTGATATATTATTTATTCAATTTAGTGGATCTTACCAAATGAAATAAATAATATATCAAATAAATCAGTATTATTTGTGGAACGTAGAGTATATATATATATATATATATATATATATATAAAAAACTAGTATATATATTTAACTAGTGTCACGACTGAGTCTTTGAAGAAAACAGACATAGGCTGTGTTCCAAACCACACACTTCCATACTTCCTACTCAGCGCTCAGACAGGATGCAAAGCGTTTACACTGTAGTGTACTACATGATAACCCACAATGCATTGCGTTCATTTGTCTAAATACCACCTATTTACAATTTTGTTTGGAGGAATTCTGTGAAATGCTAGCTAGCTGTAGTGAGTTATAGTGAGCACTTCCAGTTATTTCCACAAAATAAAACACTCCTTTCCCTTTCTTATATGAAAAACCACACTGGATATATCAGGGCTTTTACTTTGTAAACAAGAAGTTAATCTACATGCAAACTATTAACTTTACACTGATCCCGTCCCGTTTACGGAATTTCACCAGTCATGTGACAATTGGACATCGAGTCATGTTGCATCTTGGGCAGTGTTGCCAGATGTATGACAATTATTATATTTGTACGATAGTTTTTCCCCTATGTACGATCAATAATGGGAAAAAATCCAAAATTTACGATAACTTCAGTTGGTTGCCCAAACACACGTCTATCTCAGACACCAAGAATCATTTGGCATGTGTTGCACTCAGGCGGCATAAAAAACACACACTGCACAGGGCTGTTGCCATGACAACCAACAACATCTGAACAAATAGTCATGGCATCGGGTGACGACAGCGACCTTAAGGTTTAATTTGAGTCTTTCTAATTGGGTAATTAACACGTTTGTGTAGGTTGGCTTTCACTGACCCTCATGTGTTTCCACTCAGCTCCATTAGATTCACACAAGTGTCTGGTAAAGCACCGTAGACATCTGTTGTCTCTGTCCAAATTGTGGACGGACCAATCACGATCACTGCGCGTGAACAGTTATGACGTAAGGAAGACTCTTGACACAGTAGTTTTGAAAAACATGGCGGCTAGCTTTGAGGAGACTGAACTCTGCTTATTTCAATGGTGTTGTCGAAACTACTGCATATCGATTCTTTAACAGGTGAACAGAGAACAGCTTTGGAAGAATTTATTGGTGGCAAAGATGTTATGGCTCTTCTCCCAACCAGGTATGGTAAGAGCTGTCATCTATGTTACAGGCTGCTGTCAATGTGACTCATTGAAGAAGTACGTCATTCAAAATGACAAGCACCCGGTTTCTCCAATCAGGTCAATGATTTTGATTGACAACCCTGTGTTAACAAAGAGAAGCTAATGATACTTTCCCAGATGTAAGATGCGAGCAGCCATGTGAAGCTCTGTGAGTCTTTGTCCCTTCACTGAAAAAAGACATTTCTAGTCTGGCAGTACTGTAGCTTTCTGCATTTGCTTCCTTTTTGTGCCATAGTTTACCCAGTAGCTACTATAGGGATATCGTGAATTAGTGTTTAAACATTTTACATGAAATACTTTTCAACTTAAAATACTCCTAAAATGGCTACATTGTATGCATTTTGTTCGTGTATGATACCTTCTCCCAAAATATGATACTTTTGTAGCCTATCTGCACTAGACGTCTAATTTGTTACCGGGTACAATCTAGTTACGCTCAATGTCACTTTTGGTTAGATTTCCCTGAAACTGGCCGACGAATCAGGGTGAAGTATAGAGTCAGAGGGCGGGAGTAACAAATTGATGACAGAGCTGCGACAATTCGGAAAAAAACAACCGGAAACAACCATAGAAGAAGAATAACAATGACGATAGATGGCTGCTGACTGGGTGGAGATTTCTTTTTATCAAAGATAAAGAATGTGAGAAAACGTCAGTAATCTTTAAATTATTTTTACAGATATAGCTAATGAATATAGTGTTATTTTTCTTTTGGAAGAAGGTTTTTTTTTTGTTCGGAAAATTGATACAGTAAGAAGAAGGGGTGGGATTTTATAAGTGTTAACTTCCACCCACTCCTTTTGAACATGCTTGTGTTGTTTTGTTTTTTTTTTCATTGTATGTTTTCTTTTTCTTTTCCAGTTTTTAAATGTTCAAATAAATCAAATAAAAAAAAAGAAAGAAGTGGCAACAGTTGTTAAGCTCCATAATCACCAATTTTGTTTCGTCAATCATAAATTTCCCTGGAGTTTATGATGCTCTAACTATGTCATCTGAAAAATTACGCTGTTTGGTTGTAGTATCATCTTATTATATACAGTACAGAGGAATTTGAAAGACAACCTTTTAGCCCCGCCTCCCCTGCCGATGAAGCACAACTAGAGCCATGCATGAAATGAATGGGGATTGCGCGGCTAGGCTAATCATTATGAGGTTTTGGTACGATAGTTCTTTCTTTCTTTCTTTCTTTCTTTCTTTCTTTCTTTCTTTCTTTCTTTCTTTCTTTCTTTCTTTCTTTCTTTCTTTCTTTCTTTCTTTCTTTCTTTCTTTCTTTCTTTCTTTCAGCATACTAAAGCATACAATCACAGAAGTCATAAAAATAGTCCCACAGTGCATCTCTTTCCAGGAAGAGGCAAGAAACCCTCGACGGGCTTATACGAGGCCTCCACCTACAACACATTCTGGCGATTTTAAACGTCCATTATCACATTTACGATACCATTTTTACATACTCTGTTATACAATGATACAAATGTTTAATGTGTTAGTTGCACATTTCCTTTCTGGCAACACTGAGGTTGAAGCTCATGATGTATCTAGTATTCATCCGTCAACTTTTCGCATACTAAAAATGTCATAGTCCAATGTAAATAAACTGCAGAAAGTTAGTACAAGTAGTAGGTAAGTATGCGGTTTCGAACATGGCCATAGTCCACTTCAGAACTTCTATTAGTATGCAGTTTGAGTGTGTGATCACATGTGGAAGGCTGTAACTGCATCTGTTCTCACCTGGCATTAGAATGAGTCTGCTGTGATTAGATCTCACCCCCCACTTCACATGCAAATAAATCTGCTCCAGTATAACATTAGACATTGCAGGTGGTTTGGTTTCAAGATTTACAGTCCGGTTTTGTGGTGTTTCTTTGATGACTCTATTAACTATATGGCTCAGCTTTAAGGTAGAATACTTTAATGGCTGTTACTTAAATGGGAGGTCATGCTGCGAATCAATCACAGAACCCCGGTTTTTCCATTTGTTGATTTTTCCCTTGCACGGCTCACAGTTTACTGATGATCAAATGTTCAGGTGCTTAAAATATGCATGTGAATTTTCACTGTATGGTACCAGTTATGTACATTTACAATTCACAGAGGAGAGAAACTATTCTGGTGTGTTCAGGTGTTACTCCATATACAAGGCACATGTAGGATAACAGACAACATGCATGTCAGCTGAGTGGACTGTCTATTCCGTTTACATTCATGTACAGAAGGATAAAAGAATGAAGACATTATGCATCTGAATGTACTGTATAACACTGTTAACAGCTGGGTAGGAGCAATATTTATCAATCATTCAATGTAAAAATAAAATAAGATTACCTCTGTGTTCATGTAATATCCTTTGGTAGCTCCTAACCAATTATTTCATTAGTAATTATATCATCAGGTATTACTCCTTTTTATATATAGAGAAATGAAAAACAATAAATCTAATAAATACTATGATTAATTAATTTGTGTTTTCTGGTCTTGCAATTAATATATCAACAAATAGCCTATTATACAATAGTTCTGACCTTGGACTTGATAAATCGTAATGTCCATTTGTTCCACAGGATGAGCTCAGTATGAAGATTGAACAATTTAGCAAATAAGATCATTAAAACAGTTATCATATGTTTTTTTGCCAAATGTATTTTTTTTCTTTTGTAGAATTGAGAATTATTCCGTTTAATGCAATCAAACAAGTTGCACTATTGGAAAAGAAGGATAGGATGAGATCGTGGGAGCTTGGTCTCTCCTATAGTCTATAATTAAATATACGCCAGTTTAATTTTTTTAACCATCTTAGAAAAACGTGTGTATTGATGAGCATTATACTTAATGTTTATGTTTAGTTTGTTTGCTGGCGTCAGTTTGTCTCATTGCTTACATTATGTTGTATTCATTCTGTGTTGCCTTCAAGGATGTCTGGTTACCTGTGTGTATTTATTTATTCTTTTCTTTTTAATTTCTTGGTATGTCAAATAAGGTATGTATGAATATGTATGCACATGTGAAGATGATAAGTGAGGTGAATTGATCCAATGGACTGGATTTTTTTCAAATATTATATTGATAGTGTGTTGGGAAAATGACAATGGGACCAAAGATAGAAATGTTAAAGTAATGTCTTATTATTTTATTGTGTTAAATTGCCTTGGAAAGAGATGTCTCTACTTAGGAGACATAGGTCAGAGTAAGGTGCATACATAAGTCAACAACCCCCACCGCAATTACAAGCCGACACCCAACAATCTTTCAGGAGCTGACCAACGGACAGATAACATCTGAAGAAGGAGGGGTCGACAGGAAGGTGTTATAAAACTGTGTGTGTGAGCGTCCCCTCCTTTAGTGTCTCATGACCTCTCTTGGGTCATGGATGCTCAAAGACTCAGACTGGACTTTAGGATTCATGACTATGTAACTTTAATCTTGCTGGAATATTTTGTAAGACTGTAACTATGATCGTGAAATTAAATTAATGAAAAGACAATGAGAAGACTCAAAGAGGTATATCTTAACCAACCGCTATTAGGCCTAAAAATAATTGAGTTAAATATGTCTACTTAATTATATATAAATTATTAGTTAATTAATTTAACAATAGGAAGTTAAACCATAGACTGCTTTGTGGAAAACTGTTGGGATTAAATATGTTTTACTTCCTCCCACTCCTTTTAGAAAATGCAAATGAAACCTTGTTTTGTTTTTCATGTGCAGTACATGTTCTTTTTTTTTGTCTTGTTGAATGTGATTATTTTGTTTGTTGCAAATTTGAAATTAATTGAATTGAACTGAATGCCAAAGTTACATGAAACTATTGTCAGGTTTTACAAAATTCCACAGAACAGTGTGTGTTCAGCACATCTGGGCTCTGAATGGTTCCAGCAATGTTTCAAAAACCTCATGACGCATCTGATGTGAGGTGACAGCTCCATTTATATAACATGAAACACATCTGACCACTTTTCTTACATTCTGATGCTGCTGATTCTGCTTTGTTTAAAAAAAAAAAAAAAAAAAAGATTCAATTATGAAACAGGGTTTTCTTTCATTGCCACAGGAAATAAGAGACAGAGAAGAATTCACAAAGTCCACATTATTGGTAAAAAATAAGAACATATAGGCTACAATATATCGAATTAAACTACTATGTTGAAAGCAAATAGCAGAATATACAGTTAATGTACATGTAGAAATCCACGCAGCATTTGGAGTTCATTTACCGCTGATAAAAGGAGTGTGTTAGCCGTGTTAGCAAGTGTTCATTTACATTCTGTGTAACTGAAACACACTCATAGTTACACATCACACAAGGCCACTTGACCTGGAAATGAAAAAGGAAAGTGCTTCACAATACACACATATACACACACACACGCACATACACACACTCAACGAAAAGAAGCACTTGGGTCATTTGATTAAAAAAAAAAAAAAAAAAAAAAAACGGATGGAGTGAAATGAACATGAAGTGAATTCAAAGTAAAGGAAACGTCTTGTTCAGATGGAGAAAGAACCATAAAAAGTGATCAAGTTCATGTCTTGTCCTGATCTCCAGGCCTTGATGTTTTAATCTTCTATTATTCAAACCCTGATCTTCAATTCGCTCTTCATCACATATTATTTCATCCTATACAATACCAAACAACTGCAGCTCATTTCAGAGCCAATTCTGTTGCCAAGCAGCTGGATAGACTACAAGCAACACTTGTTTCTGTGTGTTTTCATTCCGTATTTACAATAAAGTCCGCACGGATAATTCTCTGCCTGGGCTTTAGGGATGAATAAAACAATTAAAACAAAAACAAAATAATCAACAACAACACACAAAAAAAACATCAGTAGCACTTTATATTACAGATTGCTAATAAGGTGGTAATTCTATGTTAATTTTTAAGTAATTTCATGGTAATAATGCCTTTGTTACCGCTTATTACATGTAAGAGATCAGTAAAAAGGATATATTTTTTATACATTTGGATATAATTCGTGACGAGATTCTGAAATTGTATAAAAAGTGCCTGTTGTTCCACCTATCTTTAACACACTCTTTTGGCTTACTGTATGCTAACATAGCTATGCTAATGCTAGCTATGTCCTCTAAGTTGATATATAATAGCTAACTGGAACAGGCTGGCTAGTCATTATTGGTTACCATGGTTACTGTCTGCTTTTTCCCGTCTTTAAGCACAAAGTGTATATTTTACCGACATGTTTCCATTGGTTTCAGATGCTTCAGTGTTTTAAGGCAGAAAACAAACACAAGTATTCAGCCCAGATAGAAACATAGCTTCATAGCATCCATACTTTGTAGAAACTTTTCTTTCTTACCTTTTCAGAAAAAATTACCACTAAGAATTATCACCTTATTAGTGATCTGTTATGTGTTATAATCTGTTACAAAGGCATTATTACCATGAAAATTACCACATTATTAGGGATCCATAATGTAACTTCCATCCTCAGAAGATGAACTAAGTCCAGGTTCAAAAATTGGGGACAAAAGAAAAGATGGGAAATTCATAAAATCTCCATGTGATCAACAATTATCCTTGAAAACAGACTTGCCTCCCGTTGTCTCACACCTTTGTTTATGGTATTATTTATTCACACAGAATATGAGTGGAGTCGCCTTCGTGTGAGCTACAGATGATTCATAGCGGGGTAGGGTATAAGAGGCTTGATAAAATACTGTATAAAATATATGTGTGTGTTCTGGCTGAGAACAATGGAGTGTTTGTTGATCAGAAAATAACCAAACCCACAGCCTGAAGTAGCAGAAAAAATGTTGGCAAATGCACAACCAGCAAATACGAAGCTGTGCAAACCCCTGCATGAACAGAAAAGGAAAAAAAAAATCTATAGTAAACATTATCTTAAAAATATATATATATATAAAACAGGAGAATGAAACATGTACAGAAAAAGCGCAGCACTCTTCTTACAGCTGTGAATAAACAATTTACAGCACATTGTCAAACGATTCACTGCAGCACTTAAAAAAAAAAAAAAAAAAAATCAGATAATGATGACAAAATACATCTACAGGTAAAGTTCATTTCTTATCTCAGTGCAAAAAGCCTTTTGCAGTTTACGGTGCATGCACAGGAGAGGTAAAGCTGACTGGTAAAGAGCTGCCACATGACTGCACAAGCAGACTCTAAGTGGAAATGTTTAATACATGTGCCTTAATTCATGTAACATGCATGGCATACTGCATGACTGGGTTGCTTCTGGTTCTATGCAGTTTCCTCAGAGGAACAGAAAAAAAATAAATAAATAAATAAATAAAATATATATATATATATATATATATATATATATATATATATATATATATATATATATATATATATATATATATATATATATATATATATATATATATATATATAAATAAAGTTTCTTCCTAAGGCCTAGATCTTATCTTCTGGCTGTCTGAGCAGGATGAATTTAACTCCAGGACCACATGTTCTCCTTTTTTGATCCCTCATGGTGCCACTGTAGGACAGCATGTGTTGTCCCGGAGGAGATTAAACCAGTAACCCTTCTTATCTCCATATCTACTGAGCTACATGGGATGGAATAAAATAAAATAAAGCTTTTTTTCCCCCTCTTTTGCATATTGATGATAGTTTTTTTTTTCTACTGTGCTGATGTGGAATCAGTGACTAGTGTATTTTCTGGACTATATAAGTCGCACCAGCCAAAAAAATACATATATAAGTTGAAATTTTGTGTGTGTGTGTGTGGGGGGGTATTTAATAAAAATGTAACACTAAGAACAGACATTTAATCTTGAAAGGCAATTTAAAATAAAAATAGAATAGAGAACAACAGGCTGAATAGGTGTACGGTACGGTATGCTAATGTAAGCTAATGTTAACGTGCTGCATAAACAATGAACTGAGAACGTGTCTGGCATGTTAGCGTAACATATTAACAGTTCAAATAAAGAACATGCTCATGGGTTGTGGTGCTCTGTTGTGGTTGTCAGTGTGAAAATAACATGTAAAATTATATAATAATGTGTTCATAATTTCACATCCCCGACCAAACTATGAAAAAAAACCCTGTGATTTTAGTCCGAAAAATATGGTAAGTGACAGGATAGTGATGTGATGGGAGAAAACTATTGGGTTTTGGAAATAACCTGAAAAAATAAGAGTAACCTGAAAGGTAAATGTAATTATAGTAATATTCTGCGTTATTATTATTATTATTATTATTATTATTATTATTATTATTATTATTATTATTATTATTATTATTATTATTATTATTATTATTATTATTATTATTATTATTATTATTATTATTATTATTATTATTATTTTGTGTATTTGTACTTATAAGGTAAGCTGTAATTGAGGCAAATGGGGACAAAATGTGATTAAAATTGCACTCAAATTGTTCTTGTTATTCACATTTTGAGGGAAACATTAAAGATACAAACATTATCATCATGTAATTTGACTCTTTTCACTGTTATTATTTTACCAGAATTATACCCGTTTCAGATCATATTGGGCTGAATGTGGAACTGAACTGAAATGAGTTTGACACCCTTGCACTAAAGGATCATGGCAGGTAAATTGGGCCAATAATAGACCGACAAACGGCTTCATTTAAAACGTGACAACACAATCAAGTGTTGTCGTCTGTAATTTACTGCACCTTGAGTAAGAGGTGTAAAGGAATCTTGTAAAGTAGAGACTAATTAAGACAGTTTCTCTTACATCCAAAGTGTTTTTTTTTTAATATATTTCTAATTCTGCTTCAGTTTGTTTTCTGGGCAAGTATTAAATGTGGTGCATTAATTTTAATATCAATATTTTTATGTATTGTTGCAACAGCTTTGACATTTGTGTGTTTAGAGTTAAACTACATCATCACAAAGTGGTCGAGTGGTGAAGCAGGCGTATTTGTAGGTGTGGGATGAAATTGTTTTCTCTCCCACTTCAAATGAAAATTAATCTAACATGGTTCAAGTAGAAATCATTGTTGGCAAGAATGTCCTTCATATTAAATTTACACTTTTATGTATGTATGTGCTATGTTATTTCATTTAATAAGAAATATGGAAATAACTGTAGAGCAGGGGTTCAGCCCGTTATGATCTGAAAAGGAAAACAGCAGTAAAATAATAACAGTGAAAAGAGTAAAATGACATTATAATAATGTTTACATCTATCATCTTTCCTTCAAAATGTGAATAACATCAACATCTTGACATCTCTTACGAAAAACAAGTGTAATTTGAACCATTTTCTGTGTCAGTTTACCAGTTTGTCTTTTGCACATGTGCAGAATAATTTAAGTTTCAATGACAAATACACAAAATATTTAGTAACAGGCAGAATATTTGTAAAATTACACTCATTCGCTTCAGATATTTCAGCTGCTTCATATTTTTTCAGGTATTTATTCAGGTTTTTGTAAAAGGATGGTTTGTTAATGTGAAGATTTTCATGTAATTTGACTTTTTTATATTAAAATCTGCAGTTTTCATTAATTATGATCATATTTTACTGAATCATTTACTGATTATTTTCTGAACCAATTGAGATCTAATTATTCTGTCTGTAGAACCTTAATTAAAATCAGTTTTACACCGTTAAAATCTTCATTATTATTCATCCTACAGATCAGACTGGACCCTTTGGGGGTCAGATTTGGCCCCCAGACCTTATGTTTGACACCCGTGCTGTAAATTTTAAAGATAACATTAGTAACTTTTTTCACTTTTAGTTTGGTATAAGCTTTGTTCACAACTCTCCTCTTTGCTGAACGGAAAGAGGTGATGCCCCGACACCAAACAGCCCACTGACAGGGAATATTTTTCTGATAGTAACTTGTGGGCAATACATTATCCCACTTATTCTACGGTTATTACAGTTTATTACTGCTACTACTCTAACAGACTGGACAAAATAGCCGTTACAACGTAGTGAAAATTTACTTTCAAAGTGGCCGAACTACCTGCGGAGTGATATGGTACCGTGAATCTGAAGTGACAAATTGGCAGTGGGCGATAACAGCGCAGTGGGCGATAACGGCGCAGTGGGCGATAACGGCGCAGTGGGCGATAACGGCGTAGTGGGCGTTAACAACGCAGTGGGTGGTTATCGAAAAAAATCTGCCCGCTGAAGGCTGGGAATGTCAATTCAAAGTGAACGGGAGCAGCTGCAACATTCTAGAGGGCCGTAGTATCGTCATAGATCAATTATTAGCGATCCATAATGTAAAGTGTTAGTGTTTTTAAAATACAAATCATCCAATCTGTGCTTTATGGGAAACTGCATGGAACAGAAGTGGTGTGTCTTTGTAAACCTCAGCAGGAGTGAGGCGCTTGTGAAGTTGAAGCTGCAGTGTTTGGGGTCTGTGTGCCATGGAGACCCTGAAATTAGAAGTGTTTGAATGGTGCCAGTGGTTCCCTGTGGGCTGCAGTTGTGATCAGGACGGTTATCAACAGCATCATGGGAACTCACAATTACGACCTCGGCAATTACTCGACCATCCAGCCAAAAAAACCTCAAGATTATTCGGTAACACTTGACATTATGGAGTGCTAATAAGGTGGTAATTCTATGGTAATTTTGATGTAATTTCATGGTAATAATGCCTTTGTAACCATTTATTACAAGTCATTTCCAGTGTAGTTTCTAGGTAATAGTGATGTAAAATATTTTGGATTAATGTGGACATTTCTATGTAATTTCATGGGAATAATTATCAACACAGCTGGATAATTAAGCAGGAAGAGGTCATTTTCCAGCTCTGATACCATGTGATTTCCATTAAAAGTTACAGTCACATCATATCTTGCTACTGCAATGACTTGATTTGGTCTTTTTCTTGGTAATAATTATGTAAATAATTGCGTGAAAATAACTGATAATACATTTTATAGCCCTGATATTGTGGATTTTCCTGAAAATTACCTCCTTGTTTTTCAGGCAATTAAGGAAAAATAAGTCAATCCTGGACTCATTGTTTCAGATGAAATTTCAAATAATTAGAATTTTAGGTTAAAGATAAATCCTAATGGTTGGACTTTTATTTTGAAAAGTCGTCATTCTGTCTTCCACATTCTGGAAAGGTTTTGTATGAATGTTGAGTCATGTCTCAGAAAACAGTCATGAATATTTTATGTGCATTTTATGACAGCTGTTATGAATGTGTTATGAACTCACCCGTCAAGTAATTCAATTATATTTGAAATGAAAGCTATTTATATCGCTTATTACCTAGAAAACGAAGAGTAACTGCACTGAAAACCATATGGAAATCACTTGATATAAGCAGTTACAAAGGATTATTAACATGAAATTACATCAAATTTACCATCGAAATGACCACCTTAATAAAAAGTGTTTGCATTACTATTACTGTACCTAGAAACTGCACTGAAAACTGCATGTAAATGACTTGTAATAAGTGGTTACAAAGCCATTATTACCATGATATTACATCAAAATTACCACCTTATTATCTGTAATGTCAAGTGTTACAGATTATTCTTCACTGCATTCAAATGTAATCGACCAAACGTCCAGACACGAATGCTAAGCTGTGTTTGCACTGTAAACAAAGAGGCACCAGGCTGGATATGATAGAATATGAAAGAGAAAGAGCATCTTACTATGTCTCCATACAATGAACTACAGACTATATTGCAGAAACAAAATGATAATAGAATACAATTAACTTCAAATGGTTTCACTGCACACATAAATCTTCCTCTGTGCAGGGTCACAAATGACTTAACTCCTTCCGTGACGATGGAGCTTCTAATTGCACACTGTTCCATGTGCTGTGATGCTCACATTGTCAATGGCACACTGTTAAAAGAACGTTAAAGGAAAAATGTTATCGCTGCAGAATAAATTAACAACCCATGCGGACATCAAGGCAACGTCTAAACCAGGGGTCTCAAACTCCGGTCCTCGAGGGCCGGTGTCCTGCATGTTTTAGATATTTCACTCTTTCACATGATTCAGTTTTTAACCCTTTAACTCCTGAGATTTTAGCAGTTCTACATAATGGACACATATGGGAAAATTAGCAAAAAAGAAATTAGCAAAAAAAAAAAGAAGGAATAATTAGATAATTCCTTCTTCCATTAGACCTCAAAGTCATTCCATCATTAACAGGTTCTGCAGAGAATGATGAGCGGATTATTAACTCTTAAGTGTCAGAAATGATGTATTTTGAATGAATGGTTTAGATTAAATATTCCTAAAAAAAATATTTGTTTTCCTTTTTTTTAATTAATTTTTTTTTTTATTGTTTTTTTACTAAGTCCAAATGCAACTAATTTTTTTTTTTTTAAAAGTCAAAATTAAAACTGCTGGGACCAAATTTCAATAATAGTTCTCTTTTTTTGGTATATTTTTCTATGTTACTTATAATTTTGCAAATATTTATTCGTACTGTTGGTTAATTTTGTTGAAATTTTTTAGATTTTGTTTTTATTTAATTTTTTTTCCTTTAATTTTGCTCCATTTTTGTTCATGTTACAAATACTTTTGTGGGTTTATTCTTAATTTTTGTTCATTTTATTGATGACTTTGGCAGTTTTTTTTTTTGTTAATTTTGTTGCTTAGTGTAATTTTTTTTTTTATGTAGAACTGCTAAAGTCTCAGGAGTTAAAAGGTTAAAATGAATCATGGGAAAGAGGGAAATATCTAAAACATGCAGGACACCGGCCCTCGAGGACCAGAGTTTGAGACCCCTGGTCTAAACCCATCTCTTAGAGCTCATTTTCAGAACAAGAACAAAAAAAAAAAAAGCTGACGTCTTCAAACTGTGTGAGTCACCAGCACACAGATTACCAAAAAAAAAAAATAATAATAATTGAAAAATGCAGATATGTTGATTTTTTTTTTTTTTTTTTTAACATTATGACACTGAAATCTGTCAAGCACATTCATTCACGCGCCTGTTTTCTTTTTCAAATGACCTTGTTTTGGGAAGCTCGAATGGAGCAGCGTAAATTAAAACTGACGGAGCATCTGCCTTCAATGCTCCTTCAGTCAGAGATGAAGGTCTGAATGATACTCGTTATAGATTAATTACAGCCTGACACAAGACAGACACGCAAGAGGAAACGGAGTCGGCGAGCTTGTCAACCATCCAACGTGACTCGTCGCAGAGCTTCCTCTCAGCAGCTACTACAGTCATGATGAAAATTTGAATTCAGCCGTTGTGATGTACAGTGCCTGCAGACGTCTGAGCCGCCGAGGTCACTGCGAGTTGATGGATGGTTGTTTCTACTTCATGTTGTTTTCTCCCTTTTTATTTGAGTCTTGGAGCAATCCTTTTGCTGGACCCACAGAGCAGCAAATGGATTGATTAGTCAGTGTAGAAGAGCTAGCACGCTCCGCACTTTTGTCTGCTGTCACATTTATGAGACAAAGAATATAGAGGAATATTAGAGAAGCAGGAAATGTGTTGTTGTCGTCCTGCTGTTTCAACTTTAATGAGTGTGTGCAACTGAGCGGTCACTATCCAAAATATGAGCCTTGGATCCACGGCTCAACAAGCTCATGAGTGGATATGGTTTGGACAAATAAAATACATAAACATGAAATAAATAATAATGAAAAAAAAAAATTAACATAAAATTTAAAAAAAATTGGCCCAAAAAATTGGGAAAAAAAAGAAAAAATAATAAAAAATCTACATAAAATAAAAATAAAATGTATTGATAAAATAAAACGAAAAAAAGAAATAATATTTTTTTTTTACATAAAATAAGAATAGAAATAATTGACGAAATAAAATGAAAAAAAAAGAAATAAAAAATTGTAAATTAACATAAAATAAAGTAAAATGAAAAAAATAAAATAGAATACAATTAAATTAAATAAAAATATAATTCAATGAAAAAAAATCTATAAAATAGATACAATAAAATAAAAAATATATCATACATTCAAATAAAATAAGAAAATAAAAGAGAAAAAAAATAATGAAATAAAATGAAAAGATAAATAAATCAAATAAAATATAAAAAATAAGCTAAAAAAAATAAGTAAAGAAAAATAGAGTGCACTTTTAGTTGAGCTTGTTCTCTTGATAATTACAATGACAGTGCTGTGCTTTATGTGCATATGTGGGTCATGACAGCTGCCATGGTGGGTTGAAGAACTTGATAGCATGGGTCTTGGCCCACTTGGCGAACACAGACTTCTCTGTGATGAAACGGTGTCCGCCGTAGGGGGCGCTCTCATGCAGCATGTACTCTGCACACTCATCCCGACTGCCGGCCTCATAGTAGTGGTACGGGACCTTCCTGTAGCCCTCTGTCCTGAGAGACAACACAAGATTAAAGGCAGTTTATTAAAGCAGAGGACACAAGGGCATTTACAGCTTTATATTTGGTATGAAACGGACTCTGTGATGAACATGGTCACGCTGCAAAAATTTAATTTCAGAGAAATAAAAAAACAACAAGAGAATTTATCAGTGTGTGTGTGTGTGTGTGTGTGTGTGTGTGTGTGTGTGTCCGCAGAGACATATCATGCTATAATTCAATGAATACTTCAGATATCACCATGAAATTACATGAACATATACATCTAGCTAATGCAAATCAAATGCAATGATCCATTTGAGTAAAGGTCAAAGGTCAAGGTCACAATGAACAAAAAGATCAAAATCACATGATCAGTTATAACTCAAGAACAGAGGGTCACATAACATTTAGACTGGTACCAAATGATGTGGGATGAAGATTTGTACTTCTTATCATTGGTGTTATCACCTACGATCAATAGTTTTGGAGATTTCTGGAGGTCAAAGGTGACATGTTGCAAAATTAACTTCTGTAACACTGTTTGTGTGTATTAAGCATAGACATATCACGCTATAACTTAATCAATACTGGATATATTAACCCACTTGAGATCACTTCCTGTTGGAGAAAAGTTTGGAGTCTGTGTGTTTTTGGTGTTTTTTTGCTCGGTTTATGGACTAATTCTGTGTTGTTGGCTACTGATTTGGATTGCGGATATTGGACTATATGTTGACAACACTGGCCTGACCACTGCCTGGTTTAACGACGCTGATTTTTGGGAACAGACTGAAAGAACGGAGCTCGGCGGCTAGCTTACAACTAGCTAACAGGCGGCTAGGAAGACTCTAGTTTGTCACCTAGCAACATGGGCCCAAAGAAGGCACTGACACCTGAAGAGGGCGACGACATTAAGAAGTCTCCGGACTTCCTATCTGAAGAGATTTCTGTCGTTAAGCAGCAGCAGAAGTCCATCCTGAACCTGGTGGAGGAGGTGAAGGCGCTCCGGACCGACATCTGGCGCACCTGGAGAGCCGTGTGGCAGAGTTGGAGCAGTACACCAGGATCAACGATGTGATCGTGACTGGGCTCCAGATTAAACCCTGGTCATACGCCCGGGCGGTGACGAATGAGGGGGAGCCCAGTGAGCAGGATGGCAGCGCCGTAGAGCAACAGGTGGCTGCTTTCTTCCAGTCCAAAGGAATTGAATTGGACTGTAGCAACATCGAGGCCTGCCACCCTCTGCTCCAGAGAGATGACAGCGACAAACGAGCCATTATAATGAGGTTTGTCAACAGAAAACACAAAACTGCACTGTTAAAACAAGGAAGAAAATGGAGAGGAACAATCGTATACGTCAACGAGCATCTGACCAAACAAAACGCCGATATCGCCAGAAAAGCGCGGCTGATGAAGAAGCAGGGGAAAATACAGCACACATGGACATGGAACTGTAAAATATTCATTAAATTAAACGGGACACCAGAGCAAGCCAAGGTTATGGTCATCAGAAATATTGAGGAACTGGTCAGGTATGAATGAGCATCACCTCGGACTCTAAGGTACAGCAAAACACACAACACACCAATATGGCTCATTCATTCAATATTATCATAATATTACACGCACTGATGCATATATACATATAACAAAATTATCAATATTTCAAAAGGTCAAAGGTCAAGGTCACATTTAGCAGAAAGGTCAAAATCACATTATTAGTTCTAATTCAAGAGCGGGTTGTCATAGAAACTTGAGATTGGCACAAAATAGGGGCGACAGAAGGCGTTCTCTGAATACTAGTTTACATTAGGAAAATAATTTTATTTTAATAACATATTCCAGCAACTACTTCTTACTTCCAGAATATTAGCTCTATCTATAGCCATGAAAACTGGTTATATACTGTTTGTTTATATGTAAGAATATTTGGCTTTTTTCTAGTAGAGCTGTTTATGAATCTTAACCCCCTGAACCTTTAAAACATGGGTCTCAAACATGTGGCCCAGGGGCCAAATGTGGCCCCTGGTATAAATTTGTAAAGTGCAAAAATTCCACAGTCAAAGTTGTGGGACTCCTCATACAGACTAATATGATTTCAAGTAAAATAACATAACAAAATAACCTGTAAAAAATAATGACTCCATATTTTCTTCTCAGTTGGATGTGGTAAAAAAAAAAACTATATCATGTCAATAAATAAATGACAATTTCAAATTTTGATTTAATTTAGTGCAAAAAAAAATAACATTAATTAAGGAAAATATTTACATTTACAAACTATCTTGTAACAATAACATGTGAATAGCCCAAACAAATATGAACAACCTGAAATGTGTAAAGAAAAATAATCACAATTTTAAACATTGTCTGCTTGTGTTACAAAGTGTTTAGTGTTTTTTTTTGTAGATCTGATCCATAATGCACATGTAGAAATGATACGATGAGGCAAAAATATTGTTTAAATTACACTTATTTTTCTTAAGCAATTGACTTTTTTTTCCGGAATATTCACATCTATTTTTGTGTGGATAGTTTGTAAAATTAAGTGATTTAACAATTTAGTGGTTTTGAAACAAATAAAAAAATTTGGAGTTGTCATTATTTATAGATTATTAAGCTATTATTAAACTTTTCTAGTCCACTGGGTATCAAATTGGGCTGAATGTAGCCCCTGAAAGAAAATAAGGTTGAGACCCCTGCTTTAAAACTTTATGTAACGCCTACAATATCCTGGTTTTTGTCTTCATAATATAGTCAAATTATTGCATGTTATCAAAATGGTACAAGAACAGGATTAAATTTACTTTATTAACAAATTTAGGTGAAAATGAGTCGAAGTTTAAAGAGTTACATTACATACTTTTATTATTATTATTATTATTATTATTATTATTATTATTATTATTATTATTATTATTATTATTATTATTATTATTATTATTATTATTATTATTATTATTATTATTATTATTATTATTATTATTATTATCTGAGCTGATAGCCTTATTTCAATACACATTTGCTTTGCCATTCTTAATATCCTCACATTATTATATTAAAGGAATGATTTTAGCTTTTCTTATTCAGCCATAACTTCTTAAAACATAAACTGTATGGCTGATGTGATTACACACACTGAAAAATAACACTTGTCTTGTGCACTGTTTGGGCTGAAAATTGCTTTTGCTCTATCAGTGCATGTGTATCAGTCAACAGTTCTATTATTGCAATTCAAATTTCCATTTCTTATTTGCAGGGATAATCAGTGCCATATATCACAGTTTATTGTTTAAAGTTTGCAGGTGCTTGTGAGGATGTGTTTTTTGTAGGAATCTTCTCTCAGACAGTTTCGAGTCAGCACATCACCAGGCCTTGGCTTTGAATGGCTTCTGCTTTTAAATGATTATCTGAAACAATGAGCGAACTAAATGATTAAAGTCTTAAACAAAGTCTAATCCTCCAGGGTAGAGAGCAGTTATTTGAACCGATGCTGCCCCTGGCTATAGTCTCCAGTCAGCACCTCTGAACAGAAAAGAAAGAGCTGTTGTTGGCCAAATTTATGCGATAAATAGTCTTTACTATGCATTGTTTTGTTTTTTTTGGTGAACATCACAATGAGATTTCTTTGGAAGAACTATTAAGTCAATAATATGTGAATGGGAGGACATTGTGATCCATGTAAATGATACAATTTGCATGTGTAAAAAAGATATGTGTGACTAGTAAATGGGAATTTGTACAAAGGTGAATGGAATCTTACAAATAAAATAATACATATATATATATATATATATATATATATATATAAGTAAGTATAGTAGTGTAGTAGTAGTGATCGGAGCACTAGGGGCAGTGACCCCCAAGCTGGGAGAATGGCTCCAGCAGATACCAGGAACAACATCAGAGATCTCTGTACAAAAGAGCGCATTGCTAGGAACAGCTAAGATCCTGCGCAGAACCCTCAGGCTCCCAGGCCTCTGGTAGAGGACCCGTGGTGGGGCGAGAGGACATTTAAAAAAATTTTTATTTTTTTATTTTTTTATATACACACATATCGTTTCGCATGTCAAATTGAGAAATCATTTGTGAGTGCTACGTTCCTTCTGTAAAGTCTCAGATCACCCGACATGTGCATGAATCTCATAATTCAACCATTTCTGATTTTTTTTTTTTTTTAATAAACTCTTCTGTTTTTGGGGCAGCCATGGTTCAGTTGGTAGAGCGGGTCGTCCATTAACCGAAGGGTTGGCCGTTCGATTCCCACTCTGTCTTAATCAGTCTGTTGTGTCCTTGGGCAAGACACTTCACCCCCCCTTGCCTCCAGTGTTATTCACACTGGTGTATGAATGTGTGTCAATGTTTGGTGGTGGGCAGAGCGGCCGTAGGCGCGAAATGGCAGCCATGCTTCTGTCAGTCTGCCCCAGGGCAACTGTGGATACATATATAGTTTACCACCACCAGAGGGAGCATGTGAGAGTGAATGAATTATGGATCACTAATGTAAAGTGCTTTGGGTGCCTTGAAAAGCGCTATAGAAATGTAATTTATTATTATTATAATTGTTATTATTGAATCCCTTCTTCCACTTGTGTAATTTGGAGAGATTTCTTTTGCCATTCTCCCCAATCTGATCCATGTGCGAAGGTTTTAACCCACACGCAAGTGCTCTACACCCTCCCCAGCAGCAAGTACAAAATTCAATCTTGAATACATATAGTTTCTCACCAGAAAATGGCTGATGGGTCTTCACTTAATGTGGAAGGTATGCCGTCAGCTGATGACACTTGGTCAGTCATGCGAGCTCACAGCTTGTGTTTAGAAGAAAGTAAAGGAAGTCCTAGCATAATACATGATGACATGCTGTTCTGAGTTTAACAGAGCTGTAGATGTCTGATAGGACAATATCGCCACCTGCCGGGGGGGGGGGGGGGGGTAGAACTCTTGTATATGGATTCAAACGTTCATGCATTGGATCAGATTAGGGGAAAAGAGTGGAAGAAATCTCTCAAAATTAGACAAGTGGAAGAAGGGATTTATGCACATATTGGTTTATCTATAAATGTTTTAAGACTTCACAGAAGGAACCAAACACTCACAAATTACTTTTCAAGGCACATGCACAAATATGAAACACCATATATGCATGAACATTTTGTAAATAATATGTGAATCATCAAAATCATATCACCAAACATGAATCCCTTCTTCCGCTTGTGTAATTTTGAGAAATTTCTTTGGCTTTTTCCAGTCACAAATGTGAAACACCA
Organism: Siphamia tubifer; assembly: GCA_020466265.1. NCBI lineage: Eukaryota > Metazoa > Chordata > Actinopteri > Kurtiformes > Apogonidae > Siphamia > Siphamia tubifer. Next base: position 37,352,090 of record CM035799.1, on the reverse strand, counting down.
TACATCCATGTTCATTTTGTCAATACTATGTGAATGCGAGGACATCGTGATCCACATGAGTGATACAATTTGCAAGCTTAAAAGACATATTTGTGAATTGTAAATGGGAATTTGCACAAAGGTGAATCAATTTATTCAAGTGTTTGGAATCTTACAAATAAAATAATACAAAACTGGTAGGCTGTTGTGATGCCTGTTTCTCTTCCATCACTGTTTATTTTCGAAAAGAAATTGCTGCACAATTCATCCTCTTATAATCCTGTCACCTGCTGTTTAGTCTGTCTGCACATCTGGCTGCTCTGTTACAGGGTAACATCAGGTGACAACTAAAACATGTAGGACAGTCAGCCAGTGTTGAAGACCTTTGATATAAGGGTATAATGTATCTGAGAAAAATAGGTCCACCAAATACTAAAATAACTGTTAGAAGACATACTTTGCAATGATTTTCAGGTCAACATATCACTGTCCACCCCTGAGCACACAATGACTTTCATGTTGTGTTGGGAAAATTACAATAAAACCAAAGATACAAGTATTAATGTATCAATCAATCGATCAATCAATCAAATTTTATTTATATAACACCAAAAGATGCACAAGGTGCTTTCCAAAATTAGATAAAAAAAACTATAACAAACAAGTAACAATTATAAAACCAAGAAAAAACAAAGATAAAACAAGTTATAAAACCATAGCAACAACATAAAAAACACATGGACAGTCGACTACATGTTAAATGCAAATGAAATGTTTCATATAAATGTAAGATTCCTTGGGTTTTGAGACAAAGCTGTAACAGAAGGTCAGACCTCAGTAATTTGCATACAGAGATGGAATACATGGGGGATGGAAATCTCAAAGGAAGAAGGGTGTTGACCCATATTTTGTAATAAACATCCAAAATGTTATAACTTTTTCATTTCATTAAACTGCCCGAACACATTTTGTAATACATTTTGCCACATTTCTATTTCAAATATTTTCTTATATATTTCAAATTGTCCATGTCTAATATATCTAATTACCATGCCCTGCTGCTGCATAATGTAAAAACTTATTACATAATGCGGCAAATTTTATTACAAAATGCGTTGGGGCAGTTTACTACAAAATGCGGCTCAAGAAGGGACACAGAGCAAGACAACCCTTGAACGGAAAAAACCCAGCTGCCTCCTGGTCGACAACCTTCAACGGAAAGTTACCTGAAGCCAAGAGGAAAGGTGTTAAAACTGTGTGTCTGCGAGGGAAACCTTCAGTGTCATGTGGTCTTTCAGGCTGCATGCACTCAGGTGAGAGACAAAAGACTTTGTAACTTTGAAATAATCCTAAATTTCTTTGTAACTAATTGTAACTGTATACTAACTATATTTGTGATATTAAAATAATAAAAAGACAATGAGAGGACTCAAAGAAGGTTAATCTTACCAACTGCTCATAGGCCATAGTATATGATCTTAATTAAGTAAGATTTTCATTATAGCTTAGCACCAAATGTCAAAATCGTGATCAGAAAGGCTCTAAGTCATCCCAGACGACCAAAACACAAGGCCTTATGTACAAAATGCAAAACTAACCCTTTAAGTTTGGCTGTTGTGATCTACTTACAGTTGGTATCTTCACCTTATTAAAAAGAATGAGGAATCAATAAAAGTAGAAGTAAACAGAGCAGCCAGAAATGAGTGTCACTTCACTCTAATGTGTGTGTTTGTAAGGCGACAGGATTATAGGAGGGTGACTTGTGCAACAATTTCCTTTGGAAAATGAACAGTGATAGAAGAGAAACAGACATCACAACAACAGCCCACCAGTGGGTCGGCAGCAGACAGTGAGTGTGGCCGCCTGCCAATGGAATCCACAGCCCAGTCACTGGCTCACTCTTCTGTTTGTCACACTGCAGCATTAACAAATAAATTCAATTTCACTCTCTGGGCAGCACCTGTTGAGTTTCTTTTACAACTATGGAGGTCAGTCTGTCTGAAGCTCTGAACAGTAGCACAAGGGAAAAACTCCTGCAGTTTTGGCAATCTGCTGCAAACTGTACTTTGTGTGACACTAAATTGTTCATTCAAGACACTAGATCTTTTTTTTTTTTTTTTTTTTTTTTTTTACAGGAAGGAAGAGAATAAGTGAGACAGAAAGAAAGTGAATGCCTCCCCTTAACTGCCTCAGTGAATCATGAAATCCTCCTCGTTGGTTGAATTATCACTTCTCTGCCGTATGTCTGGGGCTGTTTTTTATTTGAACTCCCGCTGTGCTCGGGGAACATGTGAAGGATAAAAGGTAGGATTTTCACTGAGCATTAGGTAAAAACGGTTTTGATTCAGGGGGATGTGGAGAGCTCAGGTTAAGCTGTAAAAGTAAAGGGGAGACAGGAGATGAAGAAAAGGGAAGTTGGCTTCCATTAGAGGCGACTATGACTGAAAACTAAGCAGTCGTACCCCGAGCATCTTGTTTGTCATGTCTTCTGTGGCCTCACAGCCAAGTGGTAATGACTCACAGAAAGTCAAGAGACAAAACGTAAGTGTAATATACAAATAAAACTTTAAGCTCGAGTTCAGTAGCCATAGAGACTCTGCAGCCTGCTGGGTATTCTAGGCAGGAAAATATAATGGTATTCACGGCACAGAGAACCCAATATGGATTTCAGCATAGAAATTCAGCCATTAAATTCAAACCGAGCCATTGGAAATGTATTCCGAGCGGGCAGTGTGCAGTTCTGGGAAGCTGTGATTGGCTGCAGCTGCTGTGAGCCTGAATCTAGTTTTCTAAGTTTTGTAGGAACATGTGCATTTTTCATTCTGGTGTACTGAAACAGAGGGGGTAGTTGGTGTCTTACTTGCAGTAGGTGTCATTTATCATTCCGTAGATATGGATCTCTTTGCACATGTCCATGGCGAGGATGAGAGTGAACCAGCCAGTGCTGAGATAGGAGCCCGACTGGATCCTACAAAACAGACAAAAAAAAAAACAAAAAAACATTTTACTGTAGAAAAATCATTTGCATAAAAATTGAGGGGAGAAATTATTTGTATTGAAATAAAAAACATGTACGGTTTATTCAGAACACCTGCTCTCTGACCTTAGTTCTCGTTGCGCTCGCTCTTATAATGTTGCTGATCAGAGAATTACAATTATTCATACAGCTGTTCTTATTATAAGCTGCTGATGAGAGGAACCTGAGCATCAGATCCCAAATGTGAAATGCAAATCATGACCAGAACAGCAAGACAGCCCTAAATTACACTGTAAAAAAAAAGTTTGTACATTTTACAATGAAAAACTGCAAACTATGACAGTGTAAATGTGTAAACGCTAAAAACGGTTTGACACTGAATCACTGTGGAAAAAACTTTATCATGAAAATCTTTTTTTTTTTTTACATATTTCCTCATGAATAAATACATTTCCTTACTCTTGTATATTTTTAAAGCGTTAAAATGGCATAATATGTATTACATTTTTACATGTATTTGTTGAAAAACAATTTTTTTTCACAGTTTAATGCACTTTTTGTTGTACTGATAAAGACAACATGCCGCAATATTTTTGCATGTATTGCATGTAGAAAAAAAATACAGTTTGTTACTTGTAGCCTTCTGTCAACCACAACTGCTGCTATGATACAGTAAAAAAAAAATAAAAATGTACATTTTCAGGTAAAACAGGATCATTTTTAAAATGTTAAAACTATTTTTTATGGTAAAACATAGAATCACGTGCATTTTTAAAACCATAAAATTAAATTTGTCAATATATATTTTTTCTGTAATTAAATAAAATATTTAAATTTATTTAAATAAATTATTTTTATATTTATTTATATTTATATTTATTATTTTAAATTTATTTAAATTCATGGTCATATTTCAGTTAAAAAATTTTTTTATCCCAATGTATAAAGAGTGATAATGTATATAACCATATCTCTTTCACGCAAATAATTTATTTAATTTTAAGTAATTAAATGAGACACTTGAGCATGTTTTCTTCACAGCAGGGTGTCATTTTAGGCCACATTAAACCAAATTTGATCTGTACCACTAAAATAATAACATAATATATAAATAATCAATAATCAACTCCAAATTTTCCTCTACATTTTAGAGCAACAAAAACTTTTTGTACATTATGTGATGAAAATATTCACACCTACCACCTATCCTTTTGAAATAATGTGAATAACATGAATAATAATAATAATAATAATAATAATAATAATAATAATAATAATAATAATAATAATAATAATAATAATAATAATAATAATACTACTACTACTACTACTACTACTACTACTACTACTACTACTACTAATAATAATAATAATAATAATAATAATAATAATAATAATAATAATAATAATAATAATAATAATAATAATAATAATAATAATAATACTACTACTACTACTACTACTACTACTACTACTACTACTACTACTACTACTACTACTACTAATAATAATAATAATAATAATAATAATAATAATAATAATAATAATAATAATAATAATAATAATAATAATAATAACAATTAAAACATACAGATTTTTTATTAGTGGATCTACAAATACACAAAACCTTTAATAACAGGCAGAATATTGTTAAACTTACACTTCAGACATTTCAAAATGTTCAGGTTATTCATGTTTTTGTGAAATCATAGTTTAATTTATGGTAAAAAATACAGTAAAACAACATGAAAATATTTAAATTAACAAAGAGCAAAATGTAGAGTAGTGAGTATTTATAGGTTATTATTATGATAGTATTTTACTGATCGGACCCATGTTGATCTGTATGTGAAACCTGAAATAAAATTATCAATACATTCACTATCATTTTTGTATTTCACAAATTTATCCCAGGGACCCAGATTAGACTCTTCCCTTATGACACAAAAATATGTTCCCATATATGGAAAAGTAGTGCATATATTATCCAGTATACTGTAATATATTATTTAACCATATATAGACAAATATAAAACATATTGCACTGATGGTTAGCACTCGTACCTCACAGACAGAAGGTCCCTGGTTCAAATCCCACACCAGACTTTTCTGTGTGGGGTTTGTATGTTCTCCTCGTGTCTGCATGGGTTTTCTCCAGTTTCCTCCCACCATCCAAACACATGCACTGATAGGTTAATTGGTTAATCTAAATCACCCATAGGTGTGAATGTGAGAGTGATTGTTTGTTTATATATGTTCGGCCCTGAGATGAACTGGAGACTCATACAGGGTGTACCCCGCCTGAATTAGGCCCCCAGTGACCCCTGTGGGGGTAAAGTGTGTTCAGATGACAAGACGAGACTTTTATTGAAACTTAATTTCTTTCCACATATATTGTGAAGTGTATTATTAAATATATAATTACATATATTTAGTAACACATCACAAAATATATATACATGTATGTGCATCAACTGCATATCCAACTGCTCTGTTGATATAAAATGGTGCTGTCTCTCTGTATATTTTACTGTATATTTTATTGATTTTTTATTTATATTTTATATGTATTTATGTATTACAGTACATCAACCTGCTGAAGGGACTACAGGTGGGACTTAGCAGGAAATGCTACAACCTGGTACAGGTTAATGTTTATATGTACCCTTAAATAAAAAAAAATAAACTTAAACATCCATATATTATTATTACTAAATGTATATTAACATATACTGTTTGAGTACATATATTGTCACGTATTTTAATACATATTTTAATTCCTCATGTATTTTTAACTATATTGACACAATATATTTTTCTGTATATTATATACATATATTTTTTGTTCAATTTCAGTGAGTATATGGACAAATATATTTTTATTTCATAAGGGTGTTGGGGGCGGGATTTGGCCCCCGGGCAGCAGGTTTGACACCCCTGCTTTAAAAGCTGAAAGAATACTGTTTGTTGTTTTGTTGATAGACTCAAAAGTCAGCAGCAGAAGTAATAATATGTGTGAGTGATGCAGAAGCCCACAAGGCCAATCAATAACAACATGGATAAAGCTTTCATCATCATCAGTTTGATGCTGTATGAGTTATGATCTGTCAAAGTTTAAAGTTTTAAGCTTTGATCATGTTTATACACAGAACACAGATGTATATTTGCTGTGGTTTTTATTATTATTAGACAAAAATATAAGCAGAGGTGGTAAAAATATAGTACAGCTACTAGTGTGGGAAAAAAATACTCTCATTAAAGTAGAAGAACTGATTTAACTGCTTTACTGAAGTAAAAGTAAAAAAAAAAAAATACAACCTCTGAATTGTAATGAAGTAAAAAAAAAAAAAAAACTATAAGGTAAAAATGCCATAGATGAAATAATACTTATTTAACCAGAAAAAATCTGAAAAGTTTCAAAGGTATATAAAAAAAAGTCTTTAAGAGTGAGTTACTGTGTGTTTGATCAGGTCACAGTTACTCAGGTTTATGGGCAGGGGCAGGAAATTTAGGAACATTTCAAAAGTCAGAAATAAGAGATTTTTTTTTTCAAGTGCATAATTATGAGATAAGAAGACAAACTTGTGAGAGAAAAAAGTCATACGTACATATGCGCTAAGAATTATATAATTCTGAGCAAAAAAGTAAGAATTTTGAGATGAAGTGGCACAATTGATATAAAAAAAAATCATAATTATGAGATAAAGCTCTGAGATAAAGAGTCAAAATTATGACATAAAAAGTCACAATTTCCAATGATTTACAACTTATTTTTGGTACTGTCATTCTGAGTCTATTCTGAGCATGTAAGGAGTATAAAGTACATATATTTATATAAATGTAAGGAGTATAAAGTACATATATTTATATAAATGTAAGGAGTATAAAGTACATATATTTATATAAATGTAAGGAGTATAAAGTACATATATTTATATAAATGTAAAGAGTATAAAGTACATATATTTATATAAATGTAAGGAGTATAAAGTACATATATTTATATAAATGTAAGGAGTATAAAGTACATATATTTATATAAATGTAAAGAGTATAAAGTACATATATTTATATAAATGTAAGGAGTATAAAGTACATATATTTATATAAATGTAAGGAGTATAAAGTACAGATATTTATATAAATGTAAAGAGTATAAAGTACATATATTTATATAAATGTAAGGAGTATAAAGTACATATATTTATATAAATGTAAGGAGTATAAAGTACATATATTTATATAAATGTAAGGAGTATAAAGTACATATATTTATATAAATGTAAAGAGTATAAAGTACATATATTTATATAAATGATAGGAGTATAAAGTACATATATTTATATAAATGTAAGGAGTATAAAGTATAGATATTTATATAAATGTAAGGAGTATAAAGTACAGATATTTATATAAATGTAAGGAGTATAAAGAACATATATTTATATAAATGATAGGAGTATAAAGTACATATATTTATATAAATGTAAGGAGTATAAAGTATAGATATTTATATAAATGTAAGGAGTATAAAGTACATATATTTATATAAATGTAAGGAGTATAAAGTACATATATTTATATAAATGATAGGAGTATAAAGTACATATATTTATATAAATGAATGGAGTATAAAGTACAGATATTTATATAAATGTAAGGAGTATAAAGTACATATATTTATATAAATGTAAAGAGTATAAAGTACATATATTTATATAAATGTAAGGAGTATAAAGTGCATATATTTATATAAATGTAAGGAGTTTAAAGTACAGATATATTTGAACAAATGTTGGGAGTTAAAGTAAAAAGTTGCCAGAATTATAAATACTCAAGTAAAGTACAGATACCTATAAAAACCTAGTCTATTCTAAATGGGTCACACCATGTTCACCAGCAGCCCCCTCTCATGGCAGGGGGTCCTGCACTCATACAGGGCTCCGCCTTTCAGGACTGTAAAATACTACAAGAGACCCTAGACCTTGTATAAATTAAACAGTGTGCACAGTGTGATACTGATAATGATGTGAATAAAAATGGTGACACCTCAGCAGTGTGCAGCAGAGCGTCTGTGGAGGACCATGGGAGTCTTAAAAAAGACAACCACTAAGTTACGCTTAATAAAAAAACAAAGATAGAAAAGGATTAATACGCTAATTAAATTGTGATAAATAAGTGACAGTATGTCAAGGAAGTGTAGAAAAACAAAGCTTTCAAGAAATGCATGAATATTTGTACAAAACAGTGATAAAAAAAATGATGTGGAAACTCATCTTTTTTTTTTTTTATTTATTTTACAGATGCTGACGTTTGTTATTTGTTACAAACAACAAGACTCAAATAAACAATGTTCTAGGTTTGTGAAGAAGTCAGTCTTGCTAGTTTTTACTGACTGCACTCTGTTATATGTAGAGAAAAGTGTTCATTATCCTCTTCAGCACCATGGAGAGAGCACTGATGTTTGACTGTTCTAAGATCAGCACCACGGACAGTTACCTTTAGAACCTCAGTATGTTCTCAATGACACCCTTTCACACACTGGACCAGGTGTCAAAGTCATTTCAGCTCAGATGCCAAATTAAGCCAAATATTATCTGCAGAGGACCAGTGGAATAATAATATAATAATATATATGAAAAAAGTAAACTCCTCTATGTTTTTTTTTTTTTGTGTGTCCAATGACTGAAAGGTTGGTGGTTCATGTCTCTGGCTGTCCACATGTTGAAGTGTCCTTGGGCAAAGACACTGAACCCTGACTTAGGTTCCCAGTAATAATAATAATAATAATAATCTTTGTATAGCACCTTTCATACAAACACTGTAGCCCAAAGTGCTTCACATTGATTAAAAATTAAAATACAATTTTACATTACATAGATTAAACTTCAATTGCACAAAAAATATAAAATTACAAAAGTACAAGATTATAAAATTTCAATAAATAAAATTAAACTGATTATAAATACATTATACAATTAAAAAACAAAACAACAAAAAAAAACATTAAAATTTGATTGCACAAAATTATCCCAAAGTGCTTTATCGTTTTAAGTCAGGGTGAAATACATTAAGAGTTACAGTAAGATAGTAGGACAGTAGGACAGTAAGATACTAGGACAGTAGGACAGTAAGATACTAGGACAGTAGGACAGTAAGATACTAGGACAGTAGGACAGTAAGATACTAGGACAGTAGGACAGTAGGACAGTAAGATACTAGGACAGTAGGACAGTAGGACAGTAAGATACTAGTACAGTAGGACAGTAAGATACTAGGACAGTAGGACAGTAAGATACTAGTACAGTAGGACAGTAGGACAGTAAGATACTAGGACAGTAGGACAGTAGGACAGTAGGACAGTAAGATACTAGGACAGTAGGACAGTAAGATACTAGGACAGTAGGACAGTAGGACAGTAAGATACTAGGACAGTAGGACAGTAAGATACTAGTACAGTAGGACAGTAGGACACTAAGATACTAGGACAATAGGACAGTAGGACAGTAGGACAATAAGACAGTAGGACAGTAGGACTGACAGATCCTTACAAACCTAAGGTTCTGGGTGAATGTGAGGCTAATGTAAAGTGCTTTGAACACCATGAAGGTGGAATAAAACTATATTAAGTGCAGTTTATTTAACATTTACCTTTTTTGTCTCAGAATTGTCTCATTGTAAAAGACTTTATTCCATCTCATCATTGAGGTATGTTTTTTTTTCCTCTTTCCTTTTATATTTTATTTTCTTTCCCTTTTCTTTAATGCTGACTTTAATTTGGGGTTTTAATTAAACCACAATTTGATGCTGGGGCAAAAGGGGGTGGGTTGGGTGGGGACAAAACCTCCCCAAAAAAACCCTAATAAGACAGTATCAACCATGATATATAAGAAATAATGATATCAATAATGATTTCAACATGTCAGTGTCATTTTTACATTTCACAAACTCATCCCAGGGACCAGACTGGACCTTTTGGAGGGCCAGATTTGGCCCCTGGGCCTTTTGTTTCACACCTGTGCACTACATAGACCTGGAAGCACTTAAATATTTGGTTGAATTATGCAAAAAATGGGCGGCTATGGCTCAGTTAGCAGAGTGGGTCGTCCAATAAACAATGGGTTGGCGGTTCAAATCTCCAGGAATACTGCCAAAAGTTATAAGCACAATACTCTATAACTAAAAAAAATGGATGCAAACCAGTTAATTACAGCTCATTCACAGTACTTTATTAGCAGTGTTTATGGGAGACAGCAGACTGTTTAATCCCTTTGTTTTCTATTGTCATTCTAAACCAGTCTTAGTGGCTAGAAAGATTTTGTCAGATGATTCAATCAGCCTTTTCTACCCTATTTTTTCTGCCATATTTTCTGTGTCGACGATAATAATGATGACAGACCAGTGAAGGGGAGGCTGAGAGAAGAAGAAAAAAACTGGTTGATTGAAAGGCTAACTGTGACAGGCCTCATAGATTTGAGTGTCTAAGCTGTGTCCAAAATGTTGTTTAAAATTTTGACCTTTTGAATGTAAAAGACCCACAGCTATAATTTATTAAAAAAAAATAACACCTGCAGTCCTGTGTGAAAATAACTGTATGGGCGTGATGTCTACCCTCATGAAACAAAAATACATGACGATCAATATATTACTGCATTAAATTGAACATAAAAAAATCTATGTATATAATATATAGAAAAATACATTGTGTCAATATATTACAGTATAATTAAAAATACATAAGGAGTTGCCACTTTCCATATATTGAGACATAAATGACAGTACATGTACTCACATATATAATAGTAATACTCAATACACTTTACACTAATACACAGGTGTGGTTGATTAAGTTGAGCTGCTGTTTCGTAATTATCACATGTAGTATCTGGTCTAACATGTTGATAGTTGAAACAAATACAAAACAGGAAGTGGATATGATTGTTGACATCCAGATGTTCAGTGGTCGTTCTGTCCAATCAGAACCCTCTGTACCTCTAGTTCTTAAAGCCCAATTAACTAGAGCCGAATACACCCATTTCCAATGAAACCTTTATTTAGAATTAACATGTCCATGTAATTCTGAATGATTTTATTCTGAATAAATGCAACTATTCGGACAGAATTCAAAGGATTATAATTTGAAAACAGTTGAAGATATTGATATAATTCTTATTGGCAATTGATAGGAAGTCACATATGGGATTTCATTTGGTGCAATGACCTTTGACCTTGAGTGACTTTGAAAGGTCAAATGAATGTCAATTAATGTCTTTAAATGTGCAGTTTGAACTACAGGGAGCTTTGACCCTATTATTATATTGTTGGTTTATTACTGTACCAACCCCCAGCAGACTCGTACCTCACATGACAGCTTGTACTGGCAGAGTCTATACAAACAGAAAAAGCCCTTGAAGGTATGTACGTAGTTCTTGGGGGAATTCTACAATAAGAAGATACCCTCAGGGATTCTCCAGAACACCTACTGGTGTGTTTGTGTCCCTGCATCAGTCAAACAACAACCACTGAACCAATATTCACCACCAGTTATTTGTCTTTAAAGAAAAATACAGTGTACAGAAGTAGTTGACGGTATCCAGGGCCGTGGCTATGGGGGTGGCTGGGGGGCACTGTCCTGCCTCCCTGAGAAATGCCCTGTCCATCCAAAGAAAACTGGCCTGAAAAAGGCCACGATCTATGATGGTAAATGTTCTGCACTTCTATAGTTCTTTTCCACCTTCATGGTGCTCACATTAGCTTCACATTCACCCATTCACACACACTCATACACCAGTAGGTTTCTAAGGTTCTGTCAGTCCTACTGGGAGACTAAGTCAGGGTGCAGTGTCTTTGCACCAACTGAGCCACAGTCGCTCATCTCTGTTTGTGTCTTGTATTGATAGAATAAATGCTGGTGGTGATTTAAAAACAAAACAAAAAAATCTGTAAAGTTTATAGCTTTAATTATTTTTTCTTGTTGTGTTTCCCCCTCCATAACCTTAAGGGGCAGAAAAATCGTTAAAACTGCTTTCCAGTTGGTTTGTTTGAATAGGGGGCGTGTCAGTCCTCCATTCAACTAGCACTAGCACAACGCTATGTTTTTGTTCTAGCTCTTCTGTAGTAGTCATACGCTGTATGCCTTTGATTTTTTTTTTATATCTTTTGACAGACTGAAGTCATAGTTCAGTCTAAGCTGCCCTATGAGATAGAATTCTGGAGGAAGTACAGACACTGGACTTTTGAATCGGCGAAACCACATGAGAATCGACCGATGCTGATCAAAAATCGGCCCAATATATCGGCTGGCCGATGTATTGGTCGATCCTTACTTTGAACGCGTTTCCATTGACAGTTATTCTAGACAAGTGCAACGTAACTCTCATGAAATATCATCCTGTGCGATTTCACTGCTGGAAGATAGACTTTTCAATGTCTCGATCACACACTGCATTTCTCTACTGTTTGCTGTTATTGTTTACTCATTATTTATGTGTATCGCGCCATTTTCACTCTGAGAGAAGTGATCATGTGACCATGTATGTCATGTCCTATGACATATAATTGTGTAAATAGTGTGTCCATTATGCTTTTGCGATATATTAGAATAACGAAACATCTGAAAACCAACTCATGAAAGTGTTAAAAATTTGTATCAATATTTGAGTGGGTTTTTTTTTTATTCATTAATTAATACATTTTTTATAGCGCTATTTATATTTTGTGAATTTCCAAGGGTAATGGAAATGCAGCTATTGACAAAAGGATAAAAAAAAGTAAACTAACCAACATTCTAAAGAAAACCAAAGTGTTTTAGACATCATTATTTAAAGTCTGTTTAAGGCCATGAATGTAGAGTGTACTTTGACGATTGAGTTTTGGGAGCCCAACAAATGCATGCATGCACACAGACTAGTGGGGTTGTAGGGAGGTGAAATTACCAAAACTGCAATTTGTTGTAATAAGGGAGTGGAGGAGCACAGAAGGGAAATGGCACATTATCACTGATACACAGCTCCACAGCTCTCAGCCGTCAGAGCTGTCAACACATCACTATTACCCTGCATTATTCATTAGCCATTTGCCACTCCAGCAGTACACACACACACACACACACATATTCTCGTTTATGTCTCCTGAGGGGGTGGCACGGTGGTGCAGTGATTAGCACTCGTACCTCACAGCAAGAAGGACCCTGGTTCAAATCCCACACCAGACCTTTCTGTGTGGAGTTTGCATGTCCTCCCCGTGTCCGCGTGGGTTTTCCGGTTTCCTCCCACCATCCAAACGCATGCACTGATAGGTTAATTGGTTAATCTAAAATTGGCCATAGGTGTGAATGTGAGAGTGATTGTTTGTCTATATATGTTCAGCCCTGAGATGAACTGGAGACTCATACAGGATGTACCCCACCTTCACCCATTGTAGCTGGATTAGACCCCCAGTGACCCCCATGACCCTAGTGAGGACAAAGCGCGTTCAGATGATGAATGAATGAATGTCTCCTGAGGACCAACTTTGTAGCCATTGGGTAGTGAGTGTAAAACATTTAAAAAAATAAAAAATAAAATAATAATAATAGCAATGCATTAGAAAACTAAATTAAATGTAATAAATAATTACAAATGAATGATTAAATAAAAAAGAATAATCTAAACAACAGAATAAATATAAATAATAAAACTACTTAAATAAATAAGTAAATAATAGGATTTATTTTTTTTTAAAAAAAGGAAACGCATTTTTAAATCCTACAAAAAATACATGTTTAGCTTTACACCTGATTTTCTCGTGCTTTATGGGGACTTCCAGAAAAAACTAATTAATGTATTTATAGGGCCACATCATTTCTATTTTGCTAATGGGGACCTACATTTATATGTAACTCTCGTGGGGACCTGGATTTTTATCCTCATGCTGTGACTGTGTAAACATATCAATGTCCCCATAAAGATAGTAATACAAGTACACACACACACACGCACAAATACTAGTTTCCATGTCACATGGGGACCAACTTTGAAAACATCACTGGTAGTGTCCATTGGATAGTTAGCATAAACACATGTCCTTTTTTGTTTTTAAATAAATACATTAAAAACAAAATGGAATTAAATAAATACATTTTAAAACTTTGGAAATGTACATTGTTTTGCTTTGCACCTGTTTCTCTCATGCTTTATGGGGACTTCAAGAAAAAAATTATTTAATGTGATTATATGGCCACATCATTTGCACACATTTGCATATTTCACACGTATTTATATTTTACTAGTGGGGACCTACATTTATATTTAACCCCTTAACACATGAATTTAAATAAAAGTTAAACAAATAAAAGGAAATGCTAAATTAAATGGTGTTAATTAATTTGACTATAGCACATACAATGAATAGATATATATTTGTGACAGTAGGCATTACGAGCTTAACCCTCTTGGGGACATTTTTGTCAGAGGTCCCATGGTATGACTGTGCAAACAGATCATGTCCCCATGAAGATTGGAATACAAGCACACACACACACACACACACACAGGTTTGAGGACCAAGTTTGTTATTAAGTAGCCATTGGGTAGTGAGTATAAACACATATATATATTTTTTAAAATAAAATAAAAGAGAATAAAATGAGAAAATTAAATTAAAAATACATAAAAATGAATGATACAAATAATTAGAAAAATGTAACACACAATAATAATAATAATAATAATAATAATAATAATAATAATAATAATAATAATAATAATAATAATAATAATAATAATAATAATAATAATAATAAAGTAAGTAAGTAATAAAGTAAATCATTTTAAGTAATAAAGTAAATCATTTTTAAAAATACAAAACAATACATTAAAAAAAGTAATTACATCTTCAAACCATTGAAAAAGTTCATGAGGACTTCTGGAAAAAAATAATCAATGTATTTATATGTTCATAACATTTCTATTTTACTATTTCTATTTACCCCTCGTGGTGTGACTGTGTAAACATATCAATGTCTCCATAAAGATAGGAATACACACACACACACACACACACACACACACAGTCAGTGCTGAATGTCCCGCAGCACAAACACTTGCTAGAATAAATAAGAGGGTGGGATCTGTTGACCTGATAACTAACATTTCAAAGCCAGTGTCTGGAAGTGGAGACGCGTAGAGAACTTGAGGCCTATACCACGGTGTGTTTACTTGTGACAATTATAATGGGACAACTTTGCAGGGAGAACACTATTATTGTGTGGCCAATTTAGAAAAAGAGATAACACATGGTGTGAAGCAGCTTTGGCAGGTGACTAATAACATCCAGAGCCCAAGGACAGAAAGAATGCAATTTGCTTGTTTTGTTAAAGCTGAAAAACACAACCTTTGTTTGGTTTTCAAAAAGTGGCAAATGAAAAGTGTTATGAGGTCTGGCTCTACTCTGCGTTTGCTTTTTGTACAAAGTCTCCTTTAGTCCCTGTTGCCACCGTTTCCATGAAAAATAAAACAAAGTAAATTGTGTTTGCGCACAAGCAGCATGGAATGAAACTGACAAAAAAAAAAAGAAGGAGAAAACACCTTAAAAGGGGGCTGTAAAATCCATCTTTTTTTTCTCGTTTTCCCGAACGCAAACGTGGGACGGAACTGATTGGGACTGACACGGTGGGATGGTGCAATGTTACCGGCGCTGGGAAATGAAGGGTGTTTGAGAAATGAAGTCAGACACTCTAAAGTAAATACCTAAGTAAATAATCCCCTAAGTCTGAGTGAGCTGGAGCGCGTTGTGCTTTACCCGGCGTGTGCCACAGGCTAAGGAGCAGTAGAGAAGTGGCCAGGATCAGTCAGAGATCCTCTAACTCTGACTGCGTTCAATAAGTTGCACTTGGCATTCATGTCAGGAGAGCTGTCTGTGTGTGAGAAATACACACTGATGACCAGAGGAGTTGAACCGTGCTTTGTAATAATAAGACTTCTGCAGGTGCACAAATACGATAGGACAGCTGTCAAAAACACCACTCAATTTAACCCATAAACTCTTGGAACATCCAACGACGAACAAAAACATCTACTTTTGTACAACAGGGCCGGATTATGGGGGGCCAGGACTTTTCAACCCCCTCGCCCCACTTGTGCTGATTTGTAACAGCACAAGTCGAAAATGTAACAATGGATTTTGCTGAAATTTTCAGGAAATGGTGATACTGACATTTGCGGACATTTGCTGTTCTGGGCTTCGGGGTCCTTCACACTTGTATGTTTGATCGGGTCTCGCCAGCTACTGCCGAGTCCCATTTCAGCGAATGATGGGACTCGCCACAATGTGCTGAGAATCTCTACCCTAAACTCACTCTCTTCCGCACTGGTGTCCTCTTCTTACATTACATTCTATTTTGTACCATCAGGACATCCACGGTTAGGGTGCTCGGTGCCGATTGTTTAATTGTTTATTTGTCAAATCTTTTTTTTTTCTTTTGTGCTGGTTTGGTTTTCTCCTCTTTTTGCGATCTATTTATTGATTTGTTTTTATTGATAGACAGTTGGTGGTTGGGAGTAGCACACCACCTTACAGTCATAGCACCGCCTGTTGGTTTCTGTCCCCGTTCGTCCTGTCCAGTCTTTGTTTCCCCCACACATCACTGAGGTGTAGCACTGCCCTCCCTGGTTTATAATAGAGAGTTCTAATAAAGGATGTCTGCTCAGCTTTCAGGGAGGACCGATGATGGTCACACACATGCACTAAATATTGGAGTATTTGGCTGCAAGACTGGAATATGCATTGATCTCAAGCAATGTTGACTCCCCCTCTGTGGCGTTAAAAAATAAATAAATAAATAAATAAAATAAATAAATAAAAAAAACAAAAACAAAATGCAGACAGATTAGAAAAAGGAAAAAAAACTCTATTTGTTACCTACTTTGCTATCTGCTCATTTTTTTTCTGCTTATTTTTGCTTGTTTGTTTTTTGTGTTCTGTTTTGTTTTTTGTATATATGTATATGTTTAGTACTTCATTTATTATTATTATTATTATTATTATTATTATTATTATTATTATTATTATTATTATTATTATTATTATTATTATTATTATTATTATATTGATTATTGTTGCATTCTGCACATGTTCGAAATAAATCATTCAAAAAAATCAATCAATCAATCAATCAAACTTTTCATACAAAAAACTGCAACACAAAGTGCTTTACAGCATTAAAAACATGAAAAAAGTACCCATCCCTCCCTCCATATATTCACAGAACACACATACGCACATCAACACACCTACCCATACATGCACACACACACACACACACACACACACACACTCTCAGCTTCGACTATAGGAGACATGACCTGGCACTGAGCATCATGGAAACGTCTACCCTGGGGTCCTCCACACTGGGAGGGGCCCCGGGCCATGACCACTAGGGGCGCCGGCACACCGACCCCCGACACCGACAGACAGAGAGAGCCCCCCACCAAGGTGAGGAGCCCCCCCAACCAGTCGGGCCGAGGGGACCCGTGGAAAAACTGGAGTTAAAACATAAAAGTTTTAAGCTAAGAAAGGCAGTAAAAGTAAAACACATAAAATAATGAACAGAAAATAACAAGAACATAAACAATTTTAAAGTTAGTTAAAAGCCAGAGTAAAAAGGTGAGTTTTTAACCTTCTTTTAAAAGCATCAACAGTCTCTGAAGCCCTGATAAAAGTTTAGAGGTGATCAGTGGAGGTGTGTGTGTGTTTGTTGGGAAGGGGGGGGGGGGGATGTGTGTGGTTTGTAGCAATATAAATCAAAAAGTAGTAGATATATTTGGATGAAATTTTCCGAAAATATAGTGGAAGGGGGTGGGGGCACACACGTGGGGGGTTGATTGATTGATCTGCCTTGGTGGAGTCTGCACTCCCTGAGTACCTTTTCTAGTTTGTTGGTTTGTGTGATTTGTAGCAACATAACTAAATAAGTTATGGACAGATTTGGCTGAAAATGTCAGGAAATGTTGATATAGGAACAAGGGAAAAAAAAAAAGATTACATTTTGGTGGTGATCAGTGGAGGTGTGTGTGTGTGTGTGTGTGTGTGTGTGTGTGGGGGGGGGTGATTTGTAGCAATATAACTCAAAAAGTAGTGGATGGATTTGGATGACATTTTCAGAAAATGTTGATACTGACGCAAGGAACTAGTGTTACAAGATAGGGGCAGCCATGGATCAGTTGGTAGAGCGGGTCATCCAATAACCGAAAGGGTTTGTGGTTCGTATCCCCCTCTGTTCTAGTCAGTCCGTTATGTCCTTGGGCAAGACGCTTCACCCTCCTTGCCTCCAGTGTCACTCACACTGGTGTATGAATGTTTGGTGGTGGTCATAGGTGTAGGTACATTTTGCACCTACAGAAGTCTGTCCCTGGACAACTGTGACTATATATGTAATTACTTCAACCTATTCCTTTTGAGTATTTTGTCCTTTTTTGTTGTCTTTTATTTATTTATTTATTTATTTTAAGATGAACTGCTGAAATAAAAAATAACTGAACTGAACTGAACAAGTTTACCACCACTGGAGGGAGCATGTGAGAGTGAATGAATAATGGGTCACTAATGTAAAGGGCTTTGAGTGGCCAAAAAAAACACTATAGGCACTTTTCCACAGAGTAGTTCTAAGAAGTTAGTTCTGGGATCTAAATAGTTCTTAGAACCTTCAGGTTTGCTTTCTGACAGGGCAGTAGGAACCATGTGAGGGACCAATGTGATGTTAATGTCCGCCACAGTGATGTATTCTTTAAGCATTAAAGTCATCACACAAGGAAGTGGAAGACAACGCTACTATAAACTAGAATAGTGAATGAAGAGGACACAGAGTTTATGTTCTGTATCGAGGGAATGTTAATGTTAATTATAACAGCGTCTAATGTCAACAATAGAGGAGTTTACAGAGAGAGTCAGGAGTTGAAGAATCCAGCAGCAGGTGATACTACAACGTATGTTAATTTCATAGCATTAACCCAAAAACCAGTGTTGGGAAAGTTCACCTTGATTAGGAACTAGTTCAAAGTTCAGTTCAAGTTACTCAATATGAATTAGTTCAGTTCATCGTTCATTCTTCCAAATTATGAACTACAAGTTCATGGATCCCAAAATGAACTTTTTCGTTCTTTTTTTGGTTCTTTTTTTGTGTTATTATTGTAAACCTATTATTAACTGTTCCTAACGTTATCCTGATCGTAGTCAGGAAATCAGGGGAAAATGCCGTCCTCCTCTCATACAAATTCTCCAGGGCGGAAGTAAGTACCTTACCCCAGGGTTAACTTCCCTCTGCAGGTTCTTAGAACACAAGGAGCGGTTTCAGTGAGTTTCGTTTTCAATGTTTATTTCCAAGAACGGGACAACACCTGCTCTGGTCGCCGGTCACACTCTGTACATTTAACTCTTTTTCTCCACTCCCAAAAACTCTCTGCACCCCTCTCTCTCTCTCTCTCTCTCTCTCTCTCTCTCTCTCTCTCTCTCTCTCTCTCTCTCTTCCCAGCCTAAAACCCTTCTCATTGGCTATTCCACAACATTATGTTGCCAACATTTGTTCAGAATAATACAAAAATGACATCTATGATAATGCTGTGTTTTGATCCCATTTTATACCTTATAGGACTCAATAATTACAACGTGATAAGAATGAAATATTAACTATATAAGAGCGCAGTTCAATAAATGCCAGAATAACCGTGTTCACAACTTCCCGTTCATTTGGCAAAAGTGAACGAGTCGTTCAATGAACTCGTTCAGGTGCAACACTGCCAAAAACAAAACCGCACCGTCGGTCCGTTTATTCATTACTTTATTACTTTCTCTGTAATTTTTTCCAACATACAGCTCATGCTACACAGACGGTTTTAAAGATAGCGGTACTGTAAGATGGGGAAATGCAGAAATAGGTGTGGTCTGGGCTCTACCAATCACCAAACACCTACGTTATATAGTTCATGGAGAACTAAAAAAGACCCAGGCTGCCAGGAGGAGCTACAAAGGTTCTAGGGTCGTAGTTCCTATGCTGTGGGAAAGGGTGAAAAAATGTTCCAGGAAGTAAAAAGGTTATAGGAACTATTAATGGTTCCTACAGTAGGAAAGCACCTTATATAAATACAATCCATTATTATTATTATAAAAGTTTGGTGATGGTTAGTGTGTGTGTGTGTGTGTGTGTGTGTGTGTGTGTGTGCAGTAGGGCATTAACGACTTCAGTTTTTTTCAAGTCGACTTATCTGTCAAAAAAGTCGAGTTGCGTCGACAGGTTGTGATGATGTCATCACATTGTCAGTGGAAAAACAAGAGACACATGCTAAAAAAACAAAACAAAAACATGGACACATGTCTGTCCAGTAATGAGGAACTTGTATTAAAATTCACTGCAACGTAACAATGTCCACTGACACAAACAGCATTTTAACTGCAACAAAACAAAAGCTAATGTTAGCAAAGAGTTTTCTGTTAAATGTAACTGAACATCAGTAGGTGAACATATGTCTGCATTTGGTCTGAACCCACAGCTCTAAAACTGGACTGTCCACACGTCTGTCACACGTCCCCAATAACATGAACACAACACTGTCCATATCATGCGTTTGGAGGAAAAAAGAGCATGTTGTCATAATGCGGATAGTCTGCGCTGTTTATCACACAGGTTAGCTAGCTTATGCTGCTCGTATAATTCACATTAGCAGATACCTCTTCAGATGCCGTTTTTTTTCATCTAAAGTGAAGTATTTCCACACATGCATGTGTGTGTGTCACTCTTGTTTTGTTAGCCCACCACAAGTGTCTTACCTGCATATGTCTTGTTTACGTCTGGTCTCTCCGAGAGAGAGAGAGAGAGAGAGAGAGAGGCAGGGAGAGAGAGAGAGAGAGGCAGGGAGAGAAAGTATAACATGCGACTTGTCGACTCCTCCAAATTTAAGTCGACTTATGCTACAGAAGTCGACGTGTCGACCAGTCGACATTTTAGTTACTGCCCGAGTGTGTGTGTGTGTGTCTGTGTCAGGAGGGGGTGGTGGGTTGGGGGTGGGTGGGTGCAGACTCTCTGAATACTTTTTTAGTTCTTACCGTTTAGATTCCATTGGGCGATAGAGTACTTTCCTAACAGGTTGTTAAACGTGAACACTTTCATATTTGCCTTCTGTTCTTCTAGGAGGGTAAAAGTGTTTGACTTGGATGAACCAGACCCTCCCACATACATCAATCCTCCATCAAGTAACTTCAGAGGCAATCTGGAGAGAGCATTTCATCAGCCTAAACCATGTCTGCATCCGCTGTGAGAAGAGGGCGGGCATCATATCAACCATCTATCTGTCTCTCTTTATCTCTTTTCTGTTCTGCCTCAAAGAAAATTGCCACTCGAGCAGAATATCAGTTGTATATTTTGGAAGCTGGAACAAGGACATAGCAGATTTTTTGTGAATGGCTATTAGTTCCATTTTAAACTGGATCTCCTAAAAACAAACAGAGGAACATCCTACAGTGCTTTGATTTCCTCCTCCCAGCAGGATGTGTAGATGCAAATGGGTGTTCATTTTTAATTGATAACTTCATACACTAATAAGCCTGGAGACAAGTCGTTCCTTAACCAATGGGTGAGTTGCGTGTTCAGAAACATCACCCCCCCCCCCCCAGGGACAAAACAGTGACAAAATCCTGAGCAGAGCCAGGGGGTAAAAACAGGGCTTTTTCCTTCCAGTTTTCTTTTACACAGACCACAGAGCACGGCAATTTATTTTAATGATGAGAATGAGCAATACAGTTGTGGTAGGTTTGCTGAGGCGTTTCCTAATTCTGCCGCGAGGCAATACGAAGCGTTGGGGGTGACCTCCACAACCTGCTGTATGAAAAACTATCTGCTGTCTTCAAGTCTGAAGTACTGATGCTCTACATCAGGGGTCTCAAACATGTGGCCCGGGGGCCAAATGGAGCCCGTTAAAAGCTCCAATGCGGCCCCTGGGATGAATTTGTAAAGTGTAAAAATTCTATAGTCAATGCTGTGGAACTGATTTTAGCTTATATACAATAATAACACAATAACCTACAAAACATAATGACTCCATATTTTCTTCTCAGTTTAATGTACTATGGCAATAAATAATGACAACTTTAAATTTCTGTCTTTGTTATAATGCAAAAAAAAAAAAATCATTAGTAAACTATTTACATTTGCAAACTATCTCATAACAATAAAATGTGAATAACCTGAACACATAACAACCTGAAATATTAGAATATTGAACATTTTCTGTTTTTATTACTAAGTGCTTAGTGTCATTGTAGAACTGATCCATAATACACATGGAGAAATGTCAAATTGAGGCATAATATACCTTAGCATTACACTTTTTTTTCTTAAAGTTACATTTTTACATGAAATGTCACAATTTAATGTGTTTTTTTTTTGCAATAAAATAAATTAAAATTGGATTTATCATTATTTATAGATTATTAAGCTATTATTTTACTGGAGCGGCCCACTGGAGATAAAATTGGGTTGAATGTGGCCCCTAAAAGAAAATAAGTTTGAGACCCCTGCTCTAAATTATTAATACCCGAGAAGAGGATGTTTCCCAGGATAGAAAGACAACCATTGAAGCAAAGAATCTACATCTTTGATATGAATGACAGCTTACTGTTGCTGCGTTGTCATTTACTTTTCACACCAAAGACTCTTGTGTCATGATGTGTCAACTCATTAAAGGTGAAAATACACAGATGGTGACCTGATATTTTGGGTCAGTTGGTACAGATAAGTGAAGAAAGGTGGATGTTCCTGGATGTGGTTGTGATAGGGTTATGGGAGAAGCACAACCACAACAATAGGGGTCTCAAATATGAGGCCTATGGGATGAAGAGCATAATAACCTATTAAATGACTCCATATATTTTTTCTTTGACTATAAATGATGACAACTTCAAATTTTTGCCATTGTTTAACTGCAAAAATATCAAATTACAAAAAATATTTCCATTTACAAACTATCCTGTAGCCAAGGTTGGACCTGAACAAGTTCATTGAACGATTGGTCACGAACGATATCATATTTTTGACGAACGTGAACGACTCGTTCACTTTTGCCAAATGAACGGGAAGTTGTGAATGCGGTTATTCTGGCATTTATTGAACTGCGCATTTATGTAGTTCACATTTCGTTCTTATCACGTTGCAAACAACCAAGTTTAAAAAATAATAAAAAAAATACCGGGTACTGCGAAAAATAAATAAATAAATAAATATTTTGCGTGAAAAAGTGGTCGAGTCCCATCATGCCTCTCATCTTTATTCTCATCTTTATTTACCTGAGCTAGCCCTAATCCGATTTACACTCTGGAGTTACTTGTAATCTGGAAACTATGGATAATGTTTAATTTTGCAGGATTGTAATTCAGTTTTATAGATTGTGAAAACTGTTCAAATGTTTTGCACTATAAATATGAGAACATTAAACATATTTTTAGTATTTTGAAGTAGTTTAAAAACATTTTCTTGCATGGTTATGGTATATTATTGAGTCCTATAAGGCATAAAATGGGATCAAAACACAGCATTATCATAGATGTCATTTTTGTATTATTCTGAACAAATTTTGGCAACATAAGTTTACAACAATAACACAAAAAAAAGAACGAAAAAAATAACAAAAAAGGGATCCATGAACTTCTAGTTCTAGTAGTAGAATGGACGATGAACTAATTCATATTGAGTAACTTGAACTGAACTTTGAAATAGTTCCTAATTAAGGTGAACTTTCCCAACATTGCCTGTAGCAATAAAATGTGAATAACCTGAATTAGACACAATTTCAACTATAAATGATGAAACTTCAAATTATTGTCATTGTTTTACAACAAAAATAATCATAAATTATGAAAATATTGACATTTATAAACTATCCTGTAACAATAAAATGTGAATAACCTGAACAAATAGGAACAACCTTAAATGTCTAAAGAAAATTAGACACAATTTCAACCATTTTCTGCTTCTGTTACTAAGAGTTTAGTGTCTGATTCATAATAAAACACATGGACAAATGATAAATTGAGGCAGAATATTGTTAAAATTCCTCATGAAATGTAACTTTTTTTAGCATTTGGATAATTTCTAAAAGTATTTTCTTAATTTACTGGGGTTTTTTTGGAGTTGTCAGTCTTTATATGCTATTATATTTAAATTTTACCATCAAATCAGGCTGAATGTGGTCCGTGAAGAAAATTAATTTGAGACCCTGTAGTTATAGCATTTATGAAATATAAAATGTTTTGCATTTGAATAATTAATAACATTTTCTTAATTTAATGGAGGTGACAAAAATTTGGACTTGTCAGTATTTATAGGTTATTATTATTTATAGATTATATAACACAGAAGCAGCAGGAGGACCTTAACATGTTTTGACAATTATCAGTACAGTGTGTCCGTCTCTATAAACATTGGACTACGAATAAGTAAATGCATCCATTTACATGGAAAAAAAGTGTTTATATGAACATAAATATAGGGTGAAATAAAGCCCACTGATAAAACACTCTTAAGAACAATAACAAATAAATATATGTTGATATTTATTTTTCCTTGAACAACATATAACAGCCTGTCACACAGAAGAAATAAACATACAAAGTACTATATATTTTTTCTGTCAAGTAATAAATCTTTAGTACACTGATGTTTTTTACCAAAGTAGTCATGTAGAAAAAACAAAACACAAAAAATCCTCTTGGTTTTATTGGCATTTGCACTGCTCTGGTCCTGCTCGGTACACTGTAGATTTTGCAGTGTTAATTTGGAGACAATGGGACCAAATACACTCTAGAAGAAGTTAAATAAACTCTCTAAGTGTTGATTTAACACTGCAAACTTTACTGTGTACTGTTTAAGACTTTGTACAAAGGAACAGGGATGTCATTTAATGGACTTTGAAATTCTAAAATCTCCATTGCTTTGAAAAACAAACCACATGGATGCCAGTAGATACTGCACTAAAGTACTTGTGTTCAAAAGATACCACCAATGTTGTTTAAAACGCCTAATATGTAACCCTACACCTACATTAATAGGTTATATATTCTGTATTATGATGGTATTTTTCCAATATCTTCCATTGCATTGCCTTGAGTATGGTGAATAATCAAAAAGTCCTTGTGAAGCTGCTTGATAGATAGATAGATAGATAGATAGATAGATAGATAGATAGATAGATAGATAGATAGATAGATAGATAGATAGATAGATAGATAGATAGATAGATAGATAGATAGATAGATAGATAGATAGATAGATAGATAGATAGATAGATAGATAGATAGATAGATAGATAGATAGATAGATAGATAGATAGATAGATAGATAGATAGATAGATAGATAGATAGATAGATAGATAGATAGATAGATAGATAGATAGATAGATAGATAGTCTGTCACACCTTTCAGGTTATTGATTTGTGTTTCATCTTCATAATGCAGTGTGATGAACATGAAAATATAAAATTGTAACTGTAAGCCTCTTGTTTTTACATCCAAATGTAAAAACAGAAAAAAAAGTAATTTTCATAAGGAAAATAAGGGAAATTTTAACAATATTCTGCCTCAACTTATCATTAGTCCATGTGTCTATTTATTATGGATCAGATCTAGACACTAAACTTTTAGCAGAAATGGTTCAAATTGTGTTTCAAAAGTATCTAAAATAAAGCTTTTAAAAGTGAGTTACTGTGTAGATAATGTGATTGATCAAGTCACAGTTACTCAGTTTTGTGGATATGGGCAGGAAATTTGGGAAAAATGTAAGAAAAATCACAATTGAGATAAAAAGTCATGAGATTAAGAAAAAAGAATATGAGATAAAAATTCAAAATTGTGAGAATTTAATAGACATATAACTATAATATATAAAGTCACAGTTTCTTTCTCCACTGATTTTCTCTGAAGTGATTTATTTTTCATACTGTCACATCTCTTTAGTTTGTAAAAGTAATGAGTTTATTCTGAGAATGTAAAGAGTATAAAGTACAGATATTTATACAAAAATGTAGGGAGTAAAAGTAAAAAGTTGCCAGAAAAATAAGTATTCAAGTAAAGTACAGATACCTAAAAAAAATCTACTTAAGTACAGTAACGAAGTACTTTTACTTAGTTACTTTACACCTCTGGAGAGGGGAAGCCTATGTTAAAAACTACCCATTCACTTCCATTATAATCTGGAGACTGTTTTCATCTGTACTGACCCCCGCTCTTATTTTGAAGGTGTGGAACAACTTTACATCCCTATCAATGGCATTTTCCTCTTTATTCTTATGTATCCTTTGTTTTCATACTCATTCACTGCCATTGACGTGTTTTGGTGTCAATTCAAATCCAAGTGAACAGTCTACATTTTATTTTGATAGGTGCCATACTTATGTAGTGTTAGTCTTTTATTCTAGTATAAAATTATATAATACAGTATTATAATATAGTATAATATATATATAATATTGACTGTATTCTGAGTCAATATTCTCTTCACCTGGCAGTGAATGAATTAATGTATTGAGACGAAACAGGATGTTGTGAGTTTACGACATATCCAGCCTTAATGTCTGTAGTCTGTAGTCAGACTTTTATATCTTTATATCAGACTTTTTTATCCTGTCTGACTGCACCACACAACAACACAGAGCTATGGGGGTAATTGTGAATTACCAGTTTTCCACAGATAATACTTATCCATTGCGAATAAGACTCTGCATCTTCTAGAAAGATCTACAATATACAATACAAGCCTGACGGTCATTATCAGGTTTCTGCAGAGCTTGATGAGAGGTTTATCATTTGAATCAAGTATGTTGGAAGAGGGATATATCTAAAACATACAGAATAGTAACTCTCTAGGACCAGGATTATCAATAGCAGAAGTTGTACAGTTGTGTCGTCATATTTGCCTTCAGTATTTATCTTGTCTATGTCTACATGTGAGATAGCGAGAAATGAAATTGCAATCCCTTTCTTGTATGACCAGTGCATGTGAAGAAATTGACAATAATGTTGACTTTGACTTTGGATTCCTCTGCCTTACTTGTTCAACATATAACTACATCATATGTGACAATATAGTATATGATGTTACCGCACAACCCTGGATTTTTTATGTTTAATTACTGGGTTTTTGTATTTTTTTTAATGGAAAAAACATTAATAATATTTGAATGTAAAAGATTTTCCAGCAATAGATCAGCCAAATGTAAGCTGTATAGTTGTTGTTATGTAGGTATTAGAAACTATCATCTTATGTTATTGTTTTTACTCTATTTCTAAAAATTCTACAAGGTGTTCATTTGCTTTCTTTGCTTTCATCCTCTAATATGTAATGTTCTTTTTGCTTGGGGATTATTCATTTCAACAGTGGTCCCTTAGGTCTTTGTGATATTGCATTTTTTATCCCTCTGGGATCACTTTGTTTCTGCTTCAATATTTTTGAGCTGTTTTCAAATTTCCTCTGTCTCCAATGATCTTTTTTTTTTTTCATTATTTCCTGTTAACACTCCATCACTGCTTGTCTGTGATAATACTCCCTCTGTCAGGACCCCTTTTACTGGCTTCTTCTACTTTCTCCCTCACTTTACTCCTACTTCCTGCTGTGCTCTTTGTACTTACCCTCTGTTCTTTTCCTTCTCAGGTCATTGGCCTTGTTAAGCTTTTAAAGCAGATGTCCACATGAGCAGTGGGAGAAAAAAGAAAGGACTTTCAACTCCTCATATGGACACCCCACTCTCCCATCTCAGTGGAAATAAAAGAGTCAACAGTACTGAAAGTACACTGTACATATATATATATATATATATATATATATATATATATATATATATATATATATATATATATATATATATGTGTGTGTATGTGCGTGTGTGTGTGTTGATATATATTGACATGGGTATGTATTTATTTTTGTTGTGTATGTATGCGGATATGTATATGTCTATATGTATATGAAGGTATAGGCGGATGAAAAATATATAGAGCGTAGAATTTATAAAATGACAGTATGTGTGAACATATATGTGTACAAGTGTATATGAGTGTATAGGTGTAAAGATAGGATATTTTGTATATGATATATTTTTGTATCATTTTGATAAACCAAATGGAATAGATTTCTATCTATTTTTTGACATTTGTATTATTGTTTGGTACAATAGGGGTGGGAGATAATACGTTTTTGTTTTTTTTTTACTCCTCCCCACTCCCTTTCGAATGTTACTTGCCTTCTTATTTTTTATTTATTTTTTTATTTACTAATTTATATTGTCTTTGTCTTCTTATTTAATCAATTATTGGCTTTTGAAAGATCAAATGTTTTTGTGCTTCACATATTCAAAATAAAATGACTAAACTAAACCAAAAAAAAAATACAGTTAATTACATTTGTTGCCACTAGGGGCGTCGAGCACAGCTAGGTTACACTATATGTACAAATGGACTCATTTTAGAGTTTGCAAATATTTATTTCATGCTCAATTACAACCAAAGATGCATATCCCAAATATGCACAGATTACTTTCTGTGAATACGCTTAATTTTGCCCCATTTCGTCAGTGCCTTTAAAGAGTTCACCAGGTACTTTGACTGATGACAGAATTAGCTGATTCATTCTTTCTAATGCTATCAGGGTGATGGCTAATCTGAAGCTCAAGGTGACAGCAGTCGAAAAAAAAAGATACGTCCATCCTCCTGATTCCATCATTTTGTTATTCTACTTTCTTAGTAGTATTCACATACATTGTTGGATCAGACATAATTAGTTTTGACTCTGTATCCAGTCAAACAGGTTGGTGGTTAAGATAATGTTATCATCTAACGCATTAATTACATAGACATGATCTCAGAATTATCTTCTTTTCATATCAGAAAATTCCATAATATTAAGCCAACTATGACTAATAAAAAACAAGCCCATACATATTGTCCTTAATCATAATTATACGTATGACATAACACACATGTGGAAATCTGGTTTCAGTTTCAGTATTGTTCATAAAATGTGAAGACAGTGTGTTTGTCCAGTCAAATATACTGCACTGAATTGAACGTATCACCACTCTATGGCGTTAGAAGGGTCCTAAGTACCACCCCCCCGTCCGTCCGGCCATTGTCATCGAGCATCTACCTTTTCCTGTCCTTCCTCATACATGTCCATGACGCGGTAATGAGGCGTCTCTGATTGGCTCAGAGAATGAATGCACAAAAGGAACACTTCCCCCTCCTCTTTCGCTCTCTGTGTGTTTACCATCCGAGAGTAGTTTCCAGCTCGGTTTTGCTTGTTTTAAAAATTTGCGGGTGAAAAAAAAATACGCTTTATATCCACAGAGAACACTTGAACCAGTTTGCTCCACCATTTTTTTCTCAAATTTGTGCAACAAGCTACTGTGGTGCCGTCTTCTCTTGTAGATGCTGATGCTACTTCAGATTTGCTGCAATGGGGAACGGGCTGGGAGGGGGTGTCGCCTGCATTCCGTGGGCGGGTATAACAGAGTTAAGGGGGAGTTTAATGGTTATTTCCAATTGACCCAGTATATCCAATTGGATTTTAAACTCTATCAGAAGCACCCATTGGTCGGTGCGACTCTCCTTACGTTACAATTACACCAGTAGGAGGAGTTTCAGATTTTGCTGTGCTGAATGAATGAATGAATGAATGAATGAATTTTATTAACTCCAACGACCCCTATCGAGGTAAGAGAGCAAAATGATTAGTTTTTTCACATTATTACAAAAGTGATAGATGGCGCATAACATTGGCCAGTAGACAAAAATAGACAATTTATGACAGTATTTCAAAAAAGATATCTATTTACACTTTCAATAGCAACTCAGATAGTTTGAGACATTTTGGTTATCATTAATCGTATTAGTTAACAATTATTTAAACTTTAACAAAATTAACTTTATAAAGGCAACTGAGTAATGTGTGCTTCTCCAGCATTTTGCAGTGTTTTGCAGACAATAAAATATATTGCAATCTAAAGAGTGTCGGTCTTCATGAATAATTAACAACACAGTGGTTACACGGGCTTAACCCCAAGTGAGTGACCCCATTGTCCACATGATGTAACATGGACAGCCTTTTTCTGAATCACTCCTTTCTATGTGTGGTTTTCTATGAATGGTAAATACAGCCAGTGGAGGTGAAACAGCAGCATGTGTTGGTAACTCGGGTGACCGTGTAAAAGTGGTTTTCAGCAGAATGACACCTTTAATAAATCATATTATAAAAATTAAGACGGTGTCAGTGAAAGCTTCTTCATCATCAACTCATCATCCTCATCTGAAGACACTAACAGAGCTCGCTGCGACTGCGCCACACTGTATTTAATCTAAAGACAAATACTACTGACTAATGATCCAATGAAAATACCATAGACAAGTGGGAATATATTCTTAACCTTCTGTTAAAGCGTGTCAGATAAGTGTTAGAACTTCAGAGCTAAAAATACATTCATGAAGCTGCACTTTATCACTATTCGTCTTTTTTTTTTCTCTTAAATGTTCATGTCCTTGCAGTTTTAAATGTAAAATAACAAAATAATCAGCGTCAGGAATAAAACACAGTGAGATATTTAAAGGTGACCTAGATTAAATAAGTTAAGATACAATGTAAAATCAGCATAAATGGAGTAAAATGACGCATATACTATTAACTCTGTGAAATGCTGTGATATTTAAAAAAAGCTGCTCAGGTACTATGTTTTTGCAGACTCATGTAAATCATTCCACTCATTATATTTTTAGCAAAATGACACATCTGCTGGCACCTGAAATATTATTAACGACGTACAGAAACAGCCTGGATTTTCTGATGTGTGTATTATTAAATCCAACATGATCTTCCCCCAAAATCAGGACAAAATAACACAATTTTCTTTGCATAAAAAGATGGAAGGAAATTAATAATGAAAACATTTTCAAGAAAGACATTTAAGCTAAGGCCAAAAGCAGTGAGCAACATGAGCTTTTGTGGAGCCTGACGAAAGGAACAATGGAATAATTTGGAAAACAGATATAATCAGGTCAAATACAAAGGTAGAGTCTGTATGTGGTTAGCCTATTTAAAAAAATGTCATTTTTTTTCCATTGAAAACATTATTGTTCAAACAGCTAAAGCAGTTTTAATAACATGGATATTATATTTATTTAATACAGTGGTCTGACCAAACCCTTCTTTTCTTATTGAATACCCCCAAGATAATAATAATAATAATAATAATAATAATAATAATAATAATAATAATAATAATAATAATAATAATAATAATAATAATAATAATAATAATAATAATAATAATAATAATAATAATAATAATAATAATAATAATAATAAATAGTATTATATTCCCAAATCCTAAATCCCTTCTTCAGCCAGTCAGCACATGTGGGGTGGACATGAATACAATACAATACAAGTACTTTATTGATCCCACAATTATAAAACAATAAAGACAATAATAATAATAATAAATAACAAAATAAACAAGACAGTCAGAGACAGCAGACCTCCACCAAGGCCGGATATGGCATCATATGGCGTCAAAACGTGACGTGACGGAGCCATAGGTGTTGACCCATCTAATGTCTGAAGGGGAGACGATGTGAATGAAAAAAAACATGAGATTCTATCTTGTCTGAATCCTGAGATAATATAATACCAATAATTGTTAAATTCAGTGTCCAACACCAGTACACTCAAACTGACTTTATGTTACAGATTACTTTATACTGTTTCAACAACTGCTTGTTTTTAAAATCAGATTTATACGACTATTTTCTTTATATTACCGTATTTTCTGGACTATAAGCCACTACTTTTTTTTATAACTTTTGAACCATGACGCTTATACAAAGGTGCAGCTATTCTGTGAATTTTTCTTCCACCACTAGGGGCGCTCTAACCGGAATTACAATCAAAACTACTGAGAAAAATCAATGCAAAGAACAATACCTACTGATGACAAAATATCAACATTTTTCAAATCCTCACCCCTTCATCACGAGGACAGGTGTGACGAAGCCCTTCTGAGATTGTTCAACGCTGACACAGAAGAAGACGACTTCATGGGTTTCAGTGAAGATAATTAAAGTGATTTGTGATTTAAAACATGGGAGAAATTAAGCTAAATATGGTAAAATACTGGTTATTTTTATCTTGGTTCTATTCCGTTTTAATCAGTAAAGTTGCTGCCGTGTTAAAAGGCACTGTGAAGAAAATATGTGTTCAGGTACAAACATGTAACTACATTTATAGTTCAAAATCCTTCTGTACATGCTATAAATATATGATTTTTCAACAAAGATATCTGCGGCTTGTATATTCTTTTTTTTATTATATTTTTAAAAATACATCAGACGCAGCTTACATACAGGTGTGGCTGATAGTCCAGAAAATATGGTACATATTAGGGCATTAACTAAAATGTCAACAAGTCCATTTCCGTAGCACAAGTCGACTTAAATTTGGAGTAGTCGAGAAGTCGCGTTTTGTTCTTTCTCTCCCTGCCTCTCTCTCTCTCTGTCTCTCTCTCTTTCTCTCTCACTTTCTCTCTCTCTCGGCGCTTAAACACAGACCAGACGTAAACAAGACACCTGCAGGCAAGACAGTTGTGGTGGGCTAACAAAACACACATCGCATGTGTGGAAATACTTCATTTTAGATGAAAAAAAAACAACGCGGCCATTTGAAGAGGTATGATACAAGCAGCATCCGCTAGCTAACCTGTGTGATAAACAGCACAGATAACCCGCATTAAGACAACCCGCTTTTTTTCCCCCAAACATGATGTGGACAGTGTGGGGTTCATCTTGTCGGCCGCTGAATTAAACGTTTTTCACTTAATATAAAAAGTGAGGATGTGTGGACAGTCCGGTTTTAGAGCCGTGGGTCCAGACCAAATGCAGACACGTTCACCTACTGATGTTGTGTAGGTAAATTTAACAGAAAACTCTTTGCTAACGTTAGCCTTTGTTTTGTTGGGGTTAAAATGTCTTGTCAGTGGACATTGTTACGTTGTAGTGAACTTTAATACAAGTTGCTCATTGCTGGACAGACGGGTGTCCATGTTTTTTTTTTTTTCACCGTGTTTCTGTGTTTTTTCTCCGTTGACAATGTTAGTCCAGATCGTGGCTGCTGTGTTCACTGACACTCTACATTCACAGAACATCCATCATCCTAACATGCTTGACACTCACAACCGCTGTACTGTAGGGTTGACAAAAAAAAAAAAAAACTCCATACAAATACCCAAATGACCGAGCAGATGGTGCTAAACAGTCAAAGCCAAAAAAAGAGCATATTTTTGTCCACTCACAGTGTCCCTCCCGCCTCCTTACGGTACCACCCACCCCTCATGTGTGCAGGAACACATCAGGGGAGCTTCAACTCATCTCCTCATCTCCGCCTGGCAACCAGCGCTTTAATAATTCTCTCAGAGCAGAAGAAGGAATATGATGCTTTTATTCCGACCACAGCCACAGCAGTTTTCTGTCAATAATTTCACAGCAACGCAGTGTCTGAGCTGGAAGACAAAACACTCGAGTGGGTTTTTCATCCTATTTTTAGCTCAGTAGACGATAGGTGGCGCTGTGTTCGCTGGCATCGTTGTCGTTGTCTTCATCATTTTCTTTGCCGTCTACATCGCTGTCTTTGTCACTGTCTCCATTATTGTCTTCTTTGTTGTCTTCATCACCATATTCATCACTGTCTTCATCACCATCTTCGTTGTTGTCTTCATCGCCACTGTCTTCGTTGTTGTCTTCATCACCATATTCATCACTGTCTTCATCACCATCTTTGTTGTTGTCTTCATTGCCACTGTCTTCGTTGTTGTCTTCTTCACCATCTTTGTTGTTGTCTTCATTGTTGTCCATTGTTATCTATGTTACTGTTTTCATTGTTGTCTTCGTTGTTGTCTTCATCACCATATTCACCACTGTCTTCTTCATCACCACCTCCATCACTGTTATCATCGCCATCTTCATCACCGTCTTCATTGTTGTCCATGTTACTGTCTTCATTGTTTTCTATGTTACTGTCTTCATTGTTGTCTTCATCACCATATTCATCACTGTCTTCATCGCCATCTTCGTTGTTGTCTTCATCGCCATCTTCATCACTGTCTTCATTGCCCTCTTCGTTGTTGTCTTCGCCACTGTCTTTGTTGTTGTCTTCATCGCCATCTTTGTTATTGTCTTCATTGTTGTCCATGTTACTGTCTTCATTGTTGTCCATGTTACAGTCTTCATTGTTATCTATGTTACTGTCTTCATTGTTGTCCATGTTACTGTCTTCATTGTTGTCCATGCTACTGTCTTCATTGTTGTTCATGCTACTGTCTTCATTGCTGTCTTGGGTGCTGTTGTTTTTGTCTTGGACACTGTCTTCATTGTTGTCCATGTTACTGTCTTCATTGTTGTCCATGTTACTGTCTTCATTGTTGTCCATGTTACGGTCTTCATTGTTGTCCATGTTACTGTCTTCATTGTTGTCCATGTTACTGTCTTCATTGTTGTCCATGTTACTGTCTTCATTGTTGTCCATGTTACTGTCTTCATTGTTGTCCATGTTACGGTCTTCATTGTTGTCCATGTTACTGTCTTCATTGCTGTCTTGGGTGCTGTTGTTTTTGTCTTGGACACTGTCTTTATTGTTGTCTATTCATTTCAGTTAATTTCAAAATACTTTATTTATCCCAAAGGTAAATTTAAGAAGAGTGTAAGAGTCAGCAGTGTCAATGTAAGAGCAAATATAAAAGCATAAAAGATTAGTCAGTAAAATGATAAGTTAAATAACAACTAAATGTCACTGTCTTCATTGTTGTCCTGGGTGCTGTTTTCATCGCTGTCTTATAACGGGACATATTTTCATGACTCATAAAATGGAAATGGAGTTAGTATATATAAATGTTCTGCACTTATAGAGCACTTCCCACCTTCATGGTGCTTAAAGCATGTTCCTTTAGCCTCACATTCACACATCAGTAGGTTTCTACGGTTCTGTCAGTCCTACTAAGACAGGGTTCAGTGTATTGCCCAATGGCACTTCAACAGCCAGAGCCAGGATGTGAACCGCCAACCCTTCACTCATTGGACAACCCGCTCTACCAACTGAGCCACAGCCGCCCTAGTCTCATCTGAACCCGCTTTATCCTCACTAGGGTCATGGGGGTCACTGGGGGCCTAATCCAGCTACAGTGGGTGAAGGCGGGGTACACCCTGTATGAGTCTCCAGTTCATCTGTAATAATCAAGCCAATTTAGAAAGAGATTTTTTCCAGAAGCTGTAGCTGCCTTCAACACACACAAATAACCGGATGATTAATTTGTTTAAATCAAACCACTGCTTTTGTATTTTTTTATTTATTATATTCATTTTTTCTTTTCTTTTAATTTTGTTTTGTATTTTAACGTTTTGCATTTTGTATTTTAGTATTTTGCATTTTAGTATTTTAACATTTGTATTTTAGTATTTTAACATTTTGTATTTTAGTATTTTTAGTTCTATCATTTTAACATTATTATTTGTTATATTTATTACATTACTAGGTTTGTATGTGATGCATGCGTGACCTAAGCATTTTACTGGAGCAGCTTTCAATTTCATTGGATTTTATATGCAATGACAATAAAGACATTCTATTCTATTCTATAATAATAATATATAGACTTTATGTAACTTGTCCTCCAGTGAAAGTCCCGCCCACTTCTATGACCACAGGACTCTAACACAGTGGCAGAACCTGAAAACCTCATACATTCAACCAGTTAATGATTCTTCAATAGCTTTGTTTCCATTAGAGTTTTTCGCAAAACAATATCGATATTCCTCAAATTTTGACAAAGTATATTTGTGCTTTGAACGTGTTTCCATTGACGGTTGTTCTTGGCAGGAGTGTCGTAACACTCGTGAAATATCGTCCCACGACATTTCACTGCTGTCACCTTCGAAGCTTCAAATCACTTGACCGTAATATCACCCTGATATTAGAGTGTATGAATCGGCTAATTCTCTTGTCAGTAAAAGTCACTGGAGAACTCTTTAAAGACACTGACATATAAAACAAACCACCTGTCTCACATTATAAGGGTCTGTACATGTGGTCCCTACATTGTCAGGTTGAAATATTAAGTGTAAATATACTCAGCACTAAACAACAAATTATAAGCAGCCAATGGTTGTCATGGTTACAGGCTGTCATTTTCACTCCGAGAGAAGTAGTCATGTGACTATAGTTACATCCTGTGACATATATTGCGGAAAAAAGTGTTTCTATTGCACTTTTGCGATATATTAGAATATTGAAACGTCTTAAAAACCACCTCATTAAAGCTTGAAAACGTTTGTTTTTTTGTTTTTTTTTCGATATTTGAGTGTTTTTTTCAAAATTCAGGTGTTTCCATTAGCAGTTTTTATAGTGATATTTACATTTTGCGAATTTCCAAGGGTAATGGAAACGTAGCTATTGAACATGATGGTGACGTACTTTTTTTTTTTTTAGGTCTAATGTTAAAAGTGTGTCTCAATTTCTGATTTTAGAAGCAATCTTCCTTTTTTCACTTTGGTCCCAAACAGTAAAACACATTATTCTAATTTTGCCCTTTCCTTCCACTTAGATACCATTGCACTCTTGTATCAATTCATACATA
Organism: Siphamia tubifer; assembly: GCA_020466265.1. Taxonomy (NCBI): domain Eukaryota; kingdom Metazoa; phylum Chordata; class Actinopteri; order Kurtiformes; family Apogonidae; genus Siphamia; species Siphamia tubifer. Next base: position 37,315,449 of record CM035799.1, on the reverse strand, counting down.
ATTATATGTATTAAATAAAAGGTGTGTCACTGGCATCTACTGGTAAAATTACATATTAGAACCAAATGAATACCCCTGAGTGGCTGATCACATGACCCTTCAAAAGCATCCATAATACATTTTCATAAAAGATCATCCCCATTACCTTTAAAATGCACAATTTCAGGTGCAGTTTGACAGAATGTTTTTAACCTAGTGGAACATGACCAGGTTCATTTAAACCTTATACAGTTGGATTGGACACATTAAAATAGTGGCAGCCCCCCCCCCCCCCCCCCCCCCCCCCCCCCCCAGATCAGTTCAGCTTGGTGCCCCCCATGACTGAAGGACAATGTACGGGAGCCACCATGTGAATTTAAAAATACTAAAGTTATTATTTGTTTGATAGAAATGGATCATACTTAACTAAAACACTACAGTTCGTATTCTCAGGTGAATAAAAAATTATATTTCTATTAATAAATGCCTCAAATCCTCATCCACTGATACTTTAAAATTATTACAGTCCACATGATGCATAATAAGCATGATATTGCTTTTAAAACTATGCACCTGTGTGCATTATTAATTATTAATGACCAAAAACAGAAGATATTTTAACATAATGTGGGGGGGGGGGTTAGGGTCTACACTGTCTACACTGTCCACACTGTCTACACTGTCTACACTGTCTACACTGTCTACACTGTCTACACTGTCCACACGGTCCACACTGTCTACACTGTCCACACTGTCCACACTGTCCACACTGTCTACACTGTCTACACTGTCCACCCACACTGTCCACACTGTCCACACTGTCTACACTGTCTACACTGTCTACACTGTCTACACTGTCCACACTGTCTACACTGTCTACACTGTCCACACTGTCCACACTGTCTACACTGTCCACACTGTCCACCCACACTGTCCACACTGTCCACACTGTCTACACTGTCCACACTGTCCACACTGTCCACACTGTCCACACTGTCTACACTGTCCACACTGTCCACACTGTCCACACTGTCTACACTGTCCACACTGTCCACACTGTCCACACTGTCTACACTGTCCACACTGTCCACACTGTCTACACTGTCTACACTGTCTACACTGTCCACACTGTCCACACTGTCTACACTGTCTACACTGTCTACACTGTCTACACTGTCCACACTGTCTACACTGTCTACACTGTCCACACTGTCCACACTGTCTACACTGTCCACACTGTCCACCCACACTGTCCACACTGTCCACACTGTCCACACTGTCCACACTGTCTACACTGTCCACACTGTCCACACTGTCCACACTGTCTACACTGTCCACACTGTCCACACTGTCCACACTGTCTACACTGTCCACACTGTCCACACTGTCTACACTGTCCACACTGTCCACACTGTCCACACTGTCTACACTGTCTACACTGTCTACACTGTCCACACTGTCTACACTGTCCACACTGTCTACACTGTCCACACTGTCCTCACTTTCTACACTGTCCACATTCAGCCCCAGAGCTGAGAACATCACAGCAGTAACACAGAGCTCTGAGTGACACAACTCAACTTCTATTACAGGTATGAGGTATTAGAAAGAAGTTCATGTTTAAAACATTATTAATAAGTTCTATCTTTCTTTCTTTTGTTTTTTTTTTCTTTCTTTCTCATTCTTTTTTCGTTCTTTCTTTCTTTCTTTCTTTCTTTCTTTCTTTCTTTCTTTCTTTCTTTCTTTCTTTCTTTCTTTCTTTCTTTCTTTCCTCTACCTTGTGATATATATATATATATATATATATATATATATATATATATATATATATATATATATATATATATATATATATATATATATATATATATATATATATATATATATATATATATATATATATATATATATATATCGATATGAAAAAATCCTCAGGAGTAAATAACAGCTGTGTCATCAAACAAAGTAGCAGTTTTTTATTATTATTTTTTTATTTTTAGTTGTTAGTGGTTGGTTAGGGATTAGGTTCATTTGTAAATTATTATAGCAGCCAGTTCAAGATCGTCGCTGCTTTGTACATACATTGTGTAAACCTGAGTGTCTCCTTTTGATAAGACCTTTGTACAGTATACACTGTATGTGTGAATGATGTGAGTGAAAGGAAGGAAATCAACAAAAAGATTTATAAAATAAATAAATAAAATAGAATAAATTATATATATATACACAAATAAATGAAAAAAATTTAAATATAAATAATTGCAGGGTCTGTGATGTGACTATTGTGCACTATTGCGATGTTGATGCTCAAACAAAATATTGTGCAGCTCTAACAGGTACTGTTATAATTACCGGTAGTCCTTTTAAATTTACATAAGTACCTTGCAGGAAGATAGACTCAAAAACTCAATAAATAAATTAAGAAGAAAAAAGGTGGTAAAAAATTTGAATCTACAGCAGGGTTAAAGCTGCTGCACATACTGGGACACCTTCCATCCATTTTGATATTTAAAAATTCTAAAAAAAACAAAAACAAAAACCAACCTCCTACATTACAACATGTCATCAGACCACAAAATGCATGTGTGAGATGTTTGAACCCATATGAACCAAAGCTTCTGGTAATGAGTATGTACTTTGGTGTCATGACAACAAGCCACCTGTCAACCAGCAGCCTTCCTACAAACCACCTGTCATCTGTCATCAACCATAATTCAAGTGCTTTATATAATGATGGATGGATTAAAAAGACTCAGGCTGAATGGCACATTTAAGTGACTCTGAGAGCAAAGGAAAAAGCTGAAAAACAACAACAACAACAACAACAACAACAAAAGGAATATTAAAAAAAAGTCTTGTGTACTGAATTAAAACCAACAGGAGTAGTTATTTTAGTCTCATTTTTGTCAAAAACTACTATTTTTGTATTTTTATTTATTTATTTATTTATTTGTTTGTTTGTTTGTTTGGTGATATGTCCATCAGTGTCTATATTTGACACTGTCTGTACTGTTTTTTTTTTCTAACGCTTGCCCGTCAGGATACATTTGCAGAAACTGAACCTGGATTAGTCACACATCACTGCATTGGTCTGATAACCTGGGAGTAAAATACTGAAGCTTCAGTTCATCTTGAGTTCAGGATAGTTTCTACACGCTTGATAAAACAAGTTCTCAGAGTGAATGAATAAGTAAAGACAAGCAGCAAAGAAGTAAAAACACAGTAAAAACACATATAAGGAGTTACATGAAACAACAATAAATTAGAAACTAGAAAAACACTCAGAGAGCGCAAACTCTGCCAAGGCAGCCCACCCCACCCCCTCATACAAGACCCCCCCCCTCCACTGATAATGAACAAACACAAACAAACAAACAAATAAATAAATAGCCCCGCCCCCTTGCACACATTTAATCTCTTAATGGACATTTCCCTGTCAAAATGTGAGACTATGGGTTTGACCTTTTAAGTTCGTTTAAGGTCATAACGCCATTTTGGAGCCTCCATGTAGTTTCCTATCTGTCAACAATAGTTACTACCATTTCAAATCAGCTGACTTTAATTTCGACATTTCAAGGTCACTCAAGGTCAAAGGTGATGACATCATTTTAAAGCTCATGCCAGGTTTCCTATCTGTCAATAATAGTAACTAAGTCTCTATCGCAGGGGTGTCAAACTGCGGTCCTCGAGGGCCGGTGAAAAATAATGACATTTAATAAAAAAAAATAAATGTAGAAAAATAAACAAAATCAGCAACAAAATGAACAAAAAACTAATACATATTTACAAAATGAAAAAATAATGCGGAAAATTTTGAAAAAAAAAAGAAAACTAGTATTAAAATTTGGTCATAGCAGTTTTAATTTTGCCTTTAAATATATATATATATATTCATTCATTCATTATCTGAACCCGCTGTATCCTCACTAGGGTCACGGGGGTCACTGGGGGCCTAATCCAGCTACAATGGGTGAAGGCGGGGTACACCCTGTATGAGACGCCAGTTCATCGCAGGGCTGAACATATATAGACAAACAATCACTGTCACATTCACACCTATGGCCAATTTAGATTAACTAATTAACCTATCAGTGCATGTGTTTGGATGGTGGGAGGAAACCGGAGTGCCCGGCGAAAACCCACGCGGACACGGGGAGGACATGCAAACTCCACACAGAAAGGTCTGGTGTGGGATTTAAACCAGGGTCCTTCTTGCTGTGAGGCACGAGTGCTAATCACTGCACCACCGTGCCGCCCATATATATATATATATATATATATATATATATATATATTTTTTTTTTTTTTTTTTTAAATAAAATTTATTTTGCTTTTTGACACCTTTTCCATCCACAAAACTAAAAGGAAAATGGTAGAATTTTTCTGAATATTTAATCTAAATCATCCATTCAGAATGCATCAGCGCTGACACTTAAAGAGTTAATAATCAGCTCCTCATTAGACTGATAATGATGCAATGGCCTCCAGGTGTAATGGAAGAGGGACACCGGCCCTCCAGGACTGCAGTTTGACACCCCTGGTTTAGGGAGTGATTTCACACACAGCCATAGACATATTTTTTAATACCTCTCTTTTAAAAATATATTTAGGTTTGTGTCTCTTGCTCCAGACTGTTCACCCCACAGCTTTAAATGCATATACTATTCATTGTTGTTGTTAAGAGTAAAAACAAATATAAAGTACTGACTATAAAAACACATCTGCCTTGTAGCTGCTGTAATGTTCAACAATAATCATTTTGCATCTTGTTTAAGAGCCAAAGTGATGATCTGTTGTTATGTACTGTTGTCACATAGTTGCTGGGCAACCATATTCTTCAAATCATACTCCTGCACTTAACTCATCATCTCTGCACATTTTTGCCTCAAGCTGATAGCGAAGTAAATTTGTCATATACAGGTGGACACATACATTTCTTCTCCTATGGTGTCAGATTTAGATAGACATGTATAACTGTAATATTAGATTTTCTACAAAAGAAAAGAAAAAAAAAAGCTCACGTCTCTGTTTACTGTGGTTGTTGTTTTTAAATGTGACCAGGGGAACTGTCTGTCTGTCTTTCTGTCTGTCTGTCTATAAACTGCTGCTCAAGAAAAAACTGAAGGAATAGATAAAGATGAACATAATTTCAGATTGTAATTCAGATGCCAAGACAAACTGAAAGCACAAAAAAAAAAAAACACACTAAAAATGGATCTGTCTTTAGTTCATACTAGAACACTAGAAAAGCACTTAAAGAGCGCAGACTCCACCAAGGCAGGTCAGCCCATCACCATTTTGCTGTCTGTTCCATTTGCCCGAACAAAAATGGGTCAAAAGACTTTGAATTTTTCTGCACTTCATGCATGTAATCAGTTGTAGAAAGACTGGAAATTGACTGACTTGAGGGGATGAAAATGCTACGTTTTGGATTTTCTATGCTTCATATGTCGTCATATGCATAGATTCATTTGAAAACCCCACCCCACACTACCCCACCAGCTCCGATAACCCCACCTACTGGTCACAGACACCTCTGTTCAGACTCACAGATCCTGGTATCCTGGTGTGCGTCTGGGTCCGCTTGTTGGTCTGACCCAGTTTGATGGGACGGGTTGGTCCATGGGTGGCAACACGACTGTTCGTCTGGTCCCACAATTATGTTTTTTTTGGTAATATTATATTTTTGTCATCTGTGCTGTCCCTGCCACAGCCAATGTGAAAATGGTAGGCCTACATAAATGAGGTAAATGAGAACGAAAATGCGTGAAATCACACGCAATGTGGGACATCTTATCACCCGAGGTCCACGGTTGGTCTGACCCAGGTTGATCGGGTGGGCTGGTCTGTGGGTGGTAGCACGACTGTGGTGTCATGGCTCGTCTGGCCGGCCCAGGTCCAGATGAACAGGACCATGCAGCTGGGCTGTTAACAGACCAGGACCTGAAGTCACTGGGGCTGAAAAACTCAGCACTCGGTCCACTTTGATTCTCTCCAGCTGATTGTATTTCATCGGTGTCTTTGTCTCTTTTGATCTGCTTCAACTTTTTCAGGTTCCATTTCTTTCTCCTCTTCCTCTCAGTAGAATGTGGACGAGAGGGGCGGAGTCAGCTGTGGCTCATTTGAATGAAAGCATGAGGTATTAAAACAGAGTATTTTAACCCTTGTATTCTACGGCCCTCTAGAACGTCCCGTTCACTTTGAATGACGTCAGCGGGCAGATTTTTTTTTGATAACCGCCCGCTGCGCCGTTAACACCCGCTGCCCATGGCAACGGGTTTCGTCACTTCAGATTCACTGTATCATATCACTCCGCAGGTACTTCGGCCACTTTTAAAGTAAATATTCGCTTTGTTGTAACTGCTAGTTTATCCAGTGTTAACCTATCCTGATGTTATCCTGAACGTAGTCAGGAAATCTGGGGAAATCACTGTCCTCCTCTCGTACAGATTATCCAGGGCCAAAGTAACTCCTCTATGCTGGTTTTTATAAAACAAGGAGCGGTTTCAGTGAGCTTCATTTTCAGTATTTATTTGCAGGAACAGGACAACACCTGCTCCGGTCGCCGACCTGACTGTGTACATCCGTCTCTCTCTTTTCTCCGCCTAAAACTCTCTGCACCCCCCTTCTGTCTGCCCCGCCTATTTCACAACACTAGTCTGTTAGAGTAGTGACTGTAATAAACTGTAATAAACTGTAGAATAAGCAGGATAATGCATGGCCCACTGATAGTAACTCGTAGGCCATGCATTATCCCTTGCTAAACTTCCAAGGGTCCACATAGTCGTTCAAAAATGTTAAGCAAAACCACCCGAATCTGTCCCAAATGTCACATGACCTAATGTAGTTTGACAACAGAGATTCTCACCCATCTAAAGATATAAAACACTTACAGATAAAATAAGCACAGCAGGTACAATCACTCATTTGTTCAAAACACAAATGACAAACAGCTGATCTGAACCTTTATGTGTCATAATTATCCACAGAGGAACCATATTCTAACAAATACAGTCATAGTCGAAACAAAAACATCCAAAACAAACCAAAAAAATTATCCAAATGTCATCCATTATGTCACCCAAAACACATAAACATATCAATAAATATCCTCAAAAGGCTATTGCATCATTGGCCACTATTTTCATTTATAATATAATAAAAAAAAAACAAATGCATGTTATTAAAATGGTTCAAGAACAGCATTCAATTTACTTTATTAAGAAATTTAGGTGAAATTGAGTAGAAGTTTAAAGGATTAAAAAGGTCTGTTTCTGCATCAGTGTGGTATTTAGACCAAAGTATGTCACTGACAGGTCACTGAGACACCAGGGAACTGTGTTCACTGGTGGAAAATAGGCATGATATGTCCCTTTTAATATTTATTAATAGGCTCCTTACACCTGTAAAGGTACTAATGTTACAGTACACTGCTTATCTATGTACGTCAGACTCATCAGTGACACATGTCCTATTTAATTTTACTGGAATATGATATTTTCAGCTGGTTTATTTTCGCAGCAGAGACTTTTACATTTGGTTTCAATTTTAATAAGACTTCTAAGGGTTACAGTAACCAATAATAACTACAATGAAACTGACATTTTCTGAGATTGAAGTATTACCATGAAAACCTGATCCTGTTGTAGCCCTGAAACTATACTGCAGGTTACACACATTTAATTAGTAGAGATGCTATTTTAGTTCCTTCATGTCTGGGAGTAGTAAAGGACAAGGGGGGTAGTAAAGGTTCCTCTATACTGCCTTTAAAAGGGTGAAACTGTGGCATGATTATTTAATTTTAATACGGAAAAATAGTATGTTTTAGTCAATAACTGCTTCAGATTAACCTTAAAACTACCCGTCACTCTGCTGCATTTACAGCATGAAATGAGATTAACACTGTGTGTGTGTGTGTGTGTGTGTGTGTGTGTGTGTGCCTTTTTATATTGTCACGTCTGCTTTGAAATTAGCTTCTTCGCAGACATTCAAACTAAAACAGCAAGTGTGACGGTAAAATCTGAGAGGTGACATGTTTTTAAGACATTATTTTTTGATGAAGACTTTGGTCTCTCACTGTAGTTGTCAGATGAGAGAAAAAAAAAAGAGTGTGATGAAAATCTGTGGTAATATGAAAACCTCTGAAATGGGGATAAAGAGAGAGTGAGTTGTACAGTATGACATGAACAATGAAATGTCTGGTTTTAGCCTGGACATAAATGAGAGACAACGAACTACAAGTCGTACTTGTCACACAAACGGTTTAAAATAGGGCTGCGTGATATTACAAAAAAACTGACATTGCGATTTTTTTAAACCTTGCGATATATATTGCGATGTGGAAAAAAATACCCAGGAGTAAATAACAGCTGTGTGGCACAGAACATAGGTTTCCTTCTTGTAGCTGAAATAATTCAATAAAAATAAGAATTAAAAATAAATATAGTAAAATTCAAATAAAAAAACATTAATAATGAATAAATAAATACATAAAAAAGACAAATAACTACAAAATAATAATAATAATAATAATAATAATAATAATAATAATAATAATAATAATAATAATAATAATAATAATAATAATAATAAATAAAAGTAAATGGATACATAAATAACCAATTAAAAATGAAATGAAATTTATTAATGATTATAAATAAAAAATACAAACACTTTTTTTAAAATAATAAAAAGAAATTAATAAAAATAAAGAATAAATAAATAACTAATTAAAAATGTAATTAAATAAATACATTAAATATATATATATATAAATATGACCAGTTAATGATTAAAAAATAAATGAATGAAAAAATAAATAAAAAAGATTAAAAAAATCTAAATAAATAAATAAAGGCAAATAAAAAAAATCAATAAATAAAGACAGAAAATAACTAAATAATTAAATGAATAATACAAATACAAATAGATGAATAAAAATAATTGTAATTTATTTAAAAGAATAAATAAATAGAACTTAATATAATATAATAAATACATAACTAAATCAAAAATGTAAATAAAATAAAAATAATTGTCTTACAGATTGCTGTGATGCTGCAGGTTAGAAGGTAAAATGGATGTTTAATCAGTAGTCAGACTAATCATAGATGAACTTGATTTCAGACACACCTCTCTTGTGAGCCTTTAAATATGTGTTAAATGTTATTTTTAATCTGTTTTTATTGGCATAAATGTCACAGCTGTGTAATCAGGCTTCATAATCTTCAGCTGTCCACTTACTGAGTGTGAGCACCCCTGGCAGTTAGTGCTCGCTCATCCGAAAATATTAAGGGTTTTAAAGTGAAGTGAGTTGAGGGGCTTCACAGTGTTCTAATCATCGTGTTCAGTGTTTGTGAATGTGTGGAAGTGGTGGGTCACAGATCTGAGACCTTTTGTGATGTTGGAAAAGCTTGGAGCTACTCTGTGAAACTCATGAAGAAACAAATATTTAGAAAACACTTAACCTCACCCATTCTTCAATTACAGCCAATAGTGGGATTTTGACCTTTCTGCTAAATGCGACCTTGACCTTTGACCTTTTGCAATATATATATAAGTGGTTTTGGACACCACTGTTGGGTCCTGTGGTCTATTAATCTTTCAGTGTGAATACAAAATGATTAAAAGAGGAACTTAATGAGTGATTTTAAATGTTTATTTAGTGATTTGAGCCTGATTTATGTTATTCATGTGAGAATGAGGGTCAGAACATCCAACGCAAGCTTGTTTCAGTGGAACCAAGCTTTAACCAGAACATGTATATATATATATATATATATATATATATTTACAACATGACGACGGTAGCCAACATGTTCTGGTTAAAGCTGTGGTTTTGGGTTACATAACATCTGACGGAGCGAAGTGTTGATGTAGGTGAGTGTTGAAGGGGTGTCCCAATTCATAGGAGTTGCTTTTCAAGCCCTAGCCCTTATAGGTCCGTTTGAAGGGGTAAGGGGTAGGGCTCAGGGGTGAAATGGGATTCAGCCAAACTGTCCACTGTACTGACCAGTTTGCATCAAAGGGTTAAAACATTGTTATACATATCAAATAAATAACTTTAGGTTCAATTAAATGTTTCTTTCCAGACATTTTGAATGTGTGATTGTGTGACAGATGGTTTTTTTTTTTGTTTTTTTTTTTCTGTCCCAGATTCACTTTACAGATATTATATACTGCTCTTTGTTGTGGCCTCTTTTCAACATGTTTATACTTTTGCAAAATGTTTTCAAAGCTGCTTTTAAGTTGGTGGTATTCCATACAGCGAGCTGAAAATTGCAGACTGACCCTGGAATATTCATCTCAAAGTGAAGCCATGTGAAAGCCCTATTCACTGAACTTTGTTGATGCAATCTGCGTCTGGAAGTGACAGAAAGCAACCAGCGTCTTCAATGTCAAATGAGTCTCCACCAGCACATGCTCTTCTGTTTACAGAGTGCAAAGTACGTGACTGTATCTATAATTGCTTTGTGTATTAGATGTCAAGAGAAGAAGAAGCTACAGATAATGGGAATGTTGCTATTGGCTCATGTGGCCAATTGAAACAATGTTTGCAGCATCAACCACATAACTGTAATTTCATGCTTATCATGACAGAGCGTTTAAACAGAAATGACAGCAGGAGCATTCATCGTGTACGTCTCCACACGAAGCTTTAAAATCATCGCTGCTCTGTTTCCAAACCAAGAATTTGTCATTGAGCAAGCGTGTAATGACATTACATTTCTATGTTGAAACCTTGTAATTGCTGTGAAATTATCTTATTAGATGAAACCACTGGAAAGAGGAAGCACAAATAACCCAGGGTTCTTCGTTACTGTTCATTGGGTCAAAACCGGTCTATTCAGAAGAACAAGAAAGTCATGTAGTGTCCTCTCTGAAAGGAAGGAAGGGATGAGCAACTTGTCATTTTCTGTGTTCTCATGACCCTGTTTGAAGGAGCAATGATGTGGAGTACTATTTGTTATGTTTATATTCTAATACAGGAGGGTCAAACTGTGGTCCTGGAGGGCCAGTGTCCTGCATGTTTTAGATATTTCCCTCTTCCATCACATCTGGAAACCATTACATCATTATCAGTCTTCTGCAGAAATGATGAGGAGCTGATTATTATACTGGCGTGTTCTGAATGGATGGTTTAGTTTAAATATTCAGAAAAATTCAACTATTTTCCTTCTTTTTTTAAAAAAAAACTGTTTTTACCGAGTTTTGTTCATAGAACAAGTGTCAATAAGCAACTAATTTATTAAAAGTGATGTGACCAAATTTCAATACTAATTCTATTTTTTAAGTAATTTTTTTTGCTAATTTGGTTCTTTTTGTCTATATTTTGTTTTTGTATTTTATTATTTTTTCTTTAATTTTATTCCAATTGTGTCTTACTTTGTTCATGTTCATCATTATTTTATTATTTTATTATATATTACTACATAGTGAAGTCAATTGAAAACTTTTTGGACACTATTGCAGCACTCTTTAATCGTGTCATCACCGTTGAACAATTAAAACATTAAAACATACCAGTTCTGAGTGCAGGTGTTTGGTCAATTCAAGTATCCCCAGCCAGATGTGCAATTGATTTGGACGCTGGACGTAAGGAATATTTAAAGAGGATTTTTTTTTTGCCAGAGTTTGTCTGTCTGTCAGTTAGTCAGTTAGTCAGTTAGTTAGTTAGTTAGTTAGTCAGTTAGTTAGTTAGTTAGTTAGTTAGCAAGGTAACTCAAAAACGTATGGTTGGATTTTGATGAAATTTTCAGGGTAGGTTGGTAATGGGGAGATCTGGAAATTATTAGATTGTTAGAGTGTTATCTAGATTATCGTGCCTTTGACCAGTGAACATATAAGTGATATATTGGATATTGACATTAGTAAATTTTAACTACGTTTTGTATGATATGAATCTCATGCACATGAGTTGCCTGGGTGTTATGGTTCATGTTAGTTCAAAAGACGCAAACATTAGCCTACCTTTTGAGTAACTACATTTTGTCATGTCATCTGAACCCGCTTTATCCTCACTAGGGTCACAGGGGTCACTGGGGGCCTAATCCAGCTACAATGGGTGAAGGCGGGGTACACCCTGTATGAGTCTCCAGTTCATCTCAGGACTGAACATATATAGACAAACAATCACTCTCACATTCACACCTATGGGCAATTTAGATTATCCAATTAACCTATCATATATTGTTTACCACCGCCAGAGGGTGCATGTGAGAGTGAATGAATAATGAGTCACTAATGTAAAGCGCTTTGAGTGGCCAAAAAAGCACTATATATAAATACAATCCATTATTACTATCAGTGCATGTCTTTGGATGGTGGGACGAAACCGGAGTACCTGAAGAAAACCCATACAGACACTGGGAGAACATTCAAACTCCACACAGAAAGGTCTGGTGTGGGAATTGAACCTGGGTACTTCTTGCTGTGAGGCACAAGTACTAACCACTGCACCACCCTAACTAAGACTAAATATAATATTAGAAAAATAAAATGTTTTTTAAAAAAGTCTAGCTATAATGGGAGCATTATATGATATCACTAGTAACGTTTCCAAATGCAAAGTCACATATTTTGACGGAATAATGTGAATTTGTAGAAACTGTTGGCAATTTTGGCTGCTGGTTGCTCATTTCAATGGGGATGCCCATTTTGACAGAACACCAGCCTGACAGTCTCGTCTCGTCATCTGAACCCGCTTTATCCTCACTAGGGTCACTAGGGTCACTGGGGGCCTAATCCAGCTACAATGGGCGAAGGCAGGGTACACCCTGTATGAGTCTCCAGTTCATCTCAGGGCTGAACATATATAGACAAACAATCACTCTCACATTCACACCTATGGACAATTTAGATTAACCAATTAACCAAATGCAAAGTCACATATTTTGACAGAATAATGTGAATTTGTAGAGACTATTGGCAATTTTGGTTGCTGGTAGCTCATTTCGATGGGGATGCCCATTTTGACAGAACACCAGCCTGACAATCATCCTTTGTTATTCCCAAAACAAAACCCCACAGAAGCTTCATTGTCAGTTCTTGTCTGTGTTGAACATATTGTAAACATGTCTGGGAAAAGCAGCTGAAAATAAAGTTATGCTTGAGTCTTATCATGGACTGTCTTGTCAATCAAACTAGATGTTATTGTGTGTTGAAGTTTATTTAATGTTGCTGGAGGAGCTTGACTTCAGGACTTTATGTGGGCCAGTCGAGTTTTGACACTTATGTTTCTGGTTTTTTTTTTTTTCTGATTTTTTTTTTTTTTAGCTTTGTTTTTTAAAGCTGTAAGTCGAGCGGAAACCAAGAGTCCAGAGAAAACAAAAGCCTTAGGCCGAAATCTGACCATGGATATTTGGGTTATGTAGTGTGCAGCTTAAGAATTTGACTAACAGTCGACCAAGAAAACCATGTCTTTTATTGAACTCAGTATAGATTTTTTTTTCCTTCTCTGTTCTGGCTATGTGGGTCACTACTGTGTTATGAAGATTTAAACAACCAATAGTCTACTGTGTACCCGTTTTTCCCCACATTATATGCCTGATTAGACTTTGCTCAAAATGAAAACTCATTTAATTAAAGGTCAGTGGAAGAAAAAAAAAAAAAAAACAAAACAGCGAATTACTGTAAGATCACTGGCTTCTTTTTTTTCTGCCTATGGCCTGGAGTGTTTGTAAATGTTCTATGTTTTTTATGGTAGATTCTAACAAAATCATGTCCAACTTACATGTATTTTTATTCCACCAGCTGCCCAGTAACACAGAAACACATGAAGGTTAGCCTGCAGCCACAAAAGCAGTAAATGCACTTTTTGTTCTGCTTTGCCGCACCTGATTAAATAAACACCGCCGGGTGAAATCTCCCAGATACACACCTGCATCACTAGTCTTGTAAGAAGCCATCACCATCTAATAAGCTTTATTAGATCAAATGCCTCTGTAGCCTCAGAAAAATAATGCTATAAATAGATAAAATAGCCTCATAACACAAAGCTCCATGGTGTGTCTGTGTGTGTTAAAGATATGTCCCTGCTCCAGTGTCACTGAGGCAGTGTCTTGCATATTTACGTCCCTTTTAAGCACTACATTTGTCCTTGGAAAAAAAGCTATATTGTTGTTTTAAGACATAAGAAGATAGAAGATGAAACTTTATTAGCCTCTGCAGAGAACTGATATAGTAAAGCATTAAAAAAAAAAAAAAAAAAAAAAAGAGTAAGAATGAATGAGGAACAAGGAAAATGTAAACACTGCAAACATGCAGCTGAATATAAAGTAGGGCATTAAAACAAAAAAAGAAACAGAAACTTTTCATATGAAGCATAAAAATAATTTCTTTTCTCTGACATTTAGGTGCACAGAGATATACACCAGGGATGTATTTCAAGGTATATAAATGAATGTTCAATACAAATCCAGCCTTAAATCATTTGACAAATCAAAACTGCAATGGTAGTATAATGTAATAAATACTGGGAACATTGATGAGCATTTCTAACAACATCATAATTATGGATATCGAGCTTTTCTATGTGCATACATAGTCAAAACACACAGTGGGTCCATTATTCATTCACTCTCACATGCTCCCTCTGGTGGTGGTAAACTACATATGTATCCACACTTGTCCTGGGGCAGACTGACAGAAGCGTGGCTAACATTTTCACCTCTGGTCCCTCTGACCACCACCAAACATTCATACACCAGTGTGAGTGAAACTGGAGGCAAGGAGGGTGAAGTGTCTTGCCCAAGGGCACAACAGCACAGGACTAGGGCAGGGTGGGATTCAAACCACAAACCCTTTGATTATTATACTAGTGCCAATATAACTAGTCTAGCTCTGGGTTCATTTCCTGTACTAGTGCTAATATAACTAGCCTAACACTGGCTACATTTACTGTACTAGTGCTAATATAACTAGCCTAGCACTGGCTTCACTTACTGTACTAGTGCTAATATAAATAGCCTAGCACTGGCTTCATTTCCTGTACTAGTGGTAATATAACAGCCTAGCTCTGGCTATGTTTCCTGTACTAGTGCTAATATAACTAGCCTAGCACTGGATATATTTCCTGTACTAGTGCTAATATAACTAGCCACTGGCTATATTTCCTGTACTAGTGCTAATATAACTAGCCTAGCACTGGCTTCATTTCCTGTACTAGTGCTAATATAACTAGCCTAGCACTGGATATATTTCCTGTACTAGTGCTAATATAACTAGCCACTGGCTATATTTCCTGTACTAGTGCTAATATAACTAACCTAACACTGGCTTCATTTCCTGTACTAGTGCTAATATAACTAGCCACTGGCTATATTTCCTGTACTAGTGCTAATATAACTAGCCTAGCACTGGCTTCACTTACTGTACTAGTGCTAATATAACTAGCCTAGCACTGGCTTCATTTCCTGTACTAGTGCTAATATAACTAGCCTAACACTGGCTTCATTTACTGTATTATCAATATAGGTATAAAGTAGGTCACATATCTATGTAAAGAAACCATTGTTGTGCAAACCATTGTTACAAAAGTAAAGTTATAATTGTAGTAATATTTGTCATCATAAGTACTTGCTGTGAAGGTGAGAAGCCTCGTAGCTTGCTGTGGTCAGCACCACAATGTTTCCTAGGTATTATAGTCTAAACCTTTTTTTTTTTTTTTTTTTTGCCCTACCTCCCAGTGGTTCTCTTTTTCATCTTTTTTTCCCAGGCTGCTGTTTGACATTTTAACTGCATCAGGTGCAGATTCCTAAGTCTTCTGACAGAATACATAACTTTCTCACTCCACATGCCTCATGAACTCTCTAACACTTTGACTTAAACACGTTTTTCTCTGATGTTGAGACTGGCTAAAGACTTGTTTTTATCTTGGGTGTAGTGTGGGATCATGGCAAAATAACTGTAAACTAGGCCAAAAACATGAGATGTGCTGCATAATTTGAGATGGCGCTCTCTCTATGATGTCAAGTAAATCCACTTACTGGACCAAGATGGATCTCCTCTCAGTGTCTAAAGTAAGAAGAACAGTCTGTGCAACATCAGCTGTAATGCACCCTGTCACTGACGTTCTGTTATATGTTCAACCCTAAATTGGATGTGAACTAGTCACTTCAGATTATAGCTGTACAACCCTGTGTGAAAAGAGAAGCAATCACTACTTGGCAGCAGCATTAAAATCTGCTTGTAAAATTGTCAAGGCCTCAGTTCCCCAAACAGAGCCGCAAGAGTTTCTGAGCCAGAAGCAAATAATAATTCAGCTGTTTGCTTTCCCTGACAAACACAAGCTTTCAGAGGCCTTTTTAATCTGTGAACATTTACTGCAGCGCTTTTTGTTTTCCATTTATAAACGTATTGACACACAAATCATAGTAATCCCAGTGAGAGGATTCGAGTGTCTTTGTTTTTTTTTTATTTTTGTTGTTTTTTTATCAAGTATTTCTGCACATCAGTTTAAAATGTTTTGACTTTGTGGTCAGGTTTCAGCAGGGGCGTCACAGCCATTTATAATGTGGGGGTGTTCTAGGTTGTGGCACATGAGCAAAATATTCTGAATCTATCATCGGAAAATTAACAAACAATTATCCATTAATTAATATATTTTTATATTAAAAAAAGTAATATATGGCCGAAAAAAATGTCCTCAGTTAAACGTTTATTCAATTCATAAGTCAAAATACTGACATAAAAAACTGTTATAAATTTGGATTTAAAAAATCAGACACTGATTTTACAGACACTGTTCCTCTTTTTTCTTACAAAAATGTTTTGTCCATGTCAGGGGAGACGACTAAAAATATGTTCCTCAGGGGGAACATCAGTGAAAAAAGTTAGAGAACCACTGCCTTAGGGTAAATGTCACAGAACAAGACATAGTTTAGTTAACTTAGTTTAACAACGGTAACATTTCTCAATGTTTGTTAACACTGCGAAGAAGAGCTGTTTACATTTCGGCCGGCGAACTGAGGTGCGCTTCATTTACACATGTCCTTGTGCCGTCCGGGTGGGTAAACAGTTTAAACAACAGATATTGTAACAGTCAATGTTATTGATGTTTGTTTGGCGTGATTACGACCGACAGTAACTGTTTATCCTGAAATAAAAAGTAGGTGAGACCAACTCTGTGTCCGTTTCCTGGATCCAGTAACGATACAATATATAAACTCAGGAAAAAGTGGAGGGTATGAAATCATCTGGTTGGAGAAGTGGGGGTGTCACAACACCCCCATCCCCCACAGGTGTGACGCCCATGGGTCACTGATTTGGATACATACGTACTATATTGGTGATTTTCTGAATTTGGTGAACTTTGTGTCCCTTGGGTTTAACCTCAAAGATTTTCATATAAAACTACACCACAAAATCCATTCTAAAACACAGGTGTCAAAAGAGGCCAAAGTTCAGATCAATTCAATCTGAAATGGATGAAACTACTAAAATAATAATAATAATAATAATAATAATAATAATAATAATAATAATAATAATAATAATAATAAATATATATATATATATATATTTGCTCTCACATTATTTATTTGCTCTTTTATCAATATCATCTTTGACAACTGATGTTTCCATGCAATAAAATATCTGTGTGCAGCACAAACATTACATTTTTGAAATACTATGAGTGGCAGTGAGGAAAAATGAAATCATAAACAGTTTTTAAAGTATGTCCTTCAGTGTATGTAGTGTGAGGTATAGAGTGTGTAAACAACATTTCCTCAGGGTGTGTATAAGTAAAGCCAAGGCCATGGGTCCATTCCGCTGCAATGTTGATTCAGTAATGCAATTTTGAGCATGAGTAGAATGGATGGAAGGTTTGATGACCGTCCACTGCCTGATTTGCTTCTATTCACTTCTGTGGGATAATTTTATATCACTGAATAATTGGTTACACGTTACATTACGGATCGCAAAAACTGTGGTAATTTCTATGGTAATGTTGATATAATTTCATGGTAATAATCCTTTGTAACTGCTTGTATTAAGTCATTTCCATGCAGTTTCCAGTGCAATTAATCTGCAGTTTTCAGATAATAGCCATGCAAACAGCTTTGATTTCAAGTATAATAAAATGGTAATTATTTGAAATGTATCTGTAGTTACTGAAATGATGAGTCTAGGATTTCCCAGTTATTCTTTAATTACCTGAAAAACAAGGAGGTAATTTCCAGAAAAATCCACAGCATCAGGGCCGTAAAATATATTATCACTTGTTTCCACCCAATTACTTAGTTATTACCAAGAAAGAGACAAAATCAGTGCAGTAGTAAGAAGGGAAAAAAAAATATGATGTGACTGTATCTACAATGGAACAAGTTAAGTCATTTAATGGAAATTACATGGTATTAGAGCTGGAAAATGACCTCTTCCTACTTAATTACCACTGTGCTGATAATTATTCCCATGAAATTACATCAAAATGACCCTAGAAATTTCCACTTTAATGAAAGCTGTTTGCATCACTATTACCTAGAAACTGCAAATTAACTGCACTAGGGCATTAACGGAAACGTCAACTAGGAGGAGTTAACAAGTCGCATGCCTCTCTCTCTCTATCTCTCTCTCTCTCTCTATTGACAGATAAGTCGACTTGAAAAAAATATAAAAAATAATGCCCTAAACTGCACTGAAAATGACTTGTAATAAGCAGTTACAAAGGCATTATTACCATGAAATTACATCAAAATTACCATAGAATTACCACCTTATTATCGATCCGTAATGTAAATTGTTACCAAATATTAATTTAAGAAATCTACTTACAATGTCTTGGGGAAACACTTTGAATGGTTCTGTTCCAGTTCTATTGACTAACACAGAAGCAGCAGGATATGTTGACATGTTTTGACAATTATCAGTGTGTCCGTCTCTATAAACATTGGACTATCAATAAGTAAATGCATCCATTTATATGAACATAAATATAGGGTGAAATAGAGCCCACTGATGAAACACTCTTAAGAACAATCACAAATAAATACACGTTGACATTTATTTTTCTTCAAACAACATATAACAGCCTGTCACACAGAAGAAATAAACAACACACACAAAGTATCACATGAAGGTAGATTTTTTTTTTCTGTCTAGCAAGTAATAAAACTTTGGTACGCTGATAGATGAATGTTTTTACCAAAGTAGTCATGTAGAAAAAAACAAAACACAAAAAATCCTTTTGGTTTTATTGGCATTTGCACTGCTCTGGTCCTGCTCGGCACTGTTTAGGACTTGGTACAAAGGAACAGGGATGTCATTTAATGGACTTTGAAATTCTAAAATCTCCATTGCTTTGAAAAACAAACCACATGGATGCCAGTAGACGCTGCACTCAAAAGATACCACCAATGTTGTTTAAAATGCCTAATATCTAAACCGAGAGGATGCAAACCTGAAACCTCTTCTTTCCACTGTTAGGAAATATTGATCAATATCTTATATATTCTGTATTATGATGGTATTTTTCCAATATCTTCCATCACATTGCCTTGAGTATGGTGAATAATCAAAACATCCTTGTGAAGCTGCTTCGTACACTGACAGACAGACAAGGGGGTGGCCATGGCTCAGTTGGTAGAGCGGGTTATCCAGTAACTAAAGGGTTAGTGGTTTGAATCCCACTCTGTCCTAGTCGGTCTGTTGTGTCTTTGGGCAAGACACTTCACCCTCCTTGCCTCCAGTGCCACTCAAACTGGTGTAAGAATGTGTGGTGGTGGTGGTCAGAGGGGCTGTAGGCACAAAATGGCTGCCAGTTTGTCAGTCCGCTCCAGGGCAACTGTGGCTACATAAGTAGTTTAACACCACCAGAGGGTACATGTGAGAGTGAATGATTGATAGGTCACTAATGTCAAGTACTTTGAGTGTCCAAAAAGAGATAGATAGATAGATAGATAGATAGATAGATAGATAGATAGATAGATAGATAGATAGATAGATAGATAGATAGATAGATAGATAGATAGATAGATAGATAGATAGATAGATAGATAGATAGATAGATAGATAGATAGATAGATAGTCTGTCACACCTTTCAGGTTATTGATTTGTGTTTCATCTTCATAATGCGGTGTGATGAACATGAAAATATAAAATTGTAACTGTAAGCCTCTTGTGAAACTGGGAGCTGTGCAGTATTGTTGGCGTAAGAGGGTTTTGCATATTAAGGTCGTAACACATTTTCTTCAGCGCCTCCATAAATCTTCTTTAGTGTAAGAAAAGATCTGTTGTGGCTGAAGAGCGGCCTCCTCTTCGTCCAGGGAGAGCTTAATAGTTCTACAGTTATTGGACTTTTGCCTGGGATTACTCCCTGTTGGGAGACTCTCGAAGGTGTGATGTTGAAGAGAAAGCGGCACTAAATTATTCAGCGGTACAAGTGAGATTAATTGATTATTGAGCTTTAAATCAATGATAATCAGTATTTCTCTGTGTAATTCTGGATCTTAGGTCTTTGTCTCAATCCCTGGAGAAATCTCTTCAGACGGTCATTGTCTGTTTTACTAATTCTTTGTTTTTACTCCACTTTGCTCTTCATACAATTGTGGTGCACATTTAAACCTTGTCTACTTTTGTCTTTCAGAGAGGCTTTCTGCTGTTGTTGTTTTTTACTGGTTATTGACTTTAAAAGCATTTGGTAGCTCTGTTTCTATCTCAGGCTGAGGGATAAAACATGCAACAGTCAAGGTTAAAGAGGACATATGTCCATTTTCCACATGTGAACACAGTTCCCTGGTGTCTCAGTGACCTGTCTGTCACATGCTTTGGTCAAAATACACATTGATGCAGAGATACAAGAGCTTCTTCAACCTGGAGAAACAGCCCTATTCAAAACGTTTGGTTTTAGTGCTTCATGCTTTCATGCAAATGAGCAACATCTGACTCCGCCCCTCTCTTCCACATTCTACCGAAAGGAAGAGGAGAAAGAAATTGAACCTGAAAGTGTTGAGGCAGAGAAAAAGAGACAAAGACAATAAAATTAGCTGGAGAGAATCAAAGTGGAACGAGTGCTGAGTTTTACAGCCATGGTGCCTTCAGGTTCTGGTCTGTTAACAGCGTTCAGGTCCGGTTCGTCTGGCCAGATGAGTCACCCACAGACCATCCCATCCAATCAACCTAGGTCAGACCAACTGCAGACCTATGGTGACCAGATGTCCCAGATTACGCATGATTTCACACATTTTCGTTCTCATTTACCTCATTTAAGTAGGTCTACCATTTTCACATTGGCCGTGTCAGGGACAGCACAGGTCGCAAATATAATATTAGCAAGAAAACCATCATTGTAGGACACTGTCTCAATTTGCGTGATGAGGTAAATGAGAACAAAAAAGCATGAAATCACGTGCAATGTGAGACACACACTAACAGTGACCCCAACGCACCAGACGCACACCGGGATACGATAGATAACCCTCCCTACTGGTCACAAACACCTCTGCTCAGACTCGCAGATCCACCAGTATTATTTGAGCTGGTGGGATGGGGTGGGGTGGGGTCCGGGTTATGGAGGTGACAAACTGAAAGGTCCCGCACTGGCAACTGCCAAGCCTCACTGCTTATATAGTTGCAGATCAGCAACGGCATGCAGCTGCGCAGTGCAGGCCAGGTGATCTGGAGAGCAGTAGGTCAAAGGTCACTGGAGGAGAGGTTGTGACATATAGAAAATCCAAAACGGATCATTTTCATCCCCCTCCAACAAGAAATGGATCAGGAGAAAAAGAGTGTGGATGGTTTTTGTTCATAATTGAAGGGTCTCCTCACACACAAACAACACATATTTGTGTTGGAAAAACATTTAAAAAGTGCATTTTACATTTTATCCCCTTTTAAAAGGGTTATACTGTGTATATGTTGGGGATTTTTTTCTTCTTCAGTATTGCATATCTAAAGGAAATACGTATGCACATCTCTGAAGGTATGTTTTTAGCTATATTGTTATACAAACATATTGTTTTTAGTGAGGAGAGTAGGGAAGGTGAGGGAATAAAAGGGTTTGTTTGAAGGGGGGAAAAAATGGAAAATGAAGCTTTCAAGGTAAATTGTACTTTTTATACGTGAACTCAATAAATATATGTAAAAAAAAAAAAGATTTACAAGGGTGTAATTCTGATTGAGGATAGATACAACATATTTTACAATGCGAATGAATAGGCAGTGACTAGGATAAATAAAAACGCCAGTATTATCTCAAATGGAGGTAAGATGTCACACTAAACACAAATAGACACACCTCGCTATGATGGAGCAGCTGGCTGAGAAGCACAGACCCGGGTCATACAGGCCCAGGTGGCGGTGCTAGTAAGTGACAGTGTGATTTAAGTCCTGTGTTGTTGTGAGGTGTGTTATCTGCAGCCGCTAACAGGGCCGTAGCGATACAGTCCGACAGTCAACGACTGCGGCTCAGGAGGTAGTACTGATAACAGAGAGGCTCAGCCGGGGCAACCTGCAACTGCACTGGACTCTTCCATGAATCATATGTTGAAGTGGGTTGTCAGTGAATATCCATCCAGGGCTGTGGACTCTTCATTGTCTAGACTTCTGTTACGTAATAATGGTGCTTTTTTTTTTTGGCCTATAAAAGTAAAGCAGGTGAATTTATTACTATTTTTTTTCTTAAGCTAGTCATTAGCTCCACAGTGATTGTAGTTTATAAAACTAGAAAATAACTTGGACTAAAGTCAAGTGGTTCAGAAATGTGCAAAAAAAAAAAAAAAAAAGAGACAAATATGTTTAAAACCCTTCAGATCCACCTGCAGACAATGGTCACTGGAAATGTGTGCTTGTGGATCAGCCTCTTAAGTCTCTGCCTACATTTCCTCCTGATTACTAGTGAATCAGTGGTTGTATTTATGTCATCTTCTCGCTGTGCCAGTACATTGTACAAGTGTCACTGAAGTATTTATATGTTTGTTTACAGTAATCAAGCTGATTGCTTCAG
Source organism: Siphamia tubifer (assembly GCA_020466265.1). Lineage (NCBI taxonomy): Eukaryota > Metazoa > Chordata > Actinopteri > Kurtiformes > Apogonidae > Siphamia > Siphamia tubifer. The sequence goes on along the minus strand of CM035799.1, from coordinate 37,292,527 downwards.
AACTTGCCAAAATGACTTTGGCAATCAGTGAAATCTCCCTCCCCAGGATGTCATTTGAAGATGGAAAGGTGATAGGTGAGCTGAATTTATTTATTTCACTTTTGTTAGGGTGAATTTTCCAGTCTTCATGATAAAAACTCATAATGATGATAGGAAGTGTAATTACTGTGTGAGTGCCGTCACTGGCATTTTTCCAGTCAGTTTGTACAGTCGGTACGTGGAGCTTGTGAAGATTTGTGAGTGAGCTGACTGGAAAAGTCATGTGACCTGTTCCCAAGGGAATAGACTTCCTGACACATGGGTAATGTAATTTGGTTTTTTTTCTTGAGTTGGTTTTTGTGTTTAATGGATTGTTTGTTTATTTGTTTGTGTGTGTGTGTGTTTGTAAGCAGTATCATGCTTAAAACTACTGGCCCAATTTCTATGAAATTTTCAGGAAAGGTGCAAGGTGATCCAAAATAGATCCCTTTAAATGTCTGTGAATGTAGGTCAAAGGTCAAGGTCACAGTCACCAAAAATGTGTTTTTGCAATGATAAGAGATAGGGCAAATGACATAAAATGTGTGCAGGGGGGGGGGGGGGCAGGGTTGTTGTTCCAGGCACCACAAAGTGAAATGATCATTTAAAATGGACTAAACTGCCACTGAAAACTGAAAGTAATCATGAACAACAAACCCTGGCCCCTGCATTTGACCTGATTTGCTCCATCTCTTATCATTGCAAAAACCCTTGTTTTTTTACTGTGACCTTTGACTTGAATTTACCAAAATTTCATAGGATCTATTCTAACCCATTTCAACCTACCTTGCACCCTTCCTGAACATTTTATGGAAAGTGGTGCAGTAGTTTTTGTGTAAAACTGCTTACAAACAAACAAACAAACCAAATCAAAAACAATACCCTTCTAAGGGGTCGTTTACACGAGGACGATTGCGGCTAAATACAACAGCATATTTTATCTGAAGTGCCTTTAGTTTACACAGCACTGGCGCCGTCAGGGTGTAAATACGTACAAATCTGAAGACTCCTTCGAGAGTGGGTTGTATTGACGATGCGTCAGGTCGCATCCCCGTCTAAATGTTCACTTTCCATGCGCCTTTACATCACATATGTTCACGTCACATACACTTTCACATTATATTCATACATGACACACAACCTGGATCCCACAGATCCTCCAGCTGCACTTGCATTAACATTAGTATTAGCATTAGCATTAGCATTAGCAGCTCTAGTAAATGTACAGGAGTCGTTTCAGCTGTTGTACAAACATTACACACATACCATAGCCGAACAGAGACGGGTGGACAATTACGTCAAATACATCAAAAACAGAAAAGGACACGTTGGCAGTCTATCACAGTACCACCTATTAACCTGACATGCATATGCAATTGTATTTCACCTACTGTTGTATCTTCGTATAAACAAGGATTTCCTCCTGAAAAGGCTCGTCTAAACACAGATGAAAAACTGAAGACGAGACACCACTTCTGCATTTTATCTTCACCATATAAACCTAACCTAAGTGTTGCAGTCCAATCCCATTACCCTCTGTTACTATCCCATTAGCATGCCTGTATCCATAAATCTAAATTATATCCATCAGAATAGCTGCTGTATGGTTGTTGTGAAATAGACCATCGATGGTCTACAAGTGAAGATGATAATTTAATTTCAAACATTCTCATAGTATACTCAGGGAAAGGTGAGACACACTCTCTAGATGTTCCACTGATCACAACCTGACCCCATTCTAGCATTTGGACAGCAGCGTTCTCTACAGCATTGTCAACAACATACAGTAACAACCCTCTCCTCTGCGCTCCAGGGAGGTGGCGCTGATGAAATCTAGTCTCATCATCTGAACCCGCTTTATCCTCACTAGGGTCATGGGGGTCACTGGGGGCCTAATCCAACTACAATGGGTGAAGGTGGGGTACACCCTGTATGAGTCTCCAGTTCATGTCAGGGATGAACATATATAGACAAACATTCACTCTCACATTCACACCTATGGACAATTTAAATTAACTAATTAACCTATCAGTGCATGTGTTTGGATGGTGGGAGGAAACTGGAGAAAACCCACATAGACACGAGGAGAACATGCAAACTCCACACAGAAAGGTCTGTTGTGGGAATAGAACCAGGGTCCTTCTTGCTGTGAGGCACTAGTGCTAACCACTGCACCACTGCACCGCCCCGCTGATGAAATATTAAGAGGAATTCAATCTGTCGTTTCAGAAGGATTATATGTTTTATAAGGGAAATGTAATTATAAACTAGATATGGCTCAAATAGCATTATTAGCTTAAACACCACTGATAAACCGGAATTATAATTATGATTTGATGTGATATATATATAAATCATCTTTACAGCCCCCCTAAAAGGGGAGAGGGGTATTGTTATGTTTTTGTCTGTCTGTCTGTCTATCTGTCTGTTTGTCTGTCAGTTAGCAAGATAATTCAAAAAGTTATGGATGGATCTTGATGACATTTACAGGTTAGGTTAGTAATGGGGAGATCTGGAAATTATTACATTTGATTGGGGGGGGGGGGGGGGGGTCAAGATATAGATGGATTTTGGTGAAATTTTCAGGATGTGTTGGGAGTGTCACAAGCAACAAATGATTAGATTTTGGTGGTGGTGGGGGGGTGTACCTTGGTGGAGGTATGTTTGTTACCCCTCCGACGGGAACAAGGGTATTGTGTTTGAGTTGGTTTGTTTGTTTGTTTGTTTGTAAGCAGATTTGCGCACAAACTACTGGACCACTTTCCATCAAATGTTCCGGAAAGGTGGTGCAGAATAGATCCCTTTAAATGTTGGTGAATGTAGGTCAAAGGTCAAGGTTACAATCAGCTAAAATGTGTTTTCCCAATGATAAGGTCAAATGTGTGCAGGGGAGGGGGTTCTTAGTTTTGGGTTCCTTTTAATTCACCTGTTTCACCAATGTCATCACCTGTCTGTCTCTGAAATGTCCCTCAGTGATCTTTACAGGCGTCCATGTTCTCCTATCACATTTGATTTATAGATCTCCACTGGTGCGAGGTGCTCTGTCTTTTGGGAACACAACAGTTAGAAATGAGGCATCAGAGCCCCTTCAACCTCTTACTTATCTTAAGATTAATTCCATCATATCAGTCGAAAAATGACTGGCCTTGGTCTCTCACAGACCCTTAACTTCTGGATTTAAATTACTGGATGGAAAATGATTGTACGGTCAGATGAGCAGTGAGTCAGCCTGGGAAACGTTCCACCCAATCAGCGAGCTGGTAGAGGTGCATCTCCTGGTCCGCTCATGGCAATCTGGATAATTAGAGTTGAGTTCGATCACCGTTCCATCTCCGCTGAGCTGATGCTTTTTCCCTGCACTGTGCGGTAGGTAGTGACAGTAAAGCAGGGAATGCACCAAGAAATGACTAGAAAAGGCAACAAGGTGTTTTTAGACAGAATAATGTAGTTATTATTAATAATAATAATAATAATAATAATAATCTAGTTAAATAAAGAATATAAAGTCATGGGTTTCTTTTGTATTCCGTCATATTTTTGTAGATTTTAAAAGATTGAGGAAATAAAATTGCCACAGCCAACAGTGGAACACAAGCAACATGATGGGGGATGTTTTGTAAATGTATGTATATGTGACATTATAAAAAACCTGACATGGCAATTTTTTTTTTAACCCTGCGATATATATTGCGAAATGAAACAATCCTCAGGATCCTTCATCATCCCTCTTGTAGACGAAATTAAAAGCAAATATAATTTAAAAAAAATTAATATTTAAAAAAAAAAGTATAAATGAATGAATGACTGAATAAATAAAACAAAAAATAATAAATAAGTAATACAAATTAATTAATACAAATAAATAAGTAAATAAATAAAAAATAACTATAAATATATATATAATTTTTGTTTGAATTATATCAGCTGAAAATCACAGTAGAAATTAATTATATGTTATCAGTAAAGTCAACAATGTCAATATCATCCAGATATTTAGGAATATGAATTAATTCCACCATAGTAAGTCTAAATTATTTTTTTTGCAGATATTTGCTATTTTCCAGAAAATATTCCTAAAATTTATTTGGATTTACTCAACATGTGGTAAATCTGAAGTAAATCCAAAATAATTCAACTAATATTTATTTTTGTAAATTTAACTATTATGTTTAAATTTACTTAATAAAATTAAGTTTTTAATCAAAGTTTAAATATTTAAAATCTATTCAATGATGTTAATTGTCACTTTGTTGTCATCATTTATTTAAGTAGACAATGGTTTCAGTGCAAACCTCCAAAAAGGCAAACCTACCCCCTTCGAATGAAGAGAGCTCCACCAAGGAGGTTATGTTATGTGTCTGTCAAGATAACTTAAAAAGTTATGGATGCATCTTAATGAAAATTTCATGTCATGTTGAGTGTGTCACACTAAATAAATGATTAGATTTTGATGATAATCCAGAAGAGATCCTGGTTTCTGGATCACTTTGTAATGTATTATCTATTTACTGCAATGTAAAAATTTCAAAGTGATCCAGAATCCAGGATGTCTTCCTGATCATCACCAAAATCTACTCATTTGGTCCTTGTGACACCCCCAACACGTCATGAAATTTTCATCAAGATCTGTCTATAACTTTTCAAATTATCTTGCTAATTATCAGACACAGACAAACAAACAAACTGCTAAAAACATAACCTCCTTGATGGAGCTAAAACTATATACACAAAGAAAAATAATAACAATAATAATTTGCAGGACCTGTGATATTGCACACATGTACATGACAATATGGATGCTCAAACAATATATTAATGCAGCTCTACAAGATTGATTCATTTTTCTTCCTTGATTAGATTAAAACACACTCTATATTGTTTGCACTCTGTCCAAAGCTAATTTAAAAGGCTGTTACCATGGACCCTTCATTACCTCTCACCACTGGAATATGTGCAGACATGTTTCAGACAATCACAAACAATCACACAAACACACACACAGGGACGAAGACATATAGACAAGGCTGTGGGTCTTCATCACATATTCATTAGATGTGGTTCATTGTTATACCTCGACCTCAGTCTCTGTTACCAATCAGTAATGATTGTAGCGCCGCATCACACCCAGGAGGATTATGTCCTGTAATGAGATTCTTTTCCCTACGCATCCATCCCTAATCCCACATTTCTATCTGTGCTTCTTGGGCCTTTGGAACAGCTGAGCCAAGCTCAACATGGACACTCAACATGAATTTCAGTGTTAACCCTGCCATTCTGAATAAAAAACAAGACAATGGTGCTGAAATGGAATGGATTCTATGCGTATTACTGAACATGTTAATCCTCTTACTAAGTTAAGAGAGGTCTTGATGACATGTGGGAGAGACAGAGGTGTAGAGCTCTGTGGAAATGCATGGACACTAGTCTGAGAAATGAGGTTCACTCCACACAATGCCAAGGATCTGGCAGTTATTAACCTGGAAGTGTCTTTGGGGGGAAGTGATAGACGGTTGTGTATCGTTATGGGGGTTTGTTTCACAGAGAACAATTTAGAGTATGTTGTTCCTGAATGACTCCTGATAATAACCCTGGCAAAACAAATAATGTCTTAACTTCTTAGGTTATCCAATTCTGCAGCTTGAATAATTTAGCATTTTTGCCAATGCCGAGCTGGGCTGTTTACAAAGACTGCCAGAATGATGCTACCTCATTAACCATATTTTCCCCAGACCAGCATTTATCTCATGTCTATAACCCAGGCAATGCAACCCTTCTGAGGCTGCTCATAAAAGCTTCTCTTCAGAAAATAGCCTGCAATGCCGTGGAGAGCCTCTTCAGAGGGAAAGTTAAGTAACTGACTTTGATAACACCTCATGAAGAGGAGGTTTTTTTTTTTTTTTTTCAGAAAAAGGAAAGCACAGAACATTGAGCTGACCATCAGCGTCAATAAGGTCGATATTATAGCGGCGAGGAGAACAGTGAATGTCAAAGTACTGAGCGGTAAATTTGTCAAAGTGAAAAATTGGTGAAATGCTTTGTAATGTGGTGAATCTGAGCCAAAAACAGGGGTCGATAAATACATAAATATACAAGACGGTGGTTTGGCTCACCTGTCTTTGCCCGTCTCCTTCTTGAATACCATGTCGCAATAGTTCATCCTGTCTTCTGTTGTGACGTAGATGCGTGCATGAGGGTAGTTCTCCACCGCCTGTCGGAGCATGTTGTACACTATGCCCTTTCCGTCCTTCCTCATGTTTCGGAGTGGCCCCCACACCACATAGACCGTGTCGTTACCTTGGCCAAAGAAGTACTGAGGCTTCTGCAGTAACAGGGGAACGCTAGTGTGTGAGACGACCCTCAGAGTAGTTCTCCAGCCCACGTCGTGTTCGAAGCCACGGGTTGGTGCGTTGTTCATCCTCCAGATACATGGCGAGCGGTCAATCTGTAGGCCGGCACCCTGGCCTAACATCTGCCCAGAGCTGGACACAATACTGCAGAGCTCACAGTGCAGTTTGAGGGGCTGAAGGAAAGGAGACAACTCAATTATAACACAACAATAGTTAGGCGTCCCCTGCAGGTCTTTACTTTGTTGGTTTATTTCTCAACAACATGGCTGTGGGTCACAATCAGTGAGAATAGTATGTCCCAGCATCCCTCACTGCATGCTCTAATGCCTTCACAAATCCACTGTCAGTCATGGGTCCACCTGCCCATGATGACTCTTAATTCGTTTTAAATAAGTCTGGCTAAAATCTTACCAATGTCATGTGGCATTTTTCAGTTTTACAGATGAACATAAATAATGGTTGGGATTCTTCTAACGCTATACTTCATCCAGTTTTTGTTTATTGATTAAAATTTTTAAAATTAAAATAAAATTTAAAAAATTATTACAATTTTTAATCAGATTAATCCCACAGTCACTTTGGATTAACTTCGATTACGTACAATGATCATGATCAGAACACGTTATGTCAGTCGACGGTTCGGTCTCTGTTTAGTTTTTTTTTTTTTTTTACTTAAATTTCCCAAAAAATACACAAAAATATACTAAAACACCAAAAAATGTAGAGAAAGCTATACGAAACATGCTAAAATCCACTAAAATTCACCAAAAAAACCTAAACAAACACGAAAAAGTAATTAAATATTCCAAACATATTCAAAAACTCTTCTAAAATATAGAAAAAACACAAAATAATGTGATTAAAATATTCCAAACATATGCAAAAATACAAAGAAATATGTAATTAACAAGTTTATTCAACACCTACAACAGTTTCAACAACTCTAAACAACTGTTCCATTTAATTGCATTAAAATTTTTAATCTGATTAATCACAGTGATGGATTAATCGGAGTTAATTTTGACAGTGTAATATATATATGTTTCCACTGATATAGGTTTTCCTCGCCACCACACCAAACATTTCATATAGAAAACTCATCCCTGTTGCATTACACTCATACTTACATACTGTATGTATAAGATATAATAGTCCTGCCTCAAATAAAAGTTTGCAAAGTTGAAATGTTAAATGATAAAAGTTTGACTTTTACTTCTTTGGGGGGCACAGAAAACACCCCCCTGTACCCCCACAGTATTAAAAGTAGGATGGAAACTGTCACAAACACTCCTCCTCCTGTCACCTTTCTATACTCCTGTTCTCATTTGTGACCCGCCACCACGAAACCAGGCATAAGTCGCGCTGAGCCGTTCAGAGCTACAGCCAAATTTAGGCTGGAAGGTTATTTCTTATTTGTGTTTACACCATATCAAAAAACGGTACCTTAACACCTCTATGTTCAGTTCCTGTGGTCATTACATTGAAATCCAATCAATAAATGTGTTTATTGGGTCAATTATTTAAGTGGTGACAAAAGTTTAAGGATTGCTGAGCAAAGACAAAGACGACTTCCACCTCTTTTCGCCGAACAAACTGATCTCCGTTCCGTGCGTAAACATCCAAGTGTTCGGTACGAGGTAAAAGCTTATATTGAATGTTCTGTCCAATGTCGTAAGCCAAATGATTATAATACGTTGCAATTCTGTCCTATTATTATAATATATAAAACTTCTGTGACATGTCCATCAGAGTGTCCTTTAACATCTGTGAATATTTTTTGTCAATCGGATACGAATTATTATGCATTGCTAAGGACTTCCTACCCCAAAACAATCCAAAACTTTAACGGACAATATCTAAAAATATGCAAATTGCATAATAGGTCCAACTGTGGATATTAAAATGACCATAACTTTGGTTCTACTTATGATAGAAACATAATTTTTTCACCATCTTAAACCTTAGTTTCCACTCTACCAAGCTACACACATAACTCAGTTTTGATTTCCAGACACTTATGCCTGGTTTCGTGGTGGTGGGTCACATTTGTTCCTCATCACCATGGGCGTCACAGCCATGGGTGATGGGAGTGTTGTAACACCCCCACTTCTCCAACCAGATGATTTCATACCCTCCACTTTTTCCTGAGTTTATATATTGTATCGTTACTGGATCCAGGAAACGGACACAGAGTTGGTCTCACCTACTTTTTATTTCAGGATAAACTGTTACTGTCGGTCACAATCACACCAAACAAACATCAATAACATTTCGGGGCTGTTACAATATCTATGGTTTAAACTGTTTACCCGCCCGGGCGGCACAACAGCATATGTAAATGAAGCGCACCTCAGTTCGCCGGCCGAAATGTAAACAGGTGTTAACAAACAGTCATCAACCAGTAAGTAATGAGAAATGTTACCGTTGTTAAACTAAGTTAACTAAACTTTGTCTTGTTCTGTGACATTTACCCTAAGACAGTGGTTCTAGAACTTTTTCCAGTGATGTTCCCCCTGAGGAACATATTTTTAGTCGTCTGACATGGACAAAACATTTTTGTAAGAAAAAAGAGGAACAGTGTCTGTAAAATCAGTGTCTGATTTTTTAAATCCAAATTTCTATCAGTTTTTTATCTCATGATTTTGACTTTTTATCTCAGAATTTTGACAAAACACATTTTTGTTGTGTTTTTCGGCCATATATTACTTTTTTAATATAAAAATTTAACCATTCATTCGTTAATTTTCCGATGATGTGCCACAACCTAGAACACCCCCACATTATAAATGACTGTGACGCCCCTGCTCATCACCTCACTTATTTAAGTTCTCTTCTCTCCTCTGCCCCACCAGTTGGCCTGGTTCCCACTTGGGACTTTTTGGTATGGACTTCTCTTTTTGTTTGTAACAGCATTGTTGTTGCCATTGTTGGATTTTTGTCCCATTTCCCTTGATTGCTCATTAAAGAGCTTGTACAGAATCTGTTCAGTATGCTTTTGGGTCCTTCCACAAACGCTACATTTAACTGGAACTAATACACATGCACGGTTACCAACCGAAACACACACACACACACACACATGTGCACCCTGGGCCAAACCACAACCCCCTTGGCTCATTACACCAATGAAATATATATATATATGTGCAACATAATAATGTTAAAGTGATATTTTGGCAAGGAGCTTGTATGATCTGAACAAGTAAATGCATCTAGGAATTATTTATAAAAACATTCATCAGAGGTTTAAAGCCTTTTATAAGTTTCTTTTATTTTCTAAGATTAATGTAACTGTTCCCAGAACTAATACTGATTAACTTAATTGAATGGAGACCTCAGAGGTTACAACACAGTCTGACTGCAGCATACAAACCACAGCATCAAGGAAGTTGCGTCATTTATCTTACTATATATTTATTATATATCTTATTATAATTTACTGGAGCAAAGGGATTTGTAATGAATCTTCAATAATTGCTCTTAGCTATGCTTTGCCAAGAGAGGAGAAGAGTCTTTTCTGAATCTGAAATAGGAGATTTACCTAATTGAAGCTAATATGCTTGGTTTGTTTTGATGAGATTAAACTTACTTAAGTGAATAAATGCAAGAGAAATTTCGAAGAGTAAAAGCATTGTGTCATGACTAAGTCCTATTTGATCATTTGCTTAATGGAGAATAACTATAATGTTGCTGGTTTGAATACAAATTCCATTTGTGCTGCATTTTGGCCCATTTGTTTATGTCTTGTGTGAAACTCTTTCTTGCATGTTTTGCATTTAATCAACAAACAAGAGAGTTTTCGCACGCAAAATCCCACAAGACAATCCAGTAAATACTATTCTAACTATTGGGCTTTTCAGCACACTGTCACTGTGGAGAAATATCAACTGCTTAGAAAATATTTTCTAAGCATCACTCTTGCGTGGAATACACTGACAGAGCTACAATACATGTATTACTTTTTCTCCACTGTTTGGATTCAATCATAGGTTACCCTAGGCTGGTAACTCACCATTTCCTGGGTGGTTGAGACACACATCATTGCAGCCTTGAGCTGTCAATGGCTCATCCATCATGACCTGTTCCCTTCAGCCTAGCTTAGAACTCCATCACGCCTCTCAGCACACATAGATTGGCTGGACACTGTGGGGAACACTGACTACTTAAATGAATGTGAAGCATATGGATTTGTCCCCAACACCTGCTACTAAGGAGGCATTGAGCAAGGCATTTAAAAAGGAACTGAATTAGTACTTTAACCCTTTGACGCACACTGGTCACTGCAGTGGACAGTTATGCTACAGCTGTTATATAGGGAGGCTAAGTCTCCGCCCCTTCCAGTCGGTCCACTGGGCCTAAGTTCGGAAAAATTTAACATGAGAGTGGATGAGGAGAAAATAATTATTTTCTGGTCCACTTTACTTTATGCCCTGAATCACACATTTGCTGTACTTCAATTAAAATCATAACCAATGATGTGCGTTTGGAGTTTCTTTGATACGTGTTTTGTGATTTATTAGCGTGTAAAAATATGTAATTATTTGGACTCTGTTTGGACTACATATCAGACGTCGCATAGCTGACGTCACAGCAGAATCTTTCCCTGCAAACTTTTCTAAACCGTTTACCGCCTTTTCTATTTTTCATTTGAAAATACCTGTGTGCTTTGTGCCTCGGTGTAATCACAACACCATTTCCACATGTTCCCTCTACCACTTCCCGGCTGACGAGAGCTTGTCCCGCATGTTGGCTCTCACTCGACCAACTATCTCTCCCCTGGAGTAGCTGCCACTTTCCACATGCCCCGATTTAAAGTGGTTTTCTCCACGTTTGATGCTCTTGCCTTCGTCCTGAAAGAAGGAGGTGAAGCTCGCCAAAGTCACAGCCATTTTCAAAGAGTTTGATGGTGAAGCTTGGTGGTGACGTCATATTTGTGAGACGAACGTTGTAGTCCATTACTTACTCTCACATAAAACCTAACGTAACTTTGGATGCCTGTCCAAAGTGAGTGCTTTCTCAATGTGAAAATGTATCTTTAAAATTCACAGACATCATATGTGAAAACCGTAGCACATTTCAAACGGGACCAGAAAATTACTTTTATCCCTCCATTGACTCGCGTTCATTTTTTTATGGCACTTAGGTCCCATTGCCTGGAAATCGACCAGAAATAGAATCACGTCACTTAGGCTCCCTATGGGATAGGATCAGGGGCGGAGCGTTTAGTTCACTGTAGGGGGGGTGATGACCTGTAAGGGGGCCCTTTATATACTAGGTCTCCATGTGGGCCCGGGGCGACTAAAACACCCCAAACCCATACACTCCACTAGTGGATAGGATAGATTTAAAAATCCTACTCCTGGTCTACAAAACACTAAATGGCCTTGGACCCAAATACATCCTAGACGTACTGGTTCCCTATGAAGCATCCAGAGCCCTGAGGTCATAGGTCATCAGGAACAGGTTTACTGTGTGTTCTCAAAGTGAAGTGGAACAAACTACCTGAATACCTGAGGTCTGGGAATCAGGCCTGAAAACATTAATATTTACTGGAGCTTTTACTTAGATTCTTAATTGTCTTTTAAATGTTTTTATGTCTCTTATTTTAATTGTATTTTAATGCATTTCAATCATTTTAATTTTCTTATATTTTTTTATGTAAAGCACCTTAAATTGTCCTGTACATGAAATGTGTTATACAAATACATTTGCCTTGTCTATATTCATGGCTTTTGTGGGTTACATATAGCCTAGCCACTCGCCCTATTCATTACATGTATGGGTCTAGGAATGTTTCATAGTCAGGGGAGGCGGGGCTAAAAGGTTGTCTTTCAAATCCTCTGTATACAATAGGACGATACTACAACCAATCAGTGTAATCTTTAGGATGATGTCGTTAGAGGACCGGAAAGTTCCTGGTGGAGTCCAGAGAAAATGATTAAACAAAATGGTGGATTGTGGAGTTTAACGACTCTTGTTGCTTCTGTCTCACATTCTTCACTCATCTTTGACAAAAGGAAATCACCACCCATTGTTGTCCTTCTATGGTTGTTTCCAGTTGTTTCTCTCTGAATCATTACAGTGTCACTTTGTTACACCCACCCTCTGACTCTATAACCTGACTGTCGCCATCTGGGACCCTTCCAAAACCAATCCCTTTTCAAAGGAGGGGCCTTATGTAAAATCCTTGCATGTGATTAGATGAAGAATCTGTCCATCATGTTGACTGACGCATCGCTTCAGCCACTCACTCAGAGCGACAGCAGGAAGAAGAGCCATACTGCAGCAGGCCATCAAAACAAACGCGACAGTATGGCTGCACCTGAACGCACCACTGCATTGTCTGTAAATGACCATTATCGTATGTGCAGAGAAAATCTGAGGATAAAAGGTAACATCTGCAACAGCCAGTGGATATTCCTTGAACTTCCCTATGGAAAATGGGTAGACCAGCAGCTTAGGGCGTATTCACATGGTAAAGTTCACACCAAGGTTCGCACTGTCCAGACCAGAACCTTTTTTTTGCCTTTTCACACTGTACTTATAATCCAGACTTTATTTACAGTCTTCATTCACACTGTATTGAATCAAGTAGACCAACAGACTTTAGAACGTCATGTCGTCAATGCGTGTACAGCGTGCGTCTCTCTATACTTGACCCTGATTGGTTAGTAGATGAGCGCGCTACACTGTTGCAGGAAATGCTCCCAGATAATGGATCCAGTTACTAGTTTCAAATTGTGCTTAATTTTCTTTATAAATTTCAGGTTGTTCATATTTATTCAGGTTTTTCACATATAAATATTTATCAAGTGTAAATATTTTCCTAATGTTATTTTTTGCACTATAACAAGGACAGAGATTTGAAGTTATTATTTATGGGCATAATTTAAATTATTTTCACATCAAAATGAGAAGAAAATATGGAGTCATTCTTTTTTTGGGGGGTTTGTATGTGGAACCTGAACTAAAATCAGTTCCAAAGCCTTGACTGTGGTATTTTTGCACTTAGCAAATTCACCCCAGGGGTCGCATTGGAACGTTTGGTGGGCCGCATTTGGCCCCCGGGCCGCATGTTTGAGACCCCTGCTATAAGGGAATGACAAAAAACTGAAGAGGAACCGAGTGATGAACAGATGATGGAGACATCAGCACCGCCCAGTCATAGGAAGTCCCACCCAGCGACACTGATTGGCTCCTTTGTTTTTTCAGATGGTTGTGTGAGCCTAGCGTGTTGTTTGGCGAAATGCAGCCAGATTACTGACTCTTCACTAATTTATCGGCCAGTTTCAGGGAAATCTAACCAAAAGTAACTAGACTGTTACAGCAGCACTTTAAATGTGCTGCTGTGAAGTGAGTGTAGCGCGGCCAGGCTAGTCCAATCTGGCCCATAGGATGAATTACACTGAATATATTAAGAACCAGTGGTGTATTTTAATTCAGGTTCCATATACAAATTGAATCAGACCAGTAAAATATGATCTTAATTACCTATAAATAATGAAAACTGTAGATTTTATCTTTGTTTTAAGTGTAAAAAGGGAAATTTGCATGAAAATCTTTATACTGAAAAACTATCTTTTTTACAAAAAATGTGAATTACCTTGAACACATGGGAACCACCTGAAATGTCTTTAAGAGAAGTAATATACAGATATTACTTCATATTTTATGTATTTGTAATTGCAACAATACTTGTAATTGAGGCAAAATATTGTTAAAATTGCACTTGTTTTTCTTATGATATTTCAAGTTGTTCATGTTATTCAGATTTTTAAGGAAACAATGTAGATGTAAATAGTATCATAATGCAATTTGACTTTTTTCCCCCTCCTTACTATTATTATTTCACTCATCTGGCACTTTTGAGATCATATTGGGATGAAGGTGGAACCTAACTAAAACCAGTTTGACCCCTCTGCTGTAAGGCTTCAATGAACTTATTTGTCAAAAATAAAAATCCTACTGTAATATTATATTATTCAGTTTATTATAATGTAATCTGGTGCCAAATCAATAAAATGTTGCAGTGATTCATGTTTGAGTTTCATGTTTATGATGGTGCTGTTTAAATGCAGCATGCACTAGTCACAGAGTATGCTTTTTATAATCCCTATAATGTTGGCACTCTCTCAGCACCAAATCTACTCTGCAAAGCCTCTGATTTTAATGCATGAGTGTGTTAAAAATAATAATAATAAAAAAAGGTTTATTTTAAAAAGCAGGCTTAATACCGGGGGACAGGACCATCATTAAATTATAGGAGTGGAGTGTGAACTTAACCTTGACGCTCATTAAAATGCTCCAAACACGATTAATTAATAAGAAATAATTACAATTACAGTTACATTAATGTGCCAAGTCCCTGTGTAAGATGCCTTCCTGGTATGCAAAGTGATTGCATTAAAATATTCATTGATTAGCTGTGACTGCCTGGCTTCTCTGGAGACAGGCATATTATAATTAAATGGAGGGGGGTACAAAAAACAATTAACCAAAATAAAGGATTAGTTAAATGTCATGTTGTATACTCTATGATGTCACTGTTGCAGAAGCTACAACAAGTGAAGACTTAATGGTGTTTATATAAAGTTGTAGAATAAATACTGTTTTCATGGTGTACTGCTTCTAAATAAAGATATTCTCATTTGTTGGATGGTTAATAGGGTTAAATGAAAAGGCAATAAAAAATAAAACTCTGTACCAAAGAACTTACTGTCATGTTCAACTGCATCAAGAGTCGACCGTCCACTATTTTTTTCAAAAAGCATTAGTTTCATTTTTCCTCTGATCTCTGTGTCTGTTAATGTCTGTGCTACAGTTCAGTTTTATTAATTATCAGTGAAACCCAACTATTGTCCAGTGGTTACAGGAGGTTAGCGTTTTGCCTCTCAATTAGTTTGAATACAGTGTTGATATATAATAAAAAATTAACATGTCAATGCAGATTAACCCTTTGATGCATACACTGGTCACTGGTTTTATGGGTTATGGTATCATCCAATATTACTGTAACTGTTGTTCATCTTGATGAACTAAATTATACATTTTTTGCACATTATCTCCATGAAGTAATAACTACTAATGTTAATTCTTCTGAAAATGTGAGAAATTAGCAGGTTTTTTTTTTATTATTATTCATTCATTTATTCATTCATTTTTATTTTCACACAGTATATCACTTTCTAATGATGACTTTTCTTTGCTTCAAAAATTAAACACATATAAATTCCAGCTGAGTGAACATTTTTGTAATTCCAGGAAAAATAGGTTCATATAAAAAATGTCAGTCACATTGTGTTTTTTCATGCCTAAAGAAGAATAAAAACACTCAGGAAAGAAATATCCACTAAGGTTCTGACAATTTATGCATCAAAGGGTTAAACCATCATCATGATTAATGAGATTTTTTAAAATATATGCAAATTAACTCATCTCCAGCACAGAAACACAAGATATTTAAGAGACTTTGTTCAAGTAGAGTTAGCATGAACAAAGGTAGCAGGCAGAAGAAACAACCCATAAAGACAGAAGCAGCTGAAAAAAGTCTTATATCATGGGCGTCACACCTGTGGGGGATGGGGGTGTTGACACCGCCACTTCTCCAACCAGATGATTTCATACCCTCCACTTTTTCCTGAGTTTATATATTGTATCGTTACTGGATCCAGGAAACGAACGTAGAGTTGGTCTCACCTACTTTTTATTTCAGGATAAACAGTTACTGTCGGTCACAATCACACCAAACAAACATCAATAACATTTCGGGGCTGTTACAATATCTATGGTTTAAACTGTTTACCCGCCCGGGCGGCACAACAGCATATGTAAATGAAGCGCAGCTCAGTTCACTAGTAATGTAAACAGCTCTTCTTCGTGGTGTTAACAAACAGTCATCAACCAGTAAGTAATGAGAAATGTTACCGTTGTTAAACTAAGTTAAATAAACTATATCTTGTTCTGTGACATTTACCCTAAGACAGTGGTTCTAGAACTTTTTTCAGTGATGTTCCCCCTGAAGAACATATTTTTAGTCGTCTCCCCTGACATGAACAAAACATTTTTGTAAGAAAAAAGAGGAACAGTGTCTGTAAAATCAGTAAGATTTTTTAAATCCTTTTTATCACATAATTTTGACTTATGAATTGAATAAATGTTTAATTGAGGAAAAACACATTTTTATTATTATTTTCGGCCACATATTACTTTTTTAATATAAAAAATATAATCATTAATCGATAATTGTTCATTAATTTTCCAATGATAGACTCAGAAAATTTTGCTCATGGCTGTGACGCCCTTGTCTTTTATTTATATATATATATATATATATATATATATATATATATATATATATACACTCCCTTCTTTCTTAATAATAATAATAATAATACATTCAATTTATATAGCGCTTTTCTAGGTACTCAAAGACGCTTTCTTGAGCTTGTTTGCTCATAGGAAATGAAATGTCATTAATATAGATGAAAAAATAATCATATTTAATTATGATTAGTCAAAATGAATGCACAGTAACGCTGTGATTAATCTGATCATGTTTTTTTAATAAGTTGACAGTATTAATAATACAACTTTCTGACTTAAATTACAAACTGAAAGGCAACAAAACAGTAGACAAATGAGTCATACAAGTTAGGTGAATAAGATCTTTCTTATTAACTGTTCTGATGTAACAGAACAACACAGTTAAGGTATGGATTATTTTTCATATTAGATGTTAATGTATGATGTCAGTGTATGATCAGTGTTATACCTGAACGAGTTCATTGAACGATCGTTCACTAACGATATATTTTCGACTCGTTCACTTTTGCCAAATGAAGTTTATTCTGACATTTATTGAACTGCGCTCTTATGTAGTTCACATTTCGTTCATATCACGTTGTAATTATTGAGTCCTATAAGGTATAAAATGGGATCAAAACACAGCATTATCATAGATGTCATTTTTGTATTATTCTGAACAAATGTTGGCAACATAATGTTGTGGAATAACCAATGAGAAGGGTTTAGGGCGGGGCAGCGAGAGAGAGAGAGGTGGGGGGGGGGTGCAGATAGTTTTTGGGAGCGGAGAAAAAGAGTTAAATGTACAGAGTGTGACCGATGACCGGAGCAGGTGTTGTCCCGTTCTTAGAAATAAACATTGAAAACAAAACCCATTGAAACCGCTCCTTGTGTTCTAAGAACCTGCAGAGGGAAGTTAACCCTGAGGTGAGGTTCTTACTTCGGCATTTTCCCCTGATTTCCTGATTACGGTCAGGATAACGTCAGGAACTGTTAATAATAAGTTTACAATAATAACACAAAAAAAGAACGAAAAAAAGAACGAAAAAGTTCATTTTGGGATCCATGAACTTCTAATTCATCATTTGTAAGAATGAACGATGAACTGAACTAATTCATATTGAGTAACCTGAACTGAACTTTGAACTAGTTCCTAATTAAGGTGAACTTTCCCAACACTGTGTATGATCTACCTCACAGGTGTTTGATACCTGTTACGTCACAGCGCTATAAATATGTCCAACTTTGATGTTGACACAATGAAAGACAAGAAGAAAATCCACCACAGCTGAGGAGAATAGACCAAGAAGTGTGAGTTTGGTAAATATCACCACAGCTACTTTGCTTCGTAAAGTTTGAATTATATGCTGGGTGGGCGTGTTTAGGCGTCAGGTTTTGTACACATATCGCAATGAGCTGTTTAATGTTTAATGCAGGAAACCATGATGTAGGATGGCAGCATAATCACTATAGCTCATGTTTTGTAAGTTTGCAGTCGATATATGATATAACATTGTATGTATGTAGAAAAACATGGATCAGCATAAAAGGTCTCCATTAAAGTCATGACTTGATGTTAGGTAGTTTAGTTTAATTTAACAGTTTGGTTAAACTACACACAAAGCAAATGAAAAATATAAAATTGACTTCTTTTTTTTTTCAGTGGATTTTAAATGTACTTCATATATTCCACAACCTGGAGGCAGTTTCCATCCATGACGGTCATTACATATCTTTCTAAGGGTCTGAATTTACCATTTCCAGGTCTAAATGAAAATATTGAGTTTCTGTCTCCATCTGTGAAAGACCAGGAGCATGAATGTAAAGTGCCACAAGACAAATGTTTTGTATTTCTCTAGAAAAGCAGAGGAGGAACAATATATCACACCTGGAGACAGACTCAATCAAATGATGAAAATAAGGTAAGCTATTCCCATGCTGCCAGGTTATACATTATACATGCTCGCTGGAGGTTTATAACACCTCAAATGACACCTCAATGTGGATCATGTAAGATTGCCTTACTGTCCAGGAAAAATATTACTGCTTCTTACGGCTTTGCTTAAGCGTAGCTGACAGCTCACACAGCAGGTTTCTACTGTGGATGTGATTGCTTATGACAGTCAGCACAAGGGTATCACCTTGACCAGACTTCCACAGTTCTGTGAATCTTTTGTCCGACATTGACGAGTCACGGAGAGCACTTTTGACTCTCATGTTCAAGCCAATCACTTCCTCTTTCAATTTGCTATAGAGAACTCACTAGTGGGGAGAATTTGAGAGGGAAAAGAAGTCCTAATTCTACACAAGCTGCCAGTCTTTTATATGATTTGCATAAATCTCCAATGCGCAGAGGCCGCTGGTTTAGCCAGGCTTGTCTGGAGGCAGAGGGATGTACAGACGTAGAGATTGGTGTAAAATGCGATTGCCTCTGGGCCCATGTTGTGTGGACAAAAGTCTCCAGTGGCAGGGGATGATGCTGAGCATTAATCTACCAATATCATTCTGCTGAACATAAGGCATCCACTTCTGATCAAGGACCACTGCATCTAGTTTGGCTCAAGATTATGGCTGCACCATGTTAGATGAAAATAGATTTTTTTTAACCCTGCAATACACACACACACACACATATATATATATATATATATATATATATATATATATATATATATATATATATATATATATATATTCCCTTCTTTCTTCAGCTTGTTTTGAGCATGGAAAATGAAATGTCATTAATATAGATTAAAAATTAGTCATATTTAATTATGATTAATTATAGATAGATAGATAGATAGATAGATAGATAGATAGATAGATAGATAGATAGATAGATAGAAAGAAAGAAAGAAAGAAAGACAGACAGACAGACAGACAGACAGACAGACAGACAGACAGACAGACAGACAGACAGACAGACAGACAGACAGACAGACAGACAGACAGACAGACAGACAGACAGACAGACAGATAGATAGATAGATAGATAGATAGATAGATAGATAGATAGATAGATGCAGCGGCTATATGTATATATAGCAATATGAAAAAATCCTCAGGAGTAAATAACAGCTGTGTGGTGCTGATGTCAAACAGATTAGTGTCCGACACAGAACATACGTTTCAGTGTCATCCTTCTTGTAGCTGAAATAATTAAATAAAAGCAATTAAAATTAATTAATTAAAAATAAAAAACTAAAATAGAAATAAATGAATAAATAAATAAGACATAAAAAATAAATAATGTACTAATAAAAAATACAAAATAAATGAATACAATGAATTAACAATAAAAAAATTAATTAATAATAATTAAAATACAATGAATTCAGATTCAGACAGACTCAGATTCATTTATATTCAGATATAAAACAGTTTTAAGACATAGAATGCAGACGCTGATGGATTATTTTCCAGTCCAAGAAGGATGTTTTGCTGACCATTGTGATTGATCTAATGATGATTTTGTGTGCTCAAAATAATCTGAAACTGAACTGAAATTAAATAAATAAAAAAGTCAAGTAAAAAAATCTCTTAATAAATACAAAATAAATAAAAATAAATGAATAAACATACATGAATAAAAATGTAAAAAATAAAAAAAATTTATAGAATGAATAAATAAAATAACAGAAAAAAATAAATGACATAAAAAAAAGAAATTATATCTAAATAAAAAAGTTAAAAAGAATAATATTAAATTAATAAAAAGCCAAATAAATACATAAATACAAAATAAATAAAAACTAAATGAATAAAAAGTCAAAACAAATGATAAAATAAATAAATAAATAAAGACAAATAAATACAAAAAAAGGAAAAAAGAAATACAAATAATTGCGGGGGCGGCACACTGTCTCACAGACAGAAGGACCCTGACATGGACAAAACGTTTTAGTAAGAAAAAAGAGGAACAGTGTCAGATTTTTAAAATTAAAAGTTTTTTTTATCTAATAATATTGACGTTTTAATCTAATAGTTTCGACTTTTGGATGTTTTGAGTAGGGGTAGGGAGGGGCAGGTTTTCATTCTTATTGTATTTCAGTCAAAAGTTTTGTTCTTGAAATAAATGTTTAATTGAGGAAAAACACATTTTTGTTGTTTTATATTACTTTTTTAAATATAAAAATGTAACCATTAATGAATAATTGTTAATTTTCCGATGATAGATTCAGAAAATTTTGCTCATGTGCCACAACCTAGAACACCCCCAACATTTTAAATGGCTGTGACGCCCCTGACTGTAACTCTGGACCAGAGGTGTCAAACTCCAGTCCTCGAGGGTCGGTGTCCTGCATGTTTTAGATATTTCCCTCTTCCATGTGATTCAGTTTAACCCTTTAACTACTGAGAACTAACAAAATAATTGGTAACATGAGCAAAGTAAGACACAAATGGTAGAAAATCAAAGAAAAATGCGACAATAAAAAAACCCAAAATGTAGAAAAATAAACAAAATGAGCAACAAAAACTAATAATATTTACAAAATGACAAATAATGTGGAAAATTTGGAAAAAAAAAATACTAAAGAAGAAAACTAGTATTGAAATTTGGTCCCACCAATTAAAATTTTGCCTTTAAAAAATGTTTAAATAATAATAATTAAAAAAAAAAAAGTCTTGCTTTTTGGCACCTTGTCCATGCACAAAACTAAAAGGAAAATGGTCGAATTTTTCTGAATATTTAAACTAAATTATCCATTCAGAATGCATCAGCGCTGACACTTAAATAGTTAATAATCAGCTCCTCATCAGACTGATAATGATGTAATGGCCTCCAGCTGTAATGGAAGAGGGAAACATCTAAAACATGCAGGACACCGGCCCTCGTGGACCGCAGTTTGACACCCTTGCTCTCGACGTATCTATGGAAAGTAAAAACAGACTGTCAGCTGGAAGTGCTACATGCATATCACCAAATAAAATACATGATTTTCCAGCGTGACTACCCAATATGCACCAGTACCATCCCATTTCATCTTTCAGCAGCTATGTCCCTAAACAACAAACACATAGCTGGGTTTTTACATTTTAATATAGTGGGAATTAAAAGGCTTTGATATTTCAATTTCCATAAATTGTGGAGGGAATTTACAGCACAGAGGTGTTTGAAGGCAGAAGAATAAGATCACGGACATGGGTGTTTGAAATTACAAAGTAATAATGCCCACAAGAGGCATCAATCAGACATTCTCAGATCAATCACAGAAAGCCTTAGATAATGGATTAAGGAAATCCTTGCTGCTGCCTCTGCATGAGCACATTGGAAAACACCTTTATTATCAAGGTGAAACTGGATGATGACAGGTTAATGGTAGTAAAGCATTACAGAATATGAATGCTCCATAAAATCAAAGGTTATCTGCAACTGAATTATGACACATGAGAGCATTATGACAAATGTGTCAAAAATGAGATGTCACCAGTATGATCATTATTTAATAGTGAGGAAGATGTGATTGTTAATGACATTTTAAAGGTTTTCTGAATGTCTGTGATAACTGATGGGATGTGCAGTAAAGTGTTAGCACATTTATGGTAGCTTTTGTAATTTAAGAATTAATTTTCTTTTTTTTTTTTTTTTTACTTTATATTGGTTTTACAAATATAAAGCCATATGATAGTCAATTGAAATATTAAATTGCAACAATTGCATCATTGAAACAAGAAGAAAGAAAATCAACAAACCCTCCAACCCTGGCTCCTAAAATAATAATAAATAAATAAATAAATAAATAAATAAATAATAATAATAATAATAATAATAATAATAATAATAATAATAATAATAATAATAATAATAATAATAATAATAATAATAATAATAATAATAATAATAATAAAGTATAAAAATAAAGGTTGTCTCAATTACAAAGTATTGTTATCTAATTTCTAAGAGCATTTTCAAAATAAAATGCTATATGTTGCAGATGCACTGATAATAATAATAATAATAATAATAATAATAATAATAATAATAATAATAATAATAATAATAATAATAATAATAATAATAATAATAATAAAAAGACATCAGCAGCTAAAGTAATAGCAACAGATATTGAATCCACAGGTAAACAGCATCAAAAATTATACTTAGTCACAAAGTCAATCACAGGACTG
Source organism: Siphamia tubifer (assembly GCA_020466265.1). Classification (NCBI taxonomy): domain Eukaryota; kingdom Metazoa; phylum Chordata; class Actinopteri; order Kurtiformes; family Apogonidae; genus Siphamia; species Siphamia tubifer. The sequence goes on along the minus strand of CM035799.1, from coordinate 37,269,731 downwards.
AGTTGAATTTGTGCTCTGAATGACATGTTTTATATCATAGTTTTTCCAATGGAAGGAATTAGATGACCTCCTTTAGCCACTGTGAAAAAGACGGTGCTCTGTCTGATTTCCAGTTGAGCAAAATAAGTCTTTGGGTCAACAATGTAGCAAAGGCGATGGAACTAGCTTGAAATGTATTCACTTGTCTTGTGAATATGTGTTTGATATTTGTCAGAATCCAAAAGTTACAACAACAACATGGACACTATTTTGTCCTCTGGGTCACATGTGGACACTATGAATAAAAAAGCTCAGCAGCGCCTCCACCTGGTCAGGAAGATGAGGTCTTTTAATGTCAATTAAGACATTTTAACACTCGTTTAGAAGTCACACATTGAATCCATCCTCACTTATAACATCTCCACCTGGTACAACTTCCTTACAATTAAACACAAAACAAAACTCTCCCCAGTAATAAATCAGGACAGAAAAATCACCCAAACACCCCAGTCCCCATTCGCTCAGTGATGAGGACCCCACCCATCCCCTCCAACAGGCAGACGCTACAGAACCCCCCCTGGCCAGGAAGACCATCTACAAGTAATCATTCATCCCACTAGCTGCTCTCAATAACAAGAAATATCTGCACTGTTGTTAGGGTTTTTAATTATTTTATGTGATTTTATACAATTTTTATTTATTTCTATTAATTCGTGGCACTGTGTTTATAGTGAGGAGGAGTGTGTGTTTGTACTAGCTGTGGCAAAGAAGAATTTATTTGTCTTATATGTAGAACAAACTAGAACAACTATCTATTTTATTCTATTCAAAAATGAAAATGAAATGAAAAGTTACGAGTACACTGTCTTCATTACCAATATGAATTTTTCAGATGGAAGAAATTGGTCAAAAATACATCATTATTTACATTATTTATTAAAGACAGTGAACTCGTAACTAAAAATAACTAATTACAAGAATTTAACTTACAGCGCCTCATAAAATGTTGACATTACAGAAAATTTGGAATTAAAATGAGGGCTGTCAAAATTAATGCATTAACTCTCTCTCTCTCTCTCTCTCTCTCTCTCTCTCTCTCTCTCTCTCTCTCTATATATATATATATATATATATATATATATATATATATATATATATATATACATATATATATATTAGGGCAGGATTGACAATATAAAACGTAGTACTGTGGTTGAAATTGTAAGTATTTGCTGATGTGTTTCTGTCTTTGTGAGTCTTACCTCTTGTTTGGGGATACTGACGTAGCCCAGGTGAGGTTTGAAGGCCTTGTATGGGTGTTTGGAGAATATCCAGTGGTTGCTGAATGTCTGACCAAATACTGGCTGCAGGAGAAAATAAGGCTTCTCAGAGTAGTTTACCACCACGACGAAGAGTGACACCACCACAACCAGACTGGTAGCAATCAGTGACTTCCTCTGTGGAACCAAGACAGACACATAAACATAAACACAGTGCTCCTCTGGAATATTTAATCAATATTTCTGGAACACTTTACATTCTGGATTGTTAATAAGGTGGTAATTCTATGGTCATTTTTATGTAACTGCATGGTAATAAAGCCTTTGTAACAGCTTATTTACATGTAATATCCAGGTAGTTTCCAGTACAATTAATAATAATAATAATAATGGATTAGATTTATATAGCGCTTTTCAAGGCACCCAAAGCGCTTCACATTAGTGTTCCATTATTCATTCACTCTCACATGCTCCCTCTGGTGGTGGTAAACTACATATGTAGTCACAGTTGCCCTGGGGCAGACTGACAGAAGCGTGGCTGCCATTTCGCGCCTACGGCCCTCTGACCACCACCCAACATTCATACTCATTCATACACCAGTGTGAGTAACACTGGAGGAGGGTAAAGTGTCTTGCCCAAGGACACAACGGACTGACTAGCACAGAGCGGGAATCGAACCAACCCTTCGGTCAATGGACGACCCGCTCTCCCAACTGAGCCACAGCCGTCCCAAATTACTCTGTTGTTTCCATGTAATAGCGATGCGATTAATATGAACATTTCTTTGGTCATTTCAATGTAACTTCAGGGTAATAATTATCAACACAGTGGTAATTAAGTAGAAAGAGGCAATAGTGCATTTTCTAGCTCTGATAGCATGTAATTTCCATTAAATTACTTAACTTGTTCCAGTGTAGATACACTCATATCATATCTTTTTTTTTTACCATCTTACTACTGCACTGACTTTATTTTGTCTATTTCATAGTAATAGCTAAGTAATTGGGTGAAAACAAGTGATAATGCATTGTATAGCCCTGATGCTGTGGAAATTACCTCCTTGTTTTTCAGGTAATTAAAGGAAAAACAAATAAATCCTGGAGTCATCATTTCAATAATGACAGATTAATTTCAAATAATTACCATTTCATTATACTTGAAATAAAAGCTGTTTGCATCGCTATAACCTGGAAAATGTATATTAATTGCACTGGAAACCGCATCATAAAGGATTATTACATCAAAATTGCCATATAATTACCACCAAATTATGTATATGTATATAATGTAAAGTGTTACCCAGTTTCTTTCCCTGAACTATGTCAGATTTTTTCCTTATTTATTCCTCCCCTGTTATTATGAAACATTGCAAATTTATAGTTCCCTTTACACCAGGGGTCTTAAACATGCGAGCCGGGGGCCAAATGCGGCCCACCAAATGTTCCAATGCGGTCCCTGGGCTGAAGAGAATATTAACAAAAAAAAAAGACTAAATTTTCTTCTCAGATGTTTTCTCTGTCTATGAATGATGACAACTTCAACTTGTTTTAGTGGAAAAACTAACATTAATTAATGAAAATATGGACATTTACAATCTATCCTGTAACAATAAAATGTGAAGAATTTGAACAAATGTGAACAACCTGAAATGTCTAAAGAAAATTAGACACAATTTAAACCATTTTCTGCTTCTGTTACTCAGAGTTTAGTGTCTTTGTAGAACTGATCCATAATAAAACACATGGACTAAAGATAAACTGAGTCACAATATTGTTAAAATTGACCTTATTTTCCTGATGAAATTTAACTTTTTTTGCATTTGGATAATTTATAAAAGTATTTTCATAATTTAATGCGGGGGGTTTTTGCACTAAAACAATGATAACAATTTGGAGTCATTATTTTTTAGAGGTTATTATGTTTTCATTTTAATGGTCTGGCTCATTGGAGATCAAATCAGGCTGAATGTGGCCCCTGAAAAAAATGAGATTGAGACCCCTGCTTTACACAAAAAAATCCTATTATGCACACACACACACACTGTAAAAACATCAAGGTGGTTCAACTTAAAAAAGAAAAAAAATCACCATCAGCGCCTTCACTGTCTCAGAAAACTGACTGAATAATTTTAACTTTGTTTTATCATTACTGAGTTGGTTTTATCTTTTTATCTGGTGGTGTGGTTCAGTCAGGCCTTTGGAACTGAGAAGAAGTCATGGAAACTAATACTCAAATAGTCCAGTCGCCTGATTGGTCAGTCACTGTTAGGTCCCGCCCCCCTGTATACTCAACAGATCCAGAGGAAAATGGCCTCAGCAGTTTTTAATGATTGTTATGACCCGAACGTTCCAACATATTTTAGAGCACAGGTGACAAAAGGGTTGAAATTTGTTTTGTTTATTTAAGCAAATACATTTTTTAGTAAATTAACCCCCTCAAAACAAAACAAAAAAATCCAAAATTAACAAAATGATGTAAACTGGCCACATACCGCTACCCCTGCCCTATCAATACAACCCACAACTAAACCCTGTCAAAAGAAATACACCGAAAACAAGACGTCCAGACTCACCGGGTCAAACAAGAAAGAAACAAAAAAAAAAAACTAGCAAAAAAAGGCTAAGTGCAGCCAACTGGCATCTTGTAGCATAAAACTCCCAAAGCTCTCCTGCAAAACCGAATGACCCGGTCCAATTTATACCTGCTACAGTGGAAACCAATCATCAACCTGAAAACAAAACACTAAATGCAGGATATTGTACAAAAATATTACAATGTCAAAAATAACTATAAATATAACAATAATTATCCAATTAAATACATTATGAATTATATAAAAAAAAAAAACAGTGCGCTGGAACACAATGATGACTCACATCCTTTATAGGGTGAATTTCAGCTCTTCTCTGGGCGGAGGTTTTTAGTCCACATAGTTACACAGAGTTAGGGCCTATTCACATAGCACTCAGAAAATCCGGACTTTCGGACTTTCCAGGAAAGTTCGAACCTTATTGACAAGTGTGAAACCTCCCCCGAACCTTGGTCCGGACTAAAGACCGAGTCTTTGGTCCGAGCTGAGGAGGTAGTCTCGGTCCGGACCAAGGTTCGCTGGTGCACAGTGTGAAAGGTCTGTTTAGGAAAGTCCGGACTATCGGACCAATTACGTCACAGTCACGTGCGCGGAATCTAGTCAACGTCCAAGCATGAGTCGCGGCAATACATGGAGAGACGAGGAAACCAGGTATTTCATTGAAATTTGTTCAGATGATACTATAAAGATTGAATTAGAGACAAGCCGCTGGTGGGAACACTGGTACGAGAGTTGGCAACATTGCCAAAATAGGGCAAAAATTATGAAACTAGTAACTGGGTCCATTATCTGGGAGCATTTCCTGCAACAGTGTAGCACGTTCATCTACTAACCAATCAGGGTCGAGTATAGAGAGGCGCACGCTGTACACGCATGGACGACATGACGTTCTAAAGTCCGTTGGTCCACTTGATTCAATACAGTGTGAATGAAGACTGTAAATAAAGTCCGGATTATAAGTACAGTGTGAAAAGGCAAAAAAAAAGGTTCTGGTCCAAACCTTGGTCCGGACTTTACCATGTGAATACGCCCTAAGAATTAAAATTGCTTTGTTCCTGTCGTCGTCACTGACCTCAATAGAAAGTAGTGACACTTTATTATTTATTTAACCTTCTTTGCTCTATGCATTTATTATTCTGACTTCTAATCAATACATTTTAATTTTAAGGTTTTATCCAGAGTGCTTTTGTTTGTTGAAGATTTTTTACCATGTTTTATTGCAATTTCTTTTTTTGACCTTGATTTTATTACCCCACCCCCCAAAGTGAAGGGGGGCGGGGTATTGTGTTTGAGTTAGTTCGTTTGTCTGTCTATCTGTCTGTCTGTCTGTTTGTTTGTTTGTTTGTAAGCAGGTGTGTGCAAAAACCACAGTCACCAAAAATGTGTTTTTGAAATGATAAGAGATCGGGCAAATCAGATAAAATGTGTGCAAGGGGGGTGGGGTTTGTTGTGCCGAGCACCATTTGTTTATTTATGTAATCTTTTTAATTATCCATGCAGTGGAACACTGAGCACTTTTTTGTCTTTTGTCTCAACACTTGATCAACTACCTGCTTGACATGTATTCTGTATTGGTTTGTTGCTAAATTAAATCATTCTTTCTGCAAAACAAATCTACTCATGGGTACAAATAAAGTAAACTTGAACCTTGAACCTTGTAAATGAAACTTCATCAGCTGCCTTGAAAATGTGAGTTAACATGAACAATTGGTGTCTGGCACAACAAACCCCGCCCCCTTTGCACACATTTTAGCTGATTTGCCCGATCTCTTATCATTTCAAAAACACATTTTTGGTGACTGTGACCATGGAAATTGGTCCAGTAGTTTTTGCATGAACCTGCTTACAAACAAACAAACAAACAAAGTAACTCAAGCAACTCCTTTTTCTTTTTCTTCTTTTATTATCACCTAAAATGTTCAGTTCCCCTTAAAGGTGTCATTCGATGGTTATTTCCTTAAGGAACAATATAGCGTTTTACTGACCCCCCCCCTCCCTCCCCCCCGAACTTGGCTTCATATGAAATGTTTCGCCCCCCCCCCCCCCCCCACATCACTGTGGGGTCCAGTGTCACATGTGAAACACTAATACTCATGACAGTGACCCTGAGTGGCCGTGGCCCATAGACTCCCATTCATTCTTTTTTGGCAACCGTCTGTCTCGGAAGACAATGGAAAAAGCTTGGGCGGAAGATATGGAAATCCTGGTGTGCCCAGTTGCTCAGCTTTACTAGTCGGGTCCAACAGAAAGGACGAGCCGATACAGTCGGTGCCAGCGCAGCTGTAGGAGTTTCACATTGTTCCACCAGCCGCCTACGGGGCTCCACTCCGGATTTTCTGTCAGGGTTTACTCCCATACCCTATGCTTGTCCCAAAGCAACCAGAAGGCAGTGGTGGTTCTGCGGCAGGTAGTATTGGGTTACAGGGTACCAGTAGAAGGCAAAAGATGAGCCTGACCTGACAGAACATTCATTCTGAGCTAGAGCAAATATGCGGTGTGTGTGTGACGTGCACATGCTCGGACACGGCTCGCTACTGTGAATGTGTGAGTGGTGCGAGTCGTCCCTGGCGACCACATCCCTGGCATATTTCATCCCCTGGCGATCCCAGTGGACTCAATAGGCCTTGCGCTGGACATGGTCCATTGCAAAGGCCTAATAAATGTCCCAGCCAGTCAAAAAAAAATATTACTATTACTAGTACTGTGCATGGTGTAGTACTGTAGAAGCACTTTCTCCTGACACTGAAATATGAAGACAACCTTTCAAATATGGCAAATAAAATATTAGCTGGATGACAAAAATGCAGCAAAAAAAGTACGCTTCCAAATGCACCTGTTGGTACTTTTTAGTCGGTAAATGTGAACATGTTGCTTCGTACTGTAAAGTAAAGCTCAAGACGTTGCAAATGATTGGTCACGTTTTGTGGGAAAGTCGTGGGGATTGGTTCAAATTTCAACATGGCGCTGAATTCACAGGGATTGGCTGAGTTTGCTCTGAAGTTGCAGATCACAACATCGCGAAATCCTGGAGGGTTTGCCTTAAGTTATTATTATGACACTGTTACCATTAATCTGTGGGAGAACTTTTCTCAAGTTTACTCAGTGATTATGATTCAACACAGATGACTCTTCCCTTCACTTCAGATGTACTGAGCATAAGAAGATCTCTCTGAAGTCCTCCTTTTAATTTGCAGAGATTTACACTTATTCTCCATTCATTAACACAGAGTTTCTACTTTTAGTTCTTTCTCACGTGATTGATCGAACACAGCCACATAAAAGCTGAGGTAGCACACATTTGCAAACTTATCATCAGTTTTCTTTTCTTTTCTTTTTTTTTAAACCACGGATAAATTATGATCCGCTTTTCTATCTCAGCATTTTTACAAGTAACGTGTCATTGTTTAATATGTTGCTAAACAGCAAAAAAAAAAAATGATTGTCTGGAGCTAAGAGGTATTACAGCATCGGCAGAAAGAGCTAATGAATAATGGATAAGAGACAGAGGATGCGGAAAGGTCTCACAGAGGAGAAGCTATTGGCAGGGCAGAGCAGGAGATCAATGCACAGAAGAGAGAAAGAAGCAGACAGAGATGAAAAAGAAATCTGTGAGGTGTTACCATTTGCTACGAGCTGAAGGTGATGATAGATTTCAGAGGAGTCAGAACTGGGGTTTTTTTTTCTCTAGGAAACTTCAATAACACGCAGCTAATCTAACAGACAACACCAGTGGGATACTCTGGACTTTTAGGAAGGTGGTGTTTCATAGAGTCTTTGAAGTTATCTGATGGTGAGAAGATTGGATGTGGCACGCAGTAATGGTGAAGCCCCAACAGCCAAAGTGTTCGCACCACCACAAGCTCTGATCTCCAACATCAAACGTCCCAAGGGAAGCGCTGGAGGCATCACTGCTAGGAGACAAGATCAAATATGCAGGGGCGGAGATGAAAAAGACAGTGACCATTTGCTGCCCTGACAAGACTATTGCATTTTACCAATTGCATGTATGTTACATCACGCATCATTTCATGGCATTACCACCCATCTTTGATCACAAACACAGAGGTCTCAGCTTTAATCTACAAAAAAAAAAAAACAGCACAAAGACAAATGACACATGATAAAGGACTTATTATCAACTCTACAACACTGCAAATTTTGACTTTTGGAATAAACTACCTGTGAGTTAAAAACAACTTGATTTTAATGTACATGAATGACTCCAGGGCTTTATTGTTCATGAACCCCTTTTTCTGAGTTAAAATGTTCCTCGTCAGGTGTTCAACTTCTAATCTGATTATAGAGTGAATGTAACACTGAAACTGAGTTGATTTAAATATTAACTCACATCCAGTGTTAGGAGGAACAATCAAAATGTATTTAATTCAACCCTCTTTTAGACTCAGAGATACTACTGCACAATATACCGATTACAACAGTTTTTTTATTTTACAATTGAACCACCTGTAAAGTCACAATAATGTAACTCAACATGTAGAAGACAGTCAGTAATATCCTGTGAAGTGGGTGAGCTTTGGACAGGAAGTTAGCTTAGTGTGGACTCAGACCCGGTTTTAGCTATGGGCAGGCTGGGCAATGGACCAGGGCGCAATCCTCTATGGGGCGCCAGCATATGACCGTCTTTTTTTTTCGGCTTGCTTGCTTCGGCCCAGGCAGCGCCCCTATGGCAAGCCAAAGTGTTCAAAGTTGTGTTTATTATATCACGCGTTACAGAACGCGTTCTGGCACGCGCAGTGGCACGCAGAATGGCACGCGCCAGTACGCGCCCTGTAACGTGTGAAAGCGCGCCAGTGCGTTCCATAACGCGTGCTAGAACGCGTGCCATTGCGCGCTGGTGCGCACAAGACAGAAAAAAACCTAGCAAAAAGAAGTAGAACAGCCACTCGGCATCTCGCAGGCGGAAAAAAACTTCAATAGAGTGCATGCTGGCGTGCACGCTCCTGAAGCCAGCGTCCCAGGTGGAGGCGAGGCAGGAAGCACAGACAGGGCACTCAAAAAAAAGCGTCTCCCTCTAGACCCGAAGGTCTGGTTTATATAGTGGCTGCGGCAGAAGCCGATCAGCAACCTGAAAAAATCTACAAGCAGGATATTGCACACAAAATCTATAATGGCCAATAATTGCCCAATTAAATGAATTCTGACTCATAAAAAAACAAGAGGGAAAAAAACTGGAACATAACATTTACACTGTAGTACATGATAAGTCACAACACAATGTGCTCCTTTTCTAAAAATCAAAACTTGAGCTCTAAACTCTTTAAATGCATCAGTTTATTGATTTCTTTAATCAGACAAGAAAGTGCCTCTTTAGATGCCGACTGTGACATTCATTTGTCTACCTCTTTACACCTCTTTACAATTTGGTTTGGAGGAATTTGGCAAAATGCTAGTTATTTCCACAAAATAAAGTAGCCATTTCCCTTCCTTATACGAAAAACCACACTGACAAATATGGGCTTTGACTTTATAAACAAGAAGAAGAACAAGAATCTACAGGCAGACTACTAACTTGACACCAGTGTTTACACTGATCTTGTCTTGTTCATGGAATTTGACCAGTCATGATCAGATCATGATGTCTTACCAGCAGAGAGTCGTGTCGCCTAGGACACGGAGATTGGCCTGTCATCTTTGGTATGTCATGGTCACCATCAAGTCGTGCTTTTTGTCAAATGTAACTCCCTGTGATTTATATTTGTTTAAATCAATTATTATATGTATATATACTGGGTGCAATTTACCAGGAGGGGGTTAACCCCCCTCTGGTTTAGGACATCACCATTCAGCTGGATTTATACTCTGAAGCCAAATCATCAGCAACATGTCCAAACCACCCCCCCGAGAGACGTGCGTGCATCTCCCAAAAAATGTGACCCATCGCAGACTATGAAGCGGAGAAGACCAGAAAAGACGCCTCTGATTGGTCCATTCTACAACTGCTCTACATGCGCTTCCACTTCCCTACTGTTTTGTGAACATGAGCTCATTGCTGAAGACGACTCGTAAGAAAATAGATTCGGTCGAGTGCGTGAAGAAGTGGCAGAATCTGTGAGATAAGTTTGTTCAACGACAAAAGGGCCTGATGTTGAAAAGGAGCGAGGATCCAGGTGGGAAATCTGAGTGTGTTGTGGCTGTGAATAGCGCACACCATGCACTGGGAAGTGGCAAAGTCTGTGTGGAGGGCGCTGTAAAGCCAAAACCTCGAGCCACCTTCGCCCCCTGACCCCTTACTGGCTGACCCAGAGCCGGTCGCAGTGCACCGCTGTACACCCTATATATATATATATATATATATATATATATATATATATATATATATATATATACACGTGTGTGTGTGTGTGTGTGTGTGTGTAAAGAATGACAATGGGACTTCACGTTGCATCTTGGGTAATATCAGTGTGAGTAGGGAGTTCATGATGCATACTCAACATTTCTGATGAATGTAATATGCATCCAGGAACTTTTCAAATATTCCAAATTACATACTGCCAGTGTAAACAAACCACATACTCAAAAAGTTAGTACAAATAGTAGGTAAGTATATGGTTTCGAACACAACCAATAACTGGAAAAGACATTGTTCGGCCTTTTACTTTCACTTCTGGTGTTGTTTTAAAATAAAAAAAAAAAAAGAAGCAGAAAACAGTCAATAAATATTAAACACATATGTTCATACAACATATGTTTTGTTGGTCATTTCTCCATTTTTTAAAATTCAACTTTGTTGTTGCTAAGAGGGTAAACACACAATTCATGGCTCTTCTGGTCATGTGACTGACGGACCATCACTGCTATTAAACATGAACTCCAGGAGAAGAGTTAAAATACGCTCTTCAACACCCACCAAATATTACTCTGATAATGAGTATTCCTCAACACACACACACACACACACACACACACACACACACACACACACACACACACACACACACACAAACTGAGTTAAAGTTAAAAAATTAATTTTTCATTTAACTACCAGATTTTTCCCTCCAGAAATGTATTTTAGTATTTTTCCTAAAAGGACAGACAGTCTGTTCTACGACATTCAAAAAAAAAAGAAAAAAAAATCAAAAAGGCAGGTCTTTTTCTGGAAATGGTCTCTAATAGCCGGTCATCAAGAGTCCATTATGAAGCATGAAACCAATCCCCTTTTTAAAGCAAAGAGGCTCCTGGGAAGTGAAAAAATGAAACAACCCTTGGCTCATTCTCCAGCGCAGCAACATCCATCTGTTCTCATGAGGACAGAAATTTCCTTGTCTCCTTCAACCTCAATCTGGCCACAAATCACCGGGGAAATGATGTGTCAAAGTCTGGAAGCGATTGGGCTCAACGCGGCCGCATCGCAGCCTGGTGAACCTGGGCTCGCTGCAGTGTTAGACTCCCCACTCCTCTGGGTGCGCCTTCATCCATCAGGGTGTTCCATGTCAGCCTGTTGAGCCGTGTGACAGATACGTTGAAAGGCTCCCTGTTGGATGTGGGAGTACAGTAAAGAAGGAGTGGAGCTCCAAACGAAACAAGACCATTAACACCAGCAGAAAGACAGGGGTCTGGCTATAAACTTTGAATGTTAGAGCTCTCAGTCTCCACATACAGGTACTACAACTTTGTTTGTGACCATCAAATCAGACAATGATGGTCGACACCAATTTATGCTTCTGGCCCTAGGATGTTTGGGGTATAAATTCCAAGTAGGGCTGCATGATATTTGAAAAAAAAAATGACATTCCAATTATTTTTTACCCTGTGATATCTATCTATCTATCTATCTATCTATCTATCTATCTATCTATCTATCTATCTATCTATCTATCTATCTATCTATCTATCTATCTATCTATCTATCTATCTATCTATCTATCTATCTATCTATATATATATATATATATATATATATATATATATATATATATATATATATATATATATATATATATATATATATATATATATATATATGTATGTATATATTGCGATATGAAAAACATACTCAGGATTATATAACATCTGTGTGGTGCCGACACAAACGGTCAGATTAGTGGCCTACGTATATACATTTTAGTATCATCATTAAATAAAATTAATAATTAAAAATACAAAAATTATTTAAAAAAATTTAAAATTCAATTTAAATTAAATAGAAATAAATAGAAAGACAAGTAAAAATAAATTAATTAATTAATAAAAATAAATAAATACATTCTTAAAATTTATTTAAATAAATACATTAGGAAAAAAATATATACATACACAAATAAATACAAAAATATATTACAAAATAGAATAAAAATAGTTGCAGGCCTGCAGGCCCTGTGATGTGACCACTGTGCACATGTACATTGCGATGTTGAATAATTAATAAAGATTTTTTTTAAATAAAATTAAAAATGAAAGACAATTTTAAAAGAATCATAAAAAAGATAAAATATATATATAAAATTCCACAAAACTGATGTTGTTTTTCTTTATGGGTGCAACCCTTAGTTTTGGGTGATTTTCTGTTGTTGGTTTTGGGTGATTTTCTCTTGTTGGTTTTGGGTGATTTTCTCTTATTGGTTTTGGGTGATTTTCTCTTGTTGGTTTTGGGTGATTTTCTCTTATTGGTTTTGGGTGATTTTTTCTTGTTGGTTTTGGCTGATTTTGTCTTGTTGATTTTAGGTGGTTTTCTGTTGTTGGTTTTGGGTGATTTTTTTTCTCCTGTTGGTTTTGGGTGATTTTCTCTTGTTGGTCGCTCATTTTTCAGTCTTGTTACCAGTGACTCAGTCCAAACTGGTTCAGAATAATTATGATGTGCTCAGTGTGTGTCAGGTTCTATTGAAATTAGAAAATGTTGAGCTCATTCGTCTCCTACATTAACAGGAACCTGTCATGTGACTATTGCGAACACGTACACTGCGATATCGATGCTTAAACAATATATTGTTCAGCTCTAATGTCAAGCCAAAAGCTTTAAAGCGGCTATTTTTAAAGGTGCTAAAACCTACTCTGAAGGTATTGATCTCCCTCCACAGACAGACCATGTAGAATTATTGGGACCCAAGACACGAAAGAGCTATAATTTTCCTCCAGCCATGACAGGGCATCTCCTGCAGTGAGCCTGTGTGACCAGATTACATATAGGTGGGAAAACGAGCACCAAGTTATTGATAGCTCTCTCACCCATTTGTAGGAATGACCTTATTGAAATGTCAGAAGTTGAACAATAGCATGTTCAGGAGATGGACACGATGTGCTGGGAAGCAAAAGACATCATTAGAAAAGAAGCAGAAAATAGATTTGAATTTGTATTTCTATTACAGGTGTGATTCTTGACAGGTCTAACAATCCAATTTGATCATGATTCACTTGTGAAAAGACATGAATTAAAAGACAATTAAGTCTAATTATCAGTGCATCTGCAATATATGGCATTTTATTTTGAAAATGCTCTTAGAAATAAGATAACAATATTTTGTAATTGAGATAACCTTTATTTTTATACTTTATTATTATTATTATTATTATTAGTAGTAGTAGTAGTAGTAGTAGTAGTAGTATCATTATCATAATTATTATTATTAGTAGTAGTAGTCGTAGTAGTAATAGTCGTAGTATCATTATCATTATTATTATTATTATTATTATTATTATTATTATTATTGTTTTTGTTTTTTAATGTGAGAACATTTTTTTCAACATAATCCAATTTAATTTTACACACACATCCTTCATCCCAAACTGAACCAAAAAGCCAATGCATTGAAAAAAGCAAAGCACTGAATCACCTTAAAAATTATTTTTCAATAGGTCACACATAAAAACATCTAGTTGAGTGACTCAAATTAAATTAAATTAAAATAAAATAACCCTATCCCTATGTTCACTTAGCTAGATTTTTTAAATGAAGGACCAGAAAAAAATCTAAATTATGACATAAAAAGTAAAAATCCTGAGATAAAAAAGTCAAAATTGTGAGATAAAACATAAAAATTGAAGAAGATTTTTTCAATATTTAACTTTTTAAGTGTGATGACACATCCCTATTTTCAATTGTGTTGCCATGACACTGTGCCAAACAAATGAATGATGTTTGGCTACAATGACACTGTAGATAAAAAAAAACACTTAGTTATTATTATTAATAGTAGTAGTAGTAGTAGAAGTACAAGTAGTAGAAGTAATAATAGTAGTAGTACAATAGTAGTACAGTAGTAGTAGTAATAGCACAGTAGTAGAAGTAGAAGTCGTAGAAGTAATAATAGTAGTAGTAGAAGTAGTAGTAGTAGTAGTAGTAGAAGTAGTAGTAATAGTAGTAGTAGAAGGCATAATTGTAGTATTATAGTTTTTTCCAGTTAAAATGATCCTCTCCTTTGGGCAGAACAATCTTTTTTTACATCATGGGATTAAAATAATCCATAATTAAATTCCAACATATAATAAATCAAATGATCTGTGACAAAGTAACAGTTCTAACCCATTCTATAAAGTCAGGCTTTGCTGTTGATGGGACATATTGACTAATCACTGGTGTTTTCATGCAGGTACAGTAGTTCAATACATTACTGACATTTGTAATAATGACCATTTACTGTTGACATCCATTTTTACTACTACTCTTCTTTCTGCCTTGACACAGAAACTCAGTAAAATCAGCTTCTCTTTGTCATAGTTGTGTGAAAGAGCGTCACATCCTCCAGCTTTATACTTAGTCTTTTAATTTGAACTGAGAGCAAAGGCAGAAATCCAATTTTTTCTCCTGCTTTTGGCTAAAGTAGATATAATTATGATATGAACTTAATATCATTTTTACTGCTTTTAGTGCTTTATGTGTAAAACGTTTTACCTTATAAAAAAATAAATTAAACAAATATAGTAAGAAAGTTGTACATCTCTATTTAGAGAAAAAAATTAAGAAAATGTTCAGCATTTGTCTTACTTTTGTTAATGACCTATTTAGTATTTGGTATAAGATAAGGTCAATACATTAAATATAATGATTTTTAACCCTTTAACTCCTTCCAGTCAAAAAAAAAAAGCAACAAAATGTATAATAAACCAACAAAATAATAAGTAACATGAACAAAATAAGACACAAATGACACAAAAGGGAAGAAAAATAATAAAATACAACACTAAATGTAGAAATATAAAACAAAATAAGGACCAAAATTAACGAAAACTAATGAATATTTACAAAATAATAACATAATGTAGTTACAATAAACTAAAATTAAGTAGAAACAAATGAATAAATAATATTGTAATATCATTCCAGTAGTTTTAGTTTTGGCTTTTTCTTCTTTTTTTTTCTAAATCAGTTGCTTTTTGACACCTGTTTATTTTCATTCTCCATCATTTTTGTCTGAATATTGAAGGTAAACCATCCTTTCAGAACATATCAGGGGTTAAAGGGTTAAGGAAAAGTCAACCCAAATTACTTCAGTAAAAAGTAGTAGAAACAACTTAAAGATGCAATTCATCAAAAAATGACTGCCATTCACCATGAAATGTGTGTGTGTGAATAATAATGGATCCTATTTGATTGATTTAATTTTTAAAACATAATGAAACAAAATGACATTATATGTACTTTTGGAAAATAAAAACACTTTTTTGTTTCTTTACTTCCTTTGCATTTTATTAAACCTACAAATGTGACTTGACCATGTATTGTGTGAAGTGTATTATTAAATTGTGTAATTATTTCTTTTGTAATACACTTCATATAAAATTATCTGTAAAAATATAGGACAGCTTTTGTCTTCTGTGCAATATATATCATATATTGCAGAATATTGGATAATATATGGACTACTTTTCCATATACGGGAATATATGTTATTATTTATTGTTATTATTTTTATTATTATCATCATTTTTGTACTATGCACTCTATTTCTATAAAATGAATTCAGGTTAATGGGGAAGCGAAGAAGGGGTAGGATTAAATAAGATTATGCTTCATCCTACTCCTTTTCGGACATGTCACTGTGTATTATTATTATTATTATTATTATTAGTAGTAGTAGTAGTAGTAGTAGTAGTAGTAGTAGTAGTAGTAGTAGTAGTATTATTATTATTGTTGTTGTTGTATTGATTATTGTTGCATTCTTCACATGTTCGAAATAAAGCATTCAAATCAAATATTTTTGAATATAATGCATTATATTTTCCAATATATTGCCATATATTTTTGCTTCTTAAGGGTGGTCCCATAGTTATTGTACATGTTGCATTTTATCTTTGCATCAACTAATTTCTCTTCATTTTCTTTCTCTATCAATGACTGCAACAATTTGCCTCCATAATGGACACCTCATAGGCAATGTGTTTGTAAATTATAGAATAATCAACAAGCAGTGCCACATCCACTAGTGTGATGAATGGGAAACCTCAAAGCAAATTAGCTGTTTTCCCTTATATATATATATTGGCCAATCAACATTTCACCTCCATCAGGCACAATTTGGGCATGAAGTGAATACAATTTCTAACAAAGATGTGCACATTTGCTAATGCTCCAGCTCAGTAAACAGGATCAGACTCTATTTCATTCCTAAAAGCTAATCACGATGGGTATTGGAATAATGAGAAGCTCAACCTGAAGAAAATGGCTCATGAAAAAACATATCTGGTAGCTATTTTTCGAGTGCCTCCTGGGCAATTGCGTAAAAGCTGAAAATTACATTTGCAATGCAAAAACTCCACCTCCTCAGCACCTGATACTTGCCAGCACGGTCCAGCAAGCAGTTAAAATCCAATTTCAATTAAGGGCTTTGTGAAAATATTTACCAAGTACTTTCTCTGTCTTTCTTCTTTTTCTTCTTCTCTTTTGTTTCATTCTCCAGGGCAATAAGATAGGGGCATAAACAAAGAGCTACTCTGGAGATGGAGCGTGTGGGTCCAGACACTTCACCTCATTCCTGTCATATTTCCAGTAAGGTCTCGCTTCAGAAGACATCTAAGTACAAGATAACAAACAATTTTTTTTCCTGTACTGAGAAGCAGTCACGCGCAAACCCTTCCCTGTTTCACCCAAAGGACCGCCGACTGCCAAAAGAAATGTGGAAGCGTTCATGAGAGTTCAATTTGTTATTGCATATAAAATAGGTTTATAACTAATAGAGTATGTTTGATTAAATTAATACATGAGTTCTTGACAGGAGTCATTGTTATTGGAAGTGATTCTCTTTGTTTCCTTTCTATTGTTTTCTGCGCCCAGTTTAATCTCACTGCATTAATAAATAAAACAGGCTTGAATTAATGCAGAGGAGCAACCAGTGTGATGTTACAGCAATGGAGGCTGAGTTGATTCAAACATTAGAAATATTATAGATAGAAAATGGAATAATAAATGGTTAAAGGACAATGTTGGGGGGTTTTTTTGGGGTTTTTTTGCAATTTGGGCCTTAATTATGATGTAATTTGAATTGTTCTACTCACCCATGTTACTTTTTTTTTACCTCTGCCAAGGAGGTATTAAATTCGGGTCTGTTTGTTTGTTTGTTTGTTTGTTTGTTTGTTTGTCAGTCAGCAGGATTACGCAAAAAATGGATTTTGATGAAACTTTCAGGAATGATAGATAATGGGTCAATAATTTCGGGTGTGTTTGTTTGTTTGTTTGTTTGTCTGTCTGTTTGTCTGTTCGTATGTTTGTTTGTCAGCAGAATTATGCAAAAAGTTCTGAATGGATTTCGATCAAACTTTATCTGTAAACTAAATATGAATAATATAAGACAAGGATAATAATATTATTATTAATAATGAGTAAACATATTCAGAGGCGTGCACAGATAGACACTAGGTGGTGCTAGAGCACTTGCCTCTTTGCCTTTTATCAACGAAATTGCCCTTTTGAAATGTTTTGGGGGTTTTTTTTGTTCTTTTTTTATGATAATGATAAAATTATTAAAACTTTACTGGGGCCAATGTTAAAATTATCTTTTAGAAAAGCTGTGCGATTGAAAACTACTAGAAAAAAATGCCCCAGAATAGGCCACCTCCTCACACACTTCTGACAGAGTTCATCCAATGACATGTGGCTGTCAGTCGTTAGCGTACTAGCAACGGCCACAAACAGGTTTCTACTCTTATGCCCCATGAGCAAGGTAACCCACAGATCAAATGTTTGCCCTCCAAGCCTAAGCTGTAATCATATTGTTATGCAGTAGGACAATGAGGTTTTTTTTTTTTTCAATTTGGGCCTTAATTATGATGTAATTTGAATTATTCCACTCACCCATGTTACTTTTTTTTACCTCCGTCAAGGAGTTATTAAACCTGGGTCCGTTTGTTTGTTTGTTTGTTTGTCTGTCTGTCTTTCTGTCAGAAGGACTACGCAAAAAGTTCTTAAGCGATTTTGATGAAACTCTCAGGAATGATAGATAATTGGTCAAGAAAGAACCCATTACATTTTGAGCAATGAAGGTCAAAGGTCAAGGTCCCACTAAAAGTCAACAGCTAAAACACATCAGTGGTAATATAATATCACAGGATTCAGACAAGATCGAATCTGGTGTTTTTTTCGCATTAACATCGTCTCATCAGATGGGTCAACACCTATGACTCCATCTTGTTTTGACATCGTATGACACCATATAACACCTTGGTGGACGTCTGCTGTCTCTGACTGACTTGTTTCAATTTTCATTCCTCTGGAAGAAATTTGGTTTGTGCCGATATCCACAAAACGTTCTACAGCAAGAGTCGGCAGGAGATAGACTTGGAGCAGAGGTGGGTAATTCCAGGTCCATTAAGGTCCTGCCATGTATGGGTTCAAACCTGTTTGTTGATTTGATGAGCACAATGCCTCGTCCAGTTAAATGGGATAATTCAGCCATGTTTACACTATACAGTACTTTACGGTACGGGTCAGGTCTGGTCGGGTACAGTACGGGTCTCTTCTGGATAGCTTGTGTTTCCATTGTCCAAGAAGACCTTCAGAAGGAGTTGTACTGTTTCGTGGAAATGTCATCACGTCGTATGAGCTGGGAATATAAACAAACAGACTGTCGAGGTAGAGGAATAACACAGATCCATTTCCAGTGTTTTCTTTCTGAGCTGCTCTGTCTGTCATGGTCCTTCACCTGTCGATAATCGCTCACAGTTTGGGCCGCTGATCGAATGAAGCCCCTATACCATTTTACCCGAAACCAGCTGGAACACTTTTTCATTGTGAACAGCCCCGTCCAACTCCCACTGCACCCCCCCCTCAACAATAATGCACAATAAAACATGTACCTCATCACTACTCCAAACATTTTCTCTTCTTTTCCGACATAGATGGACTTTAAAACTGGTCCGGTTTGTTGTTGTTACACCACTTGGCTCCTCCCAAATGGTAAATGGACTGCACTTATACAGTTCTTTTCACCTCATTTCTAAGGTTCTGTCAGTCCTACCGGGAGCCTAAGTCAGTGTCTTTGCCCAAGGACACTTCAACATGTGGACAGCCAGAACCGGGATGCGAACCACCAACCATTCAGTCACTGGACAACCTGCTCTACCAACTGAGTCACAGCACCCTCCTAAATGGGAGTGGTATGGTACGCTTAGGACCCCAAGCAGGAGGATGACCAAAGTAATAACAGGTACCATGGGAACAGTACGCTTTCATCGTAATGGAAACGCGAAAATAAGCGTACTGTTCTGAACGCTACCGTATCAAGGTTTGAACCAATACATACCTGGAATTACCCACCTCCGACTTACACACACTGAATCAGTTATTTTTGTTCAAATCAGTTTATATGTCCATTGTGATACAGTAGTGAGCATTTCTACTTTGAGCTAAAATAAATAAATAATGTAACCCGAGACACACAAGTGACATCATTTATGTGTGCACCCATTCTTTCATTCGACTATGACCTCTTGCTTTCTTTTTATAATCTTGTACTTTTGTAATTTTATCATTTTTGTGTAATCGAATTTTAATGTATTCTTTGTATTGACCCTGTCTTAAAATTGTATTTTACTTTTTAATCAATGTGAAGCACTTTGGGCTACAGTTTTGTATGAAAGGTGCTATACAAATAAAGATTATTATTATTATTATTATTATTATTATTATTATTATTATTATTATTATTATTATTATTATTATTATTATTATTATTATTATTATTGCTTCTTTACTACTTGACTCAGCGCGCATCGAGATGACATCACTTGTGTGTCTCGGGCTAAATTATTTATTTATTTTAGCTCATGTTTCAAAGTTGAAATGGGACTGCAACCGAATTAGTACGACTGTATCACAATGGACATATTAACTGATTTTTTTTCATAGTGTTGTGATATTGTGTTTTAAATAAACATGTCTTTGCTTCAAAGCTGAAAAAACACATGTTTTCCAGCTGAGGGGACATTTTTGTAACTCCATATAAATTAGGTTCATTAAAAATATTTCAGTCACATTGCTTTTTCATGCCTAAAGAGGAATAATTGTAATAATTCATGCATCAAAGGGTCAATACATGAGTTCTTCACAGGAGTCATTTTACTGGAAATGAAATTCTTTGTTTCCTTTCTGTTGTTTTCTGTGCCCAGTTTAATCTCACTGCATTAATAAGTAAAACAGAGTTGAATGAATGCAGAGGAGTAGCAGCAGTGGGCATGTTTCCAATGATGGTTGAGTTGGTTCCTCATCAGAGGTTGGTCACCTGCTGCTCCCCACTGAGCCCAGCAGAGGGGGCAGTCACCTCATGCAGAATATGGCACCCAGAAGGGCTTCAGGGGTTGACTCCCAGCTATGGGACTATGTCATTTATAAATAAGTTTCTAACCCATCATATTGTACCATACATTTTAAATAATTTAGAATTTTGATTTTTGTGGAGGTTGAACCACATTTAATTTGTAGTCGTTCAACCTTATTAATCTGGAACCACATCGGTATGAGTGTGTGTGTGTGTGTGTATCTGTCTGTGTGTGTCTGTCTGTCTGCCTGTGTGTCTGTGTGTATCTGTCTGTCTGTGTCTGTCTGTCTGTCTGCCTGTGTGTCTGTCTGTCTGTGTGTTTGTCTGTCTGTGTGTTTGTCTGTCTGTGTGTGTGTCTGTCTGTGTGTCTGTCTGTGTGTCTGCCTGTGTGCCTGTGTGTCTGTGTGTTTGTCTGTGTGTGTGTGTGTGTGTGTGTGTGTGCGCGCGTGTGTGTCTGTCTGTCTGTGTGTTTGTCTGTCTGTTTGTGTGTCTGTCTGTGTGTGTGTGTGTGTGTGTGTGTTTGTCTGTCTGTCTGTGTGTCTGTCTGTCTGTGTGTCCACAGAGACATATCATGCTATAATTACTTACATACTTGAATACTTGATATTTCACCATGACATCACATGTGCATATACATATAGCTAATGTGCATCAGATGCAATGATCCATTTGAGTAAAGGTCAAAGGTCAAGGTTGTATTTATCAGAAAGGTCAAAATCACATCATTGGCAATAATTCAGATATTTTTTGAATACAAGTGTTTTTCAGAATTCATAACATGATTTTTTTATGACTTTAGAATGATTCTGAAATGAAAGTTTTTTCAGTCTTATTCTACGGCCCTCTAGAACGTCCCGTTCACTTTGAATGACGTCAGCGGGCAGATTTTTTTTCAATAACCGCCCGCTGTGCCATTAACGCCCGCTGCCCATGGCAACGGGTTTTGTCACTTCAGATTCACTGTACCATATCACTCCGCAGGTAGTTCAACCACTTCGTTGTAACTGCTAGCTTATCCAATGTTAACCTATGCTGATGTTATCCTGACCGTAGTCAGGAAATCAATCGAAATATCCGTCCTCATCTCGTACAGTATCTCCAGGACGGAAGTAAGTGTATTTTACCCCTCGGTTAACTCCTCTATGCTGGTTTTTAGAAAACAAGGAGCGGTTTCAGTGAGCTTCGTTTTCAGTATTTATTTGCAGGAATGGGACAACACCTGCTCCGGTCGCCGACCTGACTGTGTACATCCGTGTCTCTCTTTTCTCTGCACCCCCCTTCTGTCTGCCCCGCCTATTTCACAACACTAGTCTGTTAGAGTAATGACAGTAAAAACTGTAATAACCTGTAGAATAAGCGGGATAATACATGGAACACGAGTTACTATCAGAAAAAAATTCCCCGACGGGGCGAACAACGCAACCTTGCAAATATGTTCATGGATAATAACAATTGTTTTTCACATTAAGAATTCATGAAAATTAAATATAAAAATATATACCCTAATGGGACAAAGTCATCTATAAAAGATGGTACCACAAAATAAAGATCAAAGGCCAATTTTGTAAAGTGGCCATAGGAAATGTACATTAGGCCTTAAATTTCCTTAATAAGTCCCATAGAGGGTTAACCTTTTGGAGATATCTTTCCTGAGTGTTTGTGAAAACACAATGTATATATATATATATATATATATATATATATATATATATATATATATATATATATATATATATATATATATATATATATATATATATATATATATATATTATTTATGTATTAATTTTTTCCCTGGAATTACAAAGAAACATGTATTTCAAACCCATTATCAGGAAGTGAATTAAAAATAACAATAATTTAGTTAATCTGATGTTTTCTCACATTTTAACAAACTCTAATATTAGTTCTTACTTTAGTTATTACTTCATGGATATAATTTGCTAAAAAAAAAACATAAAAAATGTATTATTTTGTCCTTCAACAACAGCAAAGTAACAGTAATTGTATAAATTACAGTGTATTAAATGATGTATAATCCACAAAACCCATGAATATAAGAGTGAACAGCTGTGAAATAACTGTCCACTGTAGTGACCAGGATGTGCAACAAACAGTTAAAAAAAAACTACAAAATCTAAAGAGTTTCTGTGACTAATGTTCTTCTCTGGATAAAGCTTCTCAATATTCACTCACTTTACAGAGTTAATCAGCCAGACTGTGGCAGCAGCAGGAGGTTTATTCTCTGTCTTCCCAACAACAGCAGAGCATCCACACCAAACCACTGGAAAGTGTTTACTCCACAAATACAAACAAGCTAGATATCTCATTTCCATTTCACTCCTCAGATGGTTTGTCAGTGGTATGGTTTGTCAATAACATATTTGTCAGTATTTGTCATCTCTACAAAAACCTTTTTTCTGTTATGTCTACTTAAATGTGTATGGCTGTGGAGTCTTCAAACGTCCATTTAAAGGGATTATCTGGAATAAAAATAAGTTTAACTTATTTTTTAGATGATGATTATATATATATATATATATATATATATATATATATATATATATATATATATATATATATATATATATATATATATATATATATATATGTGACCCACCACCACGAAACCAGGCATAAGTCGCGCTGACCTGTTCAGAGCTACAGCCAAATTTAGGCTGGAAAGGGGATTTCTTATTTGTGTTTACATTTTATCAAAAAATGGTACCTTAACACCTCTATTTTCAGTTCCCGTGGTCATTACATTGAAATTCAATCAATAAAGGTGTTTATTGAGTCAATTATTTAAGCGGCGACAAAAGTTCAGGGATTGCTGAGCAAAGACAAAGCCGACTTCAACCTCTTTTCGCCGAACAAAACGATCTCCGTTCCGTGGGTAAACACCCAAGTGTTTGGTACGAGGTAAAAGCTTATATTGAATGTTCTGTCCAATGGTGTAAGCCAAATGATTATAATACGTCACACTTCTTTCCTATTATTATAATATATAAAACTTCTGTGACATGTCCATCAGAGTGTCCTTTAACATCTGTGAAAAATTTGTGTCAATCGGATACAAATTATTATGCGTTGCTAAGGACTTCCTACCCCAAAACAGTCCAAAACTTTGACGGACAATATCTAAAAAAATGCAAATTGCAAAATATGTCCAAATGTGGATATTAAAATGACCATAACTTTGGTTCTACTTGTGATAGAAACATAATTTTTTCACCATCTTAAACCTTAGTTTCCACTCTACCAAGCTACACAGATAACTCAGTTTGGATTTCCAGACACTTATGCCTGGTTTCGTGGTGGTGGGTCACATATATGTTTGACATCAAAATCACACCATTCAGATGTACATTGAGAAATTGCGCTAAACTGTGTTAGCATGGAAGTGATTAGGGCATGTCTTTTTGATGACACAAAACGCTATTTTTAGACCTCTTCTAAAGTTTTAAACTACATCACACTTACACGGTAGTAAGTAAAGGGTCCCTAAAGGCAAACGGAAGTGTCCTGAGGTCTTCATGTCATCGGATAGTGTGTCCAGAGTTACTTATCTCAAGCCAGTACGTCTCCAGATACATAAGACGTCTTTAGGACGAAGACCGAAATAGTCGATTATCGAGTGCAGAGTTACACACTCTGGAAAGTCATGATTTCATTGCATTGTTTTTTAAAAACATAGTCCAGTATTTCATTTGAAATTGAATTGAAGCTGTATGCAAGAGCAAAACTTAGTTTACTAACAGGTTGTTTTTTTCAAATAAGAATGCAATGAAATTGTGAAATCCCAGAGTGTGTTAGAGCTTCCACTTAAGACATTTTATGAAGACAGAGAGGTACATGGGTTGAGATAAGTAACTCTGGACACACTATCTGATGACATGAAGACCTCGGGACACTTTGGTTTGCCTTTAGGGACCCTCTACTTACTACCACATGAGTGTGATGTTGTCTAGAACTTTAGAAGAGGTGTCGGTGAAAAGGCATGCCCTAATCACGTCCATGGTAACACACTTTGGCTCAAAATGGCAAAATCAAAATTTCTGTGATTTTTATCTCAACTATATTATATGTACTCCCAATCATCTAAAAAATTAGCTATTTTGATTGATTGATTGATTGATTGATTGATTGATTGATTGAATCTTTAATTACCACGCTGCAAACAGGTGGAATTTGTTTTCAGTATGGCGTATGGCATTGGTACAGGTTCCAAACATATAACATGTAGGCTAGTAACACAAACAGAGACAAGTAGGGACATCTTACATATAGACACAAAAACAGTCCCAATATCAAACACTTAGTCCAAGTTCAGTAGATTATCTGCAGGAATTAAATATTTTTATGGTAGTGGAAGTTCCATGTGTGTAAGAACAGTGGTTTTTAAATTTGTTGGAGGTACTGAACCCTATTAGTATGATATGCACATTCACCAAACCCTTCTTTATCACTTCTGCCAAGGAGGTTATGTTTTCAGTTCAGTTCCGTTATTTTTATTTGAGCAGTTCATCATAAAAAATAAGAATAAAAAGAAATTAAATACAGAACAAAGAGCAAAGGATAAAATAAGGAGTCACCACTAAAAAGGAGTAGGTTGAAGTTCAAAGAACTTATTAAAGATCCTACCCCTCATTTAACAATTATACAATACAAAAACAATCTTATGTATTTCATTTACATCACTCATTTCCAGAGATGTATAGTAACGAAGTACAACTACTTAAGTACTGTACTTAAGTAGTGAAATGCAGTATCTGTACTTCTTTGGAGTATCATTTATTTCGCCTACTTCCACTTCTACTGCACTACATTTTTTTTTTTAATTAACACTTTTACTCCGATACATTTTTTATGTGCTGAATCGTTACTCGTTCCTCTTATTAAAATAGTTCAGAAGCATACCAAACATACCAAACCCATAGCATATCAATGCCACAGCGATAAATGGCTCTGTCACCTGGTTTGATGATGGTGTCTCATCATTGGACGAGTCAGCGATCAAACACTACATAATAAAACTGCACGCTCTAATCGACCTTTTAGTTCAGAGACAAACCAGAGTAAGTTAACCTGGAGGCAGTGGTTAACCTGCTGATGGAAGAACCCTTTGGCATTGTGAGAAGGATGCTTCTGGGATGTTCTATTGTAAGGTTGACCATTAGGCTTGACTTGCCCAGGTTTGTCTCTTGGTCATATTGTTGGAATACTCTGGCCTTTGAAAGTTGTAGTTTTTTCATGAACACTTGTAAGTGAACTGGTATGTCCTTGTACTACTGCTGCCTCAGCTGAAGTTATACCTTTTATATTAAATATATAAATGTGTTAAAACTTGTGACTGCTTTCATTTAGTATAGGCCTATACAGTACTTTTACATTTTACTTTTACTTTCAGTGAGTAGAAATGTTTTACATACTTCTACTTGCAAAACTTAAGTAAAATTTTCTTTGGATACTTTAGTACTTTCACTTGAGTATGATGCTTGAAGAATACTTCAACTTTTACTCAAGTCAGTTTTTTAATGTAGTACACTGTACATTTTGCAGTGTTAATTTGGAGACAATAGGACCAAATACACTCTAGAAGAAGTTAAATAAACTCTCTAAGTGTTGATTTAACACTGCAAAATTTACTGTGTACTTGTACTTCTACTCCACTCCTCTAGTCCAGTTCTTTATACTAAATAAGCTTCAGCTTCAGCCCTAAACCTTTTCGGTCAAGCAGTATATTCATTATGTGTGAAAATGTGTCTACCTGCCTTGTGCTTGTTTTTTGTTTTGTATTTTGACTGAGATAAAATAAAATAAATTAAAAAAAAATACATCTCTGCTCATTTCAATGTCCATCTTAAACATACGTTTTAGAACTGAACCTCTACCATTATTACATGTAGTTTTTCATTTAGTTATTTATCTTCCCCATCTTTGCTGCTGACAAAATGTCATTTGACCATGATGTTATTATGTGTGTGTGATTGTTTAATTGTGTAACCATATATTTATTGATTGATCCTGTGTGTGTTTGTGTTTATGTGTGTGGGAGGGGGTGGCAGATACAAATTTGCCAGTGGCTATAATCTGGTACAATACATTAAATGGCATGTTTAAAGTTGGACATGGTCCCTTAATGAAATAAAACTGAATTAAATGTGTCTGTCTGTGTGTGTACAACATAACTCAAAAGGTTATGGATGGATTTCCATGAAAATTTGAGGGTAGTTTGGGAATGACACAAGGTGAAGATGAAGATCCAGAAGAGATCCTATATTTAGAGTCACAGCTGGAAAATGATGGACTAATGCCCTCTGAAGAAATGAGAACTCACACTTGCCATAACTTTCCACTTTGACACCAATTGTAATGTATTCATTCTGTACCACATTTGTCTACTCTAAACTTTGAAATGGGGGTCTCAAACATTCCAATGTGGCCCCTGAGCTGAAGAGAATAATAACAAAAAAAAAAAAAAATTATATATATTTTCTTCTCAGATTTTTTTCTCTGTCTATAAATGATGACAAAATCAACTGTGTATCTTTGTTTTAGAGGAAAAACTAACATTAATTTATGAAATTATTTCCATTTGCAAACTATCCTGTAACAATAACATATAAATAATCTGAACAAATGTGAACAACCTGAAGTGTCTAAAGAAAATTAGACACAATTTACTTATAGTTTAGTGTCTTTGTAGAACTGATCTATAATAAAACACATGGACTAATGATAAACTGAGACAGAATATTGTTAAAATTGACCTTAATTTGAATTTTTTCTTTTTTTTTTGCATTTGGGTAATTTATAAAAGTATTTTCATAATTTCATTGGGTTTTTTGCACTAAAACAATGACAAAAATTTTGAGTCATTATTTTTTTTTTTTATAGGTTATTATGTTTTAATGTTACTGGTTCAACCCATTGGAGATCAAATCCGGCTGAATGTGGCGCCGGAAAAAAATGAGTTTGAGACCCCTGCTTTGAAATGTATTCTCAATTTACCGTTATGTAAAATGTTTAGTTTAAATTATATTATCTGTGGTAATATAACATAATAACATCATAAGAGGAAGTGTTGCACCTTTAACAAAAGGCAGAACTACTGTAGAAATACGGAAATGAAACATGACAAACGCTACTAAAATGATCCCATTCATTCAAATACAGCTAAAAAATATCACGCTTTCAGGTGATTAATGAAAATATTAAGGATATTACATTCCATTTCTGTAATTAGATATATCTAAATCTGTCTAAATCGTGCAGACTAGAGCTTCAATGGCTCAGGTTTTAAAACATAAGCCGACACACATCTGTACAGCATCAGTATTTTATTTGGCTTTTCCACTGATGTCACACATCTGGACAGGCCAC
Source organism: Siphamia tubifer (assembly GCA_020466265.1). Taxonomy (NCBI): domain Eukaryota; kingdom Metazoa; phylum Chordata; class Actinopteri; order Kurtiformes; family Apogonidae; genus Siphamia; species Siphamia tubifer. Next base: position 37,241,792 of record CM035799.1, on the reverse strand, counting down.
AGATTTAACTACAGACAAATGACAGCTATGAAACTCCATGACATTTAATTTTTAGTATACAATAATCTAGGGCCAAAAGACAAAATCCAAACACAACACTGATACGTTAATTAGTTAATCTAAATTGTCCATAGGTGTGAATGTGAGAGTGATTGTTTGTCTATATATGTTCAGCCCTGAGATGAACTGGAGACTCATACAGGGTGTACCCCACCTTCACCCATTGTAGCTGGATTAGACCCCCATTGACGCCTGTGACCCTAGTGAGGATAAAGCGGGTTCAGATGACGAGAGAGAATAATCTGTCACTGTGATATATAAATAAAAAATAATAATAATATATATATATATATATATATATATATATATATATATATATATATATATATATATATATATATATATATATATATATATATATATAAAATGTTGTTATTTATTTATTTTTTAACCCTACGATACATATACATATATATAACGGTCAAACAGAATAGTGGTCGACAGAGAACATATGTTTCAGTGTCATCCTTCCTGTAGCCAAAATAATTAATCACCCAAAAACATGTTTGTTAGGATAAAGATCCTCCAGCCAGGTAACTGACCATGAGCCTGGCTCCACGTCTGGAGATGGGTCCCTGGGCGCCGCCCATGGCTGCCCACTGCTCCTTACTAAGGATTGTTGTACAATTGTAGTACTATCTTATAAAATTAATAATGAAAAAAAAAGAAATACTTTTTTTTAATTAAAATGAAATAAAGGTATATTTAAAAAATACATTATATATATATATGTGTGGTTTTGAGTGATTTTCTCTTGTTGGTTTTGAGTGATTTTCTCTTGTTGGTTTTGAGTGATTTTCTCTTTTTGGTTTTGAGTGATTTTCTCTTTTTGGTTTTGGGTGATTTTCTCTTGTTGGTTTTGGGTGATTTTCTCTTGTTGGTTTTGGGTGATTTTCTCTAGTTGGTTTTGGGTGATTGTCTCTTGTTGGTTTTGAGTCATTTTCTCTTGTTGGTTTTGAGTAATTTTCTCTTGTTGGTTCTGGGTGATTTTCTCTTGTTGGTCGCTCATTTTTCAGTCTTGTTACCAGTGACTCAGTCCAAACTAGTTCAGAATGAGTGTGATGTGCTCAGTGTGTGTCAGGTTCTATTGAAATTAGATGAAAAAAAAATATTGAGCTCATTTGTCTCCTACATTAACAGGAACCTGTCATGTGACTATTGCGAACATGTGACTATTGCGAACACGTTCATTGCGATATCGATTCTCAAACAATATATTGTGCAGCTCTAATCACAGTGCACTATAACTCAGCTGCTGTTTCTACATCTATCTGCCATAGGACTGGTGTCTGTTGTGGTACTTTGATCTGCAGTCTAAAATGGACAGTGGCATCTTCATTCAATGCTACTATCATAAAGTATCCCATCCTGCTGTCCTTGGTGCAAGTCACGTCCATTATATCATCCTTATCAGCTGTGACATATGAAAATAAAATCCTTCAATCCAGGTCAAATGGACAGTAATCTGTTCTGCTGGCATGACACTGCATCATTATGGTACAGAACATCAAACAGAATCTTAATCTGGCTGCTTGTTTTCATGTGAATAAGACTGAACAATTAGTAGGAAATAACATTTTCACCCATTTGTTTTTATACAATTAATAATACAAATGAGTATGTTACTAAATGTGCTCTTATGAAACAAATATATATGGTAATATAAAAAAAAAGAGCAAATTCCAAGGCACTCTCTTATATGTGAAAATTTTAAAAGCCTTTATTAAATTGGCTTGGTTATAAAATCATATAAAAGACCCCATCACATTCTGGCATCCAAGCCTTTATTAGGGAGTCAAACATAACACAAAGCAGGAAGAGGTATTTTTTAAAAAGTGTCAACCAATCAAAAGCCTCCAAATTGCAGCGCTGATCAGGTAAAAAGTGTAATATAAAAAACAGTGTAATATATAAAACACCCACCAGGTGTTATCCTTAAAAAAGTCAATAAGACATAAAATAAAAATTGTAAAAATTTTACATAATACAGGGTCTAATAAAACAAATAAAAACAAACAAGTTAAACACAAGATAAGAAGTTAAACCACATAGTAATAGAGTAACACCAAGGAGTAAAAAAAACATCCAAAAAAACAAAGAAAAAAAGAACCCAAAACAATCTACAATAAAAATCTAAAATGTCAATATATTGAAAAATATAATGCATTATATTGAACAATATATTCCCATATATTATCCTATATATAATTTGATCATATATTGACAAATATAAAACATATATTGCACTGAAGACAAAAGCTGTCCTATATTTTTACAGATTTTTTTTTTTATTTATTATTGAAGCTCAATTTCTTTGGACATATATTGTAAAGTCTATTACTAAATATATAATTACATATATTTAGTAATGCTGTCAATCAATTAAAATATTTAATTGAGATTAATAACATAAATGCAATAGTTAAATCGCGATTAATCAAAGTTTAATTCCACATTTTTGTGTCATTGACATTAATTGTACAGTAATACTCTTATCAATGTAGGAAAATTAATAGTTTTGGTTTGTACAAATGTTAGTGTTACAGACATGAATATCTGCCATAATAATATATGACAAACAGGGGAAATCATTAAAAAATATAATAATGAAGACTCAAAAGCAGCTGCTAAAAATAAGCTGATACAAAACATTTGTTTGCCTCCTTTAAACTAAAGCGATACTGTGGCATAAAATAATATATATTTGTAAAATGACAAAATACTTGGGAACACTAATCACGATTTTTTTTTTTAAATTAGCTAATTTCAATTAACTCGATTAATCGTGAGAGGTCTAATATTTAGTAATATATATACAGTGATGTGTATTACTATATATATATATATATTATAAAGTAGCTCCATTACTATTATATATGAGTACATATATTGTCATATATATGTCTCAATCAGGGGTGTCACAGTCATTTAAAATGTGGGGGGTGTTCTAGGTTGTGGCACATGAGCAAAATATTCTGAATCTATCATTGGAAAATTATCCAAAAATTATCTATTAATGGTTACATTTTTATATTAAAAAAGTAATATATGGCTGAAAAAAGTAACAAAAAATGTGTTTTTCCTCAATGAAACATTTATTCAATTCATGAGTCAAAATTCTGAGATAAAAACTACAAATTATTAGAGAAAAACAAAAAATTATGAGATAAAAAACTGATATATATTTGGATTTAAAAATCAGACACTGATTTTACAGACACTGTTCCTCTTTTTTCTTACAAAAATGTTTTGTCCATGTCAGGGGAGACGACTAAAAATATGTTCCTCAGGGGGAACATCACTGAAAAAAGTTCTAGAACCACTGTCTTAGGGTAAATGTCACAGAACAAGACATAGTTTAGTTAACTTAGTTTAACAACGCTAACATTTCTCATTACTTACTGGTTGATGACTGTTTGTTAACACCGCGAAGAAGAGCTGTTTACATTTCGCCCGGTGATCTGAGGTGCGCTTCATTTATATATGCTGTTGTGCTGCCCGGGCGGGTAAACAGTTTAAACTATAGATATTGTAACAGCCCCAAAATGTTATTGATGTTTGTTTGACGCGATAGCTACCAACATTAATCGTTTATCCTGAAATAAAAGGTACATGAGACCAACTCTGTGTCCGTTTCCTGGATCCAGTAACGATACAATATATAAACTCAGGAAAAAGTGGAGGGTATGAAATCATCTGGTTGGAGAAGTGGGGGGTATCGCAACACCCCCATCCCCCATGGGTGTGACGCCCATGGTCCCAATATATGGAAAGCCGCAATTCTTTATGTATTTTAAACTATATTCTAACATATTGCCACAATACATTTTTCTGTATATTATATACATATATTTTTCAATTTCAGCCAATAACATATTGATAGTCAGTATATAGAGAAATATATTTGCGTTTCATAAGAGTGACTTCTTCTCTGCATTACGAGTCCATGTGTGGTTCTGCACACGTGTACTTGGATGCGTGACTGTAATGGAAAAGTAGTCAAAAGCCATTTGACTAATGCATATCTGATATCAAATGGAACATAATCCCCACAAGTATAAAGGATTAAACACTCTACAATATTCACCACCCCCTTCTATACCCAGAAAACTTTTGGGAGGATGAAAAAAAAAAAAAATTGCACCATATGTTCACAGACAGTGTTTGGTGAAGCGCTGTGCTCGACTGCGTAGGCTGACACTCACTCACTTGAGAAAGTGGAGAATTTGTCAAATGGGAAAAAAAGCTGCTCTTTGTGAAGCTGCGTATCTTTGTGTGAAGAATAAGTCTACCTGTCATCAGTCTTCAAGCATATTGAGACTTAGATTTCACTGTAAGTTATCCTGCTGTCATAAAGACTCTGCCTCTTCTGCAGAACATTTACATCAATTATTTGTACCTGGATAAAGTTCTGTTTGACAATACTTCATATCTGATTGATCCTATTAAAAATGATATGTGTGACCTAGAAAACACTAATGCGTGTGTGTGTGTGTGTGTGTGCTGTCTGATGAAATACATTTTCAGTTCAGTTTATCATAGAATTGAATCAAATTGAATAGAAAACAAATTGGTGACTAGAAAACGTGGGTAAAAAAAAGACAGAAATAGAACCAAAAGGTGCAGAGTAGCAGGGAGCGTCCAGCCGCTGCGTCCACGTGCAACACCATTTTAGAGGTATTAAGGTTATTATATTGTGATATATGTTTGACTTTCACCCCTGAACAACTTGGACATCATGGACAACAGCTCTCACCCACTGCACCAGACTGTAGAGGAGCTGAGACATCCCCACTGCTGTTAGACTCTACAACTCTACTGTATAGGAACCATCTTGCACCAGTATTTGTACATTTCTATATAGTATCTGTTTATTTATTTATTTATTTATTTCTAAAGCCGTTTCTTTTTTTGTACATAAGACACAGTATTTCTATATATTTTTTTATTTCTAGTACATTTTTTTAAATTTCTAGTTTAATTTTATAGATTATTTGCACTATTATTTGCATTGCTTTACTTCCTTTTTGCACCTTTTTGTACTTTTTCTTATCTTATCTTATCGTATCGTATCGTATCGTATCGTATCGTATCGTATCGTATCGTATCGTATCATATCGTATCGTATCATATCGTATCATATCGTATCGTATCATATCGTATCGTATCATATCGTATCTTATCGTATCTTATCTTTAGGCAGCTGATTGGTTAGTGCTCTTGCCTCACAGGGTTTGATTCCCAGACTGTTCAGCCCTTTCTGTGTGTTTGCATGTTTCTCTCCTCATGTCTGGATAGGTTTCCTTTGGGTGTTCCAACTTCCCCCAAAATAGGTTTGTTAGGGCAAAAATCCCCCAGCCAGGTGATTCCGGGCGCTGTACATGGATACCCTATGCTCCTTACAGGTGTCCCAACAGCATGAAGGATGGGTTAAATGCAGAGGACAAATTTCATTATACATTGTATAATGACAAATAAAGTACCTTTAATTTTATAATTACTATGTTTTCTATTTTATAATAGTATTAAATCAAATGACAAAAAAAACTTTGTTGTAGATGTTTGATATGAAGCAAAGAAAATCATCTCCCCCTAAAAATTATTCCTCGAAAATCTATTATAAAAAAATATGACATTAACTTTCATTGTGTTAGAAACCAATTGAAATGAGCATCTAAGTTGAATAAATACTTAAATAACTAGAAAAGCAGTGCAGACTCCACCAAGGCAGATCATACCACCCCTCCTGAAAGACAATGGAGAAAGACAAGTGAATGGTCCGAACCAACAACTGCAAGCTTCACTGCTTAAATAGCTGCAGATCAGCAGCTGCACGGTGCGGGCCAGGTGAAGTTGGTGAGAACTGGGGTAAAGGTCGTGACAGAATAGACAAATAAAAGTCAAATTGCATTCAACATGTGTGTGTTTTATGTTTTTTTCTTTTAATCTCACACTATAATAACATGTTCTTCATGCACACAAAAAAGCCCCCCCCCCCCCCCGAGCACTTGGCCCTCAAACTGTCTGTGCACGCCACTGCATAGACACTGTGTCTTCACTTCTGTGTCAGTAATCCCAGTTAAGGAGACAAATATTAAGCACTGGCTACTATTAGTACAAATCTCTGCTGATACTGATAGTCTTCATAACCATTATTTTGTTGCTCATCTCCATCTCTGCAAACACTGTGATCATGTGATAGTGATTATTCAGAAACATGAATGAGTCTTATTTATGCTTTGAGCTTCACAATTGTCTTTGTTTAGCTAGTGGTCTGCAATTCACTTCTTTTAACCACAGTACTCTTTGGTTCATATCTGACATTAGACATTAACTACTGAACAGAACAGACAGCAGTTACCATGGCTACATGGCAGAAAAAGTCAAGTATTCAGGAGATAGAGGTAGGACTGGATCTGGATCATTTTCTGGTTAATATCCTCCAGAATGTTGGGTTAAAAATTGGGAGAAGCATACATTATCGTGTATAAACCTGAACTACTGTACAATATATGATGTTTTATTGAACTATTTATTGAAGCTATTTGAAAATAAACCAATAGCTTATTTTAGCAAGTAGCTCTGCCATGAGAGTGTAGCCCAATCCAGATGTTGCCTATCTCTTCTCATCTTATCTTATCTCATAATCATAATGAGAATCATAATCATAATGAGAATGAAACTTTCTCATAGTATTAGCCATTGTTACATTATGAGCTTTTATTACATTTAAGTTTTTACATTATGAGCTGTTATCACTGTTGTACCTGAACAATATCATATTTTTGACTAACGTGAACGACTTGTTCACTTTTGCCAAATGATTTTGTGAACGTGGTTATTCTGGCATTTATTGAACTGCGCTCTTATGTAGTTCATATTTCGTTCTTATAACGTAATTATTGAGTCCTATGAGGTATAAAATGGGATCAAAACACAGCATTATCATAGATGTCATTTTTGTATTATTCTGAACAAATTTTGGCAACATAATGTTGTGGAATAACCAATGAGAAGTGTTTTGGGCGGGGTGGAGAGAGAGAGAGAGAGAGAGAGAGAGAGAGAGAGAGAGGGAGAGAGGGGTGCAGAGAGTTTGGGAGCGGAGAAAAAGAGTTAAATGTACAAAGTGTGACCGGCGACCAGAGCAGGTGTTGTCCCGTTCTTGGAAATAAACATTGAAAATGAAGCTCAATGAAACCGCTCCTTGACTATGGTCAGCATAACGTTAGGAACGGTTAATAATAAGTTTACAATAATAACACAAAAAAGAACGAAAAAAAAGAACGAAAAAGTTCATTTTGGGATCCATGAACTTCTAGTTCATAATTTGGAAGAATGAACGATGAACTGAACTAATTCATATTGAGTAACTTGAACTGAACATTGAACTTGTTCCTAATCAAGGTGAACTTTCCCAACACTGGCTGTTATGTTATAAGTTGCTCCATTGCTATTGAAGCAATCCTATAGTTTATTAAACTATTGTTACATTATGAACTTTTATTACATTATTAGTTGCTATATAGCTGAGCTTATAATGTAATAATATAATAATAATAATAATAATAATAATAATAATAATAATAATAATAATAATAATAATAATAATAATAATAAGAATAAGAATAAGAATAAGAATAATAATAATAATAATAATAATAATAATAATAATAATAACATTATTACATTATGTGCAAAGACATTATTATATTGTGTGCTCATGATTTTATTACATTAGGATTTTTTTTATTACATTTAAGTTATTACAGTATTTTCCTTTGTGTATGTCCATAAATAAAAATGTGCAAGCACTGGAAAAATAGACCACCTGCAAAACATATGGTCAAGATGGACAATTCATAAAATTGTTAAATGATGGGTGGGTTTTTATAAGTTCTCTGACCTTCAACTTACTCCTTTTGAGTGGTGACTCTGAAATCGTTATTTTGTCTTTTGTTTCTTTTGTTCTGTACTTTATTTATTCATTTATTACCTAAAGATGAACCGCTCAAATAAAAATAACTGAACTGAACAATTGCTTATCTTCTTTTATCTTATCTTATCTTATCTTAGCTTAGCTTAGTTTATCTGTCATAGCTGACTGGTGAAAACACAGGTGACCAATGATGCAAACTATTTTAGCCTGTATTAATATTTCCAAACCCAGTGTGAGTTTAAGTTTTGTGCCTCCTCAACACATAACATATTCAAATCAAATCAAATGACATGTATCTAGCACCAAATCATAACAGAAGTCATCTCATGACACTTGACATATAGAGCTGGTCCAAAACAGACTCTATTTTACAGAAACCCAACTAACATATTTGCTTCAGGAGCAAACATGCTGACCCTAAAAGAAAGTCTTCATTCTTTCATTTCTTTCTTTCATCTGTAGTTTCAAGGCAGGCACTAGACAGTAAACATAACATAAGACAGAAAAAGTAAATGAATTACAGTAAAAATACAAATACAAACAATGAACAACAATTTAAAAGTCAGTGGTGACAGGACTGCTTGTCCTCCTGCAACCATTTGAAGTGAGTCTTAAAGGTTATAAATGTTGGATGGTCCCTTATGGACAATGGTAGAATATTCCTGATCTTACTGACCTTAACAGAAAGAATTTTCTCTTAAGGTAGTTTTTCTAAGTGGGACCTCATAGTCTTCTCTAGTAGATTCGATGGAATGTCCATTTGTTATTTTCATTTTTCTCTTAATGGGTGAACATGAACTTCATCTGGTCAATGAGCTAAATATACCCCCATACTATAATATCCATAATATCTTTCATTAAGGACTATTTTCAGAGGAAACATCAGATCTGAATACCTATTAGTTTCAAGCCAATCATAGAAAATGGTTTCTGCCATTCACTTGTAACAAGAGACATTTTGCTGCTGTAGTCGTGGAGTTTTTAAGTGCTGCTCTTGTAATCAGATGGCCAATGGGCAGAGAGGACCCCAGTGTCAGCCAAGGACAAAGCTACTGTATAGCAACAGACTTGTCCAATCTATAATATAGGGCGGCTGTGGCTCTGTTGGTAGAGCAGGTTCTGCAATGACCAAAGGATTGGTGGTTCACGTCCCAGCTCCGGCTGTCGTAGAAGATGGTCTTTACGCCCTTTCAATATGTCATAGGGAGAAACTGGAGACGTAGAGAAGCCGAAGTGCATGTAGAGCAGATGTAGAATGGACCAATGGTGGCTGTGGCTCAGTTGGTAGATGACCGAAAGGTTTGCGTCCCGGCTCTGGCTGTCCACATGTCGAAGTGTCCTTGGGCAAGACACTGAACCCTGACTTAGTCTCCCAGTAGAACTGACAGAACTGTAGAAACCTACTGGTGTGTGAATGAGTGAATATGAGGATAATGTAAAGCACTTTAAGCACCATGGAGGTAGAAAAGCACTATTTAAGTGCGGAACATTTTGCCATTTATCAGCTGTTCAATGTCCACCACACATGTCCTGACTTCAAGCCACAAGTCCAGGCCAATTTATGCTCAGAAGCCAAATCATCTGCGAAGTGTCGCAGAAACATCACAGAGATTTTTCTCCCCCATCACACGCACCTCCTAAAAAGTGTAACCAACGCAGATGGTGTCGCAGAGAAGACAAGACAAGAGGCCTTTGATTGGTAAATGATCTGCACTTTTCCACCTTCATGGTGCTCAAAGCGTTTTACATTAGCCTCACATTCACCCATTCACACACACTCATACACCAGTAAGTTTCTAAGGTTCTGTCAGTCCTACTGGGAGCCTAGGTTCAGTGTCGTGCCCAAGGACACTTCGACATGTGGACAGCCAGAGCCGGGATGTGAACCTTTCGGTTATCTGACGACCCACTCTACCAACTGAGCCACAGCCACCATTGGTCCATTCTACATCTGCTCTACATGTACTTCAGCTTCCCTACTTCTCCAGTTTCTCCCTATGTCATATTCAAAGGGCGTAATGACCAACTTCTATGACACTTCCTTCACTTCTCTGCCAACTCCACTACCAATAGTTCTTCCATTTTGAGATTTATCAGGTGCATCTCCGTCATCGTCACCTATTGAGGACCTGGTGAAGCAACGTTGCCTATCAAGGGCAACAAGCATTATCAGAGATCTCACTCACCCCGCTTATGGACTGTTCTCCCTCCTACCATCTGGTAGAAGGTACTGTAGCTTGCCCTGCAGAACAGTGAGGCTAAGGAACAGTTTATATCCAACTGCCATCAGACTTTTAAATTCCATAAGACACATCAAATAATAATGTTCAACACACCTCTACTACCTTCACTGCTGAACATAGTTTTTACTCTTGTACAAGGCACTTTTATGAATATATTAATATATTGTACATTTATAAGTGATCCTTGCTGTCAGGTTTTTTTTTTATTAGTATTCTTTTTTTTATTATTATTTTAGTGATTTTTTATTCTGTAATTTCTTATTTTAGAGTGTTTTATGCAGACTGTTTCTATCCACAGTTCTATCCACATTTAGTTCAATAGTGCATCTGTGATGTATCTTTGAATGACAATAAAAGGAATCTTCTTCTTGAAACATCTCGATCATTGTGCACAATTGCCCAGTCCCAATTATTGTTGAATGACCCTCTCTTGTTCTGTAACCGGAAGTTAAATACTCCACCCACCAACACCCACACCCCCCTAAACACACACATATATATATATATATATATATATATATATATATATATATATATATATATATATATATATATATATATATATATATATATATATATATATATATATATATATATATATTACTGCATGTAATTGTGTATTATTATTATTATTATTGTTGTTGTATTGATTATTGTTGCATTCTGCACATGTTCGAAATAAATCATTCAAATCAAATCAAAATCAAAATCAAATTGAACATAAACATTTATAGAATATACAGAAAAATACATTGTGTCAATATATTACAATATATTTAAAAATACATAAGGAATTGTTGCTTTCCATATATTGAGACACTAATAACAATATATGAACTCATATATGTTAATATATAATTAGTAATACACTTAATAATATATGGATGCATATATATTTTGTGGAGTTATTACTAAATCTATGTAATTATATATTTAGTGATACACTTCACAATATAGGTGGAGAGACATTTAGTTTCAATAAAACTGTCTTCAGTGAAATATATGTTTTATATTTGTCAATATATAATCAAATCATACATTGCAGTATATTGGATAATATATGCACTACTTTTCCATATATCGCAATATATTTTTGAATACAATACATTATATATTTCAATATATTGCCATATATTTTTGTTTAATAAGGGTGAATAACATAGCACATGCCATGTACTCCCTGCGCTGCAAAATTTGGCATAAATTACAAATATCTGCGACAAGCTAACTGCAACAGAGCCCTTTAGACATCATGTTTGCAAGAAAGCAAAGAAAAAAAGACCATGATCAGGCACATATGCAATAGAGCAGATTACACATGTCCAGTTTTAGCTGAAAGCCTTTTGTTATTTTCTCTGTCTCTTTCTTTTTGAAGGGCAAAAGCAAGGGGGAATCTGCTGAGAAAAACATCAAGCACAGAAAATCCATTTCAATTTGCCAAATACCAGAAAAGGATTACTGACATTTAGCAAGTGATATTTCCCCTGAAACTCAATGGTATCCCCCATAACTGTGTAATAGAGCCCATTTCATTGGTAGTGATTACACACAGCATGACTGCTCACACAGAGAAATCTGAGTATGTACTGTACTATATATCAGCAGCCAAAACTACACACACCTCAGAGAATCAGAAAAAAAGACAAATGCAAGTACATCATGTGTTTGACAGAAAAATAACAGCAGCGCCAATTTTCTTCTCCACTTGACTAAACAGACGTTTGGTCTCTGTAGAGCTCTTCCTCAGGTGTTATTTGTTAAAGAAATGTGTCTTACAAAAAAAACTTGTCCTCAAGGCTGCCAGAGACTGAAAGCAGCAACACAACCTGAATCACCAAGTGGTTCAGATATAAAAGGAATTTGTCCTGTTTGGAGCTCAACCTCTGAAAGACGTGATGACTAAGAAACCCCTTCATAAAAAAAACAAGCCTTTGAAATGTCAAAGTTATTTTGTTTGTGTGTGTGTGTGTGTGTGTGTGATTTTCTTTTATTAAATTGTTTTGTTTGAATAAAGCCCTTATGTGACAAACAAAAGCAAAGAGATGAAACCATAGGAAAAATACTAAAACAGAATAATAAATCTAGTCAAATAATAATATTTTAAAATGTTTAACCATATTGTTTTAAACTGTCATTGCTATTGTTTGTTTATTTTTTCCATGGAATTTCATTGTAACATGTCCGCAATGACAATAACGTGACAATTGGAGAATATAGGCACACTCCTGTGTTTAATAGTTGCAGTTCTATACAGTATTATGTATTTATTAGGGCTGTCAAATGATTAAAAATAGTAGTCAGTTTGATCACAGGCTTGATTTGGATTCATTTTTAGATTAATCATGACCAAAATACTTTATGTTGGTTGCCTGTTCTGTCATATTTTGTTGTATTCAATAGTAATATTAATGAAATAACCATGGAATGACAGCTTTTATTTATTTCCATTACTGATTAATCTGACAGTAAAAGGCTATCCATGGATGAACTGCTGCTTCTTTCTGTCATTAAACTGCAAAGAAAATATCCCTAAACCCAACATGTGTTTTTTGTGTGTGTGGTAAAATAGCTTTTGTTTCATTCACCCATCAATCTTAAAGATTTGATCAACTCCCAGTTTTTCCTTCGACTGATCAATGAGACTTAGCCTTATTTTTCATTATAGTAGAACTGTAAATGTCCACATAAAACCTGCTCTGCTGTTGTTTTTTTTAATGGAACCATTAAAAATACAGGCAAATACATCGAACTGGGAGGACTCAAGCTTGTTAATATGCAACACACTTGGTAATTTGGTCCATTTGTGTTTTATTTCTCTTCAGTTGTTAATAAGTAGATGCAGAGTCATCTTCTGTCCACCCAGTTGGCTTCATTTGCACATGTTGCACTGATTCTGGATTACATTTAGCAGGTCTCCCTCTTAGCCCTGTAGACTTGGCAAGGCCTATGAGCTTGTTGTACTCTTGGCAAAGCCTGATTGCCTGTTGGCACGAGGCAATTTGAGGCCTCAGAAGAGACAGATCAGTAAAGGTTGTCTTTGATAAGGAGTTATGCTTTCCATAGACTCAACTATGGTTTAGAAATACTGTACAAATGGCAAAGAAAAAGAAGAAGTCTGGCAGAATCAGTGAGCCAAAGGGAGATCATCCACTGGGAAGGAAGATTATAAGTAGCCTTGGAAACAACACTTGTAAGTTTTATGTTTCAGTGGTGCTTTTCTGAGGCTAAAATTCAAGTAGTTAGTCACTGGTAGACAGAAACTGCTTATCCATTTCAGTTTTTCGCAAAACAATAGCGATATTCCAAAAATTTTGACAAACTATCTTTGCGCTTTGAATGTGTTTCCATTGACGGTTATTCTAGGCAGAAGCGGCGTAACTCTCATGAAATATCATCCCACGAGGTTTCTCTGCTGTCACCTTCGGAGCTTCCGATTGGCCATCACTCTGATAGCATTAGAGTGAATGAATCAGCTAAGTATCTTGTCAATAAAAGTCCCTGGCAAACTCTTTAAAGGCACTAACATGTCAAACAAACCACCTGGCTCACATTATAAGGGTCTGTACATGTGGTCTCTACATTGTCAAGCGGAAATATTACGTGGAAATATGCTTTAGATGTGTTTAAATGACAACCGCGAATAAGCATGTAATAGCATTAGCATGAATTAATCGGCTAATTCTCTCATCAGTAAAAGTCCCTGGCGAACTTTTTAAAGGCACTAACATGTCAAAAAAAACAAATGGCTCACATTATAAGGGTCTGTACATGTGGTCCCTATATTGTCAAGTTGAAATATTAAGTGTAAATATGCTCAGTACTTAACAACAACAAATTATAAATGTATGTAGTTCTTTTTACACAATGACAGAGAATATATTTCTCTATAAAAAAAAAAAAACTTAAATATTCAAAAACTAACAGATAATAAAATTAAACTTTTAGGAATCACTCTGATCACCACTACAAGACGACAGCCATAGTTCCCCCTGGCAACCAATGGTTGTTATGGTTACAGCGACTGCAGCTGCCATTTTCACTCCAAGAGAAGTGATCATGTGATCATGTGATCCTTTTAGATCACATCCTGTGACATATAATTGCAGAAAAAGTGTTTCCATTGCGCTTTTGTGAAATATTACAAAATCGAAAATTCTGAAAAACCACCTCATGAAAGCGTGAAAATGTTTTAGCGATATTTGAGTGTTTTTTCAAAATTCAAGTGTTTCCATTACTAGTTTTTTATCACGATATTTACAATTTGCGAATTTCTAAGCGTAATGGAACACAGCTAGAGACATTGAATACCTTTGTATGTAGTATACAGGGGTATTTTTTTAAAGGAGACCTATTATACTCAGTTTTAATTATCATTATGTGAGTTTTCAGCACCTACAGAGTAACTTTGCATGATTTGCAGCTCAAAAAACTCCATAGTTATCTCATACCAGCGTTCACAAAAGTCCTGATCCAATCTAATCTTGCTGTTCTCTGATTGGCCAGCTCAGCTTCCGGGGGGAGGCGCAGACTGAGGTTTTCGGGTCTACCCCCACATGTGTATTAGTTTACTGTGTGATAGCAGTAGGCTAACATAGGCTACTGTACACAGAACTATCAAGTCACACGCTTTTCTGCTAATATATATTTCTGTGGCGCGCTGCTCTCACTACTGAACTGGGAGGAATCAAGCTTGTTAATATTTTGGACCACTCATGCCTTACATTATGTCACACCGCTATAAGCATGTCCAACTTTGATATTCATCCATACATGTTGGACCCCGAGTCTGACCCGGACAATGAAAGACAAGAGGAAAAGCCGCAACAGCCGAGGACAATGGACCAAGAAGTGTCAGTTTGGTAAATATTACCACAGCTACTTTGTTTGTCGACCTGAAAGTGTTTACACATGTATTCGTTAGCTTAGTGAATATTACCTGACATAGTAGCTTAATATATAACATTACAATTATTACTTACAGCTTGTGGTTTGGAGCATTCCTGAATGCTCTTAATCATCTGAACAGATCCATGCTTTAGACACACCTGGGTTGCAAAACCCAGGTGTGGAAACAGTCTCTACATTTAAAATTAGGCTGAAAACATTCCTGTTTGAGAAAGCCTATGGTCAGGTTAGTCAAAAATTATGTGACTCATATATCATGTACACATGATGTATGAGTCACAGTTCAGTCTAGGCTGCCCTAGGAGTTAGAATGCTGGGGGAAGTACAGACACTGAGTTCTTTCTTCTCTTTCTCTCCCTCACACCTGTTTCTGTCATTTTTATAACCTATCTTTCATACAAAGTCTGTTCATGACTAGTCACCTGGTGTCCCCTTTCCCCCCTCCCCCCCTGGGGGGAGTGGTGGCTCTCCTGACAGTGTCTGCGAGGGAGCCATGGACGACAGGATCTGCAGTGTCTCGCCTGTGCCGACCTGTGACCCCGGACCCCCGCCTCTGCCTGTCTGGACCAGCCCCCCCTCCTTCATTTATAAATGGACGTTCATCTATAGCCTGTCCGTCCATGGGAGTGGATCTCTCCTTCAATGTGGTTCTCCTCAAGATTTCTTCTTTTTCCCACTGGGTTTGGAAGTTTTTTCTTGCCGAGTAGGAGGGTCTAAGGACAGGGGATGCTTGGGACTTTTCATGTATCTCTGTAGTTGATTGTGTTTTTGTAAAGCCCTGTGAGACGACTTTGTTGTGATTTAGGGCTTTATAAATAAAATTTAATTGAATTGAATTGAAAACCTGCGTCATACTGAGCCTTGTTATGAAGTGAGCACAAATTAATAAATTTTGCTGTGGCTGTTGGCTGGAAAAAATAAAAGCTTCCCACAGTTTTATGGTTGGGACAGCTTTTGGAAAGGAAAACAGTTGATATTTTTCTTCACAGTTGGAAAAAATAACTGACTGTTTTGGGAGAAATCTTCTCCTTCTTCTTCAGATTGGAAGCGTAACTCCCGGGAATGTTTGAATTATATGCAAAGTGGATGTGTTTTGGGGCCAGTTCCACACTGTTGGAGCATTTGTCCCAATTGGACGATTCAACCTGACGTCAAGTTTTGTACGCATCTTACAACGAATTGTTTAGAGTGGCAAGAAACCACATTGCAGGATTACAGTATAAAAACTATAGCTCATGTTTTGTAACTATGCTGAGGTTTGTAGTTGACATCCAACATTTTAACATTGTGTGTATGTAGAAAAAACATAGATTGACATAATAGGTCTCCTTTAAAAAGTAATAAAAAGGTCTTTTCAAAATATAGTTTGTTTAACCCTTTCAACTTCCAAGGGTCCACATATATAGGCTGGAAGTAGTCGCTCAAAAATGTTAATCAAACCACCCAAACCTGTCCCAAATGTCACATGGCCTAATGTAGATTGACAACAGAGATTCTCACACATATATAAGATATAAACCACTTTCTGATATAATAACCACAGCAGGTACAATCACTCATTTGTTCAAAAATACAAATGTCAAACAACTGATCTGAACTTTTATGTCTCATAATTATCCACAGAGGAACCATATTCCAACAAACACAGTCATAGTCCAACAAAAACATTCAAAACTAACAAGAAAAATTGTCCAAATGTAGTTCAAAACACATAAAAACATCAATAAATATCCACACATGGTTTATCAATTGCATCAATTAACAAGACCTGCCTCCAATATCCCAGTTTTCATCTTAATATTTTCATTTGTTATTTGTTATTTTTATTAAAATGGTTGAAGAACAGAATTCAATTTATTTTATTAAGACATTTTGGTGAAATTGAGCTGAAATTTAAAGGGTTAAAAAGGGTTTTGCTCTTCATAATCTAAGCACAAAACTTCTGGATGTTTTTAGAAAAGCAAAAAGCCCAAGAGCTCAGAGCCTTGGTGCTATAATCCTGTATGCTTTTTTCTTTTTCCAGACAGTGAGGTAGTAAAATTGGCTTGGTTGTTGTTAGCATGAGTAATGGCTGATTTTATAGTGGCTTGCTTTGAGCTTCCTGCGCTTTGCCCTTGAACCAAGCCTCTGAGCAAGCAGAAAATCCCTGTAATTGCATTAGTGTTGTCTGTGTTGATGCCACACCCGGTCCCTGTGGACTCGCTTTTGAGCTTAATTTATTGCCTTGATATGTCAGGATTTATTTTCATCCTGTTGCATGGACATATACTGTACATTATCAGATGACAGAGACACACAAGTGTTGCCTTATTGAAGTATCAGGTGGAACAGTAAAACCAGCGCTGGGAGCCTGGGTTGTTATTATATAGCGTCTGTGTATATTTTGGTATTTGGATTTTCCGTTTAGAAATGGGAATTAAAAAACGTCAATCAAAAATGTTTTTGAAGCACAAAACCAACAATTGAATTATTCCACATTTAAAATAAATAAATAAATAAAATGATTCCGCATTTTCCTTTTTTTTTCACTCTACAAAAAGAAATTCAAAGTCAACAGAAACAAAAAATACAAACCAAAAACAATCATTATTCATATTCTTTGTCTCTAACATCCGAACGGAGTGAAGCAAGTCCTTTTCACAGCAGCTTTAAACAGTGATTTTTCTACAAAAACTTTCAAAACAGTAATTTCCCGACAGTTTCACAGTCGGACACTTTGATTTATAAATTATTATTTATTTTTGGGTGATGGGGGAAACCAGAGGACCCGGACACAGGGTGTGAAGCATGTAAACTCCCCACACAAAGACCCAGACAGTCCGGGAATCGAACCCGTCAATTAACAGCACAGCACACAGCAATACACAATCATTACAAATTCAATCCAGAACCAAAATGTTACAAATACAATAATTCAATTTGCATCCATACAACAATGAATTACACATTAAAAAACAGAAAAAGAAATTAAACAGAATTAGCAGAGTAACGTTTTGGTTCCGAATTGAATTTGAATGATTGTGTATTGCTTTGTCCCGTGTTTGTAAAAGCATCGGCTTCTGTGTTTAATCCACATGAGTTACTCGCTGTTTTTCTCTACTTTAAATTAAATAAATGTAACTAAAATATAGGCTATTTTGCACTAAAAACAACCCTTTTAAAGATAAGAATTATAAGAATTAAACCAAAAATAACTGCAAATTGTCAAAGTTTTGGATCCATAAAGTCCTCGTCAGGTCAAAATAAAAGAAAACCGACTGTAAAACTGTCGGTAAATTATTGTTTTGAATGTTTTTGTAGAAAAATCCCTGTTTAAAGCCGCTGCAGGACTTGCTCCACTCTGTTTGGATACCAGTCAGGTATTGGTTAATTCACTTTATAATTAATCTCACCCAACATTTGGTTAGGAGAGATTTTTGTAATCAGTATGTCTGTCTGTCTGTCTGTCTGTCTGTCTGTCTGTCTGTCTGTCTGTCTGTCTGTCTGTCTGCAGAAAAATATCATGCTATAACTCAATGAATACTTGAGATATCAC